>OY804605.1:14793700-15287925 GCA_963680895.1 Fragum sueziense | reverse complement strand
CGGGTTTAAGTTTGTCTTGACACGAATCGGGAGTATGTCTTTTGACAACTATAACTGATTCTTTAAGCAGAAGGTAAGCTTTAACCCTTTCCCAAACGGCAGAATTTAATAAGGGTGATCCACTTCAAAAACTGCCGCAAATGACAAAATGAAAGTTATTAAAGATAGAATTTGTTAATATATGGCATATAAAATATTGAGACAAAAGGGAAAACTGCTGCTTATCAACAGTTTCTTCTTTTGTTTCAATGTTTTCCCAAGCCTGTTCTATTAGGGACGTCAAAACCAGGTCTTGTTTGAAAAAAGGTTAAAGAAGTCCCAACAAATAAATTCACAGCAAGCCGACTCATGGATGATCTTGCACATAAGATAGGCCGTCATTAGTCTGTTTGGATTTCGAGGTTGAATATTGCTAATGTAGGTTATAAAACGGTCTATGTAATCTATATATTCTATGCTGGTGATTTTGACTTTGCGAATGCCCTTAAAATAAGGTTTTGCGTTGTCTTTGGTTTGACTGAAACTTTCCTGATGACAATTGAACGTTTCATGTTACATAATCCGAGTCTTCTCTGATGTAAATACGCTCTTTGATATTTTGATTTTTCGCTATGTACATCAGAGAGCGGTGCTCTTTGAAAAAAATCAAGAAGTTCTCCACAAATTGTGGCGCATCGTTCACCGTTCGATCTTAAACGCTTTCGTTAAAACCCCTGATGATTTCGATCAATGAACCATTTATTGTCATACATGATGAATAATTTACGGCCAAAAAGTATTTCTAAAGGGTTTATAGGCAATGTTTTGCAACAACCCTCATCTGAGCAGCCTTTGTTTACCTTGACCTTCCATTCAAAACCAAAGGTTATACTCTTCCTGCAGGCCGATTTGAAATGAAATTTTTGGTCAGGTATGACAAAAAAATATTTATTGATCTATACCCTACAGTGTTTTACCGAGTGATTCGATATGATACATAACAACAAAGCTTCACTAATTGTAACGTTACCGAACTTTCTGCTGTTTTCACAGAGCAACGCCCCCTGATGTAAAAAGCGAAAAATCAAAATATCAAAGAGCGTATTTACATCAGAGAAGACTCGGAGGATTACATGTTACAATACGCACTGTGGTAGGCTCTGGTCCTTCGAGTAGACTGTAGGACTGTTTCATCCTGGGTATGATAATATTAAAATTAATAATGTCACTGATGGAATCATTGATGCATACAGAACATCGTGTGAGAGTATCTGTAGCAAGGGCGGATTCAGGATTTTTTCCAGGGGAGGGGGGGGGGGGGGTCCAAGCCCAAATGATGGCTCAAAGAGTGATCAATATAGGTACTTTCGAGCGAAAACCTCGTAACTGCAGTTTGTTTTAAGTAGTTACGAGGTTTTCGTTGAAAAGCAGCGATATGTAACACTACACTAAAGTTATATGGTCAAAATTTAATTTTTCGGCCAGTGCAGTAGGGAGGGGGCGGACCCCCTCTCTCGACCTCCCTTTAGATCATCCCTTGGAAAATATGTGTTTGTGACGCCGACATGTTCCAGAAGCATCTGGTCAGAACATGTTCTTCTTTCCTACGAAAGTATTGTGTCTTGTAATGCAACCATACTGAACCTCGGAAATAACGCACCACTAACATTTTTCATAATACTTTTTTACTGTGTTACTTTTTCAAACTATACAACCACAACCCGAACTGCTAGCATTTTATTCGTTTCTGGTCAAAAAAAAATGTTTCGCTGCATTTAAGCAATCAAACGTGATGAACGCGCAAATATGACTACCCTCTAAAGGCAAAATCACAAAATCAGTACTATGTGGGACCAATGTTATGTTTACATAGTATATGATCACTAGCTGCTGTTTAAACCCTTTCCCAAACGACAAAATTGTAGGGCTGTTAAATTTGAAAGTTGCTGCAGACGACATAAAATATGTTGAAAAAGAAAGGATTTATTATTTATACAGCTAAGGAAATATTGAGGCAAAAGGAGAAACTGCTGGTTATCAGCAGTTTCTTCTTTTGTCTCAATGTTTTCCCAAGCCTTTTCTGTTAGGGACGTCAAAACCAGGTCTTGTTTGGGACAGGGTTAAAACGGGCATGGTGTATGATTTATAATCTTAATTATTCAAAGTGGCGTGTGTACGGTACCATAGATGTATGTTCTGTCAAACTTTGTTTTAGAAATGAAATCAACTTTACATGTACGTGTAAATCGTAGAATCAAATTTCGATGCAGACACTAACAGACGGCAAATGCAAAACCTAAGAGCGAATCTCCGTCATGTAATATGTTTTGTAACGACACATCGTTGGTGGGGAGTCAAAACCTCGTTACTACAGCTTGAATAAGCTGGAGTTACGAGGTTTTGACTCCCCATCGACGACATGTTCATTATACGCAACAAACAACACTTACTGCTGTATGCATGTAATATATAAATTCAACATTTTGGTAACGATTGTACAGACAAACACATGGACAGATATTGTGTAAAGATGGAGAATATAGAAGTAAATTATAGACGACACATTAAACTATTTTATATAATTTTTGTCTGTCAATTAAGTAAATTAGCTAGCTTATTGTTGGGCAGGCCATATAAGGATTGAGACCAAGCGCAGACTAGTGTAAACCCAAGGGCGCTTCACTTAACTGGGTTGATCAGGCCGCAAACCATAGCATATCTACACTTGGTCCCTATCTCTTAGGGTTGAGCTAACACGACGCATGATTATAATGATACAAATATAATTAACTCCAAATCTTTATCCTACATAATGCATCCCTAAAGGATGAACTAACACAACACATGATTATAATAAAACAAATATCGTTAACTCGAATCTTTATCCTACATTATGTTTGGCGATATTTGGGCATGAACCATTAAGAAATAATTATGCTCGAATGGAAATTATCAAATGTGCTCAAATGGAGCTAAACAAATACGTGTGCTCAAATTGAGCTAGACAAATGTGCCAATGGAAATTATCAAAGTGCTCAAATTGAGCTTAACAAATACATGAGCTCAAATTGAGCTACACAAATTTGCTCAAATGGAGCCAATCAAATATGCTCAAATGGAGCTAAACAAAATCCTATTCACTTTAATCCCTATCTTGGTTGGCACCGAGCAAATGGCCGTAGGGCGCCTGTAAATACAAAATTCCGGGGTCAAGAAAACATAGTGACCCCCCTAACATTGAGAATATTTGTTGAAATTACTAAAATAAATCATTATCTATACTAAGACTTTGGCTGCTGCAGGCAGGTCCAGAAAACATAGTGACCCCCTACTAAAGTAGCCCTGTGGTGAAATTAATAAACAAATTGTTAATTATGTTAAGAATTCTATCTGCTTGATAGCTGTCGGAACTTTCATTATGTATAGGCATCCTACGACCAACATGAGATTCTGATCCCATTTGTTTGTCCATGGATCGACTGGTCCTAGTAGCTATCTATGACCGTTTGACTTGATAACACAGCGATCCTGCGATGATGGTTCTGCGAGTCCTTGAAGCCACAATTCATAGATTGAAGAAAGTCAGAGTCCCGAATGTAGAGTTCACGCCATGTTGCTATTGTTCGATGTTTGTGTAAGGTGTTGCTTGGTACTTTAACCGTTCATCCTGTGAAGTGGTACTGACGAAGAATGATATCTGAAAATATATACAGCAAAAGCAACAGCAGAGCGGATACTTGACACGGCAGAAGACATGGTATAAGGGGAGGGAAACGGTGGGTTTATTAAATTATTTGCAAAATCTCAAAAGTGTTCGACGATTACCTTCCGATTTCTATTGCGTCAGACGGTGAAACAGGAAGATTCGATTATTTTTGAAAATCACTTCTATTCACACATTTGTGACAATTGTACATACAAACATATCGACGGACAGTTGATGATGGGGAGACATAACCACGGTGGATAATCACGTGATGTAATGATTACCGAATATCTTCAATAACCTTGTTAATACGGGACCGATTTGAATTCGGTTTGAAGCAGAGAATGTGGACAGACGTCACGCATGAGATAGACGTGGTTGATTTTTGAAACATCAACAGATAAAAAAGTTATTTAAGATCAACCTAAATTTCTCTGCTTCAAACAGAATTCAAATTGGTCAAATATTAAAAAAGATATTGAAGATTATCGGAAATTCTGGGTCACGTGATTATACACCGTGTTAACTAGGGACGTAAATTAAGTTAAACCTTTCCAAAGCAAGACTTGGTTTTGGTATTCCTAAAAGAGAAGAACATGATGACCATCAGAGTTTTCTCCTTTTGCTCGCATGTACTATATCATTTTAATTTACACCAATTTGATAGTCTGCTGCGGCTTTCATATTGGACTACCCTAAAAAATCATGTGGGAAAGGTTGGAGACATATTAATGCATTTTGACCATTTGCTTCCCGGAAAATATATGATGCGTCACGGTAAAAGGGATTATAGAGGCCGATACTTTCCACTCTAATATAATTTTCTAAAACTAGAATGTTTAATCTGTCTTAGCATGTATTCCAAATACGTCTTCTTGTTGACCTCTGCTGAGCATGATCAGCTTATCAAAACTTGGATTTTTGGACTTCTAATAGGTTCGTATTAGTGTGACGGGTCACATATACAATTACTTAAGCCGACTGATGTTGAAAAATGCAAACCCAACCGTTCCCAGGAGTTGAACTCAAAACCTCACGATCATGAAGCAGACGCTCTACCTCTAGTAGCGGACACCATTCAAACACATGCATTTGACGTCCACTTGGACAGGACATGGGCGAACATTGGCTTATAATACTACAGGGTTGATAATTGGTATTTTCTCCCTTTTCCGAAATTAGTTCTATACATCATTGCATATAATCCCCAACTTTATCAACATTCATTTTAGATATTGCTGTTTAGCATATGCTTAAACAAGCTGCTACAACTATGGCGTTTTACAGGAAAATCAACGATACAGCAAAACCATCAATAGGACCGTGTGAAAAATGTGCAAAACCTAGGCTAGAAACTAGTTTTTATATTGTGGCAAAACAACTTCCATGACTGCCGGATGGTAATTACTGCCTTATCTTTTGCAAAACACGCGTGAACAGCTTGCTACATATGGTAAACAACTTTGAAAGTTGTCCACTTGGTGGGATTCAAACTTAGCAATGGTTCCGAATTGAGGAAGCCACGAAGATCCGATTCATTTTGCTGTTTTATTGTATTCATATTGTGGAAAAAACGTGATAGAACAACGTTGGTCGACAAATTCAAACATTTATAAACAAATTGTATCCCATACGATGGACGGCTATATTAAGAGAAAAGACAGAGCAGTAGAAATAGTAAGGACGTCAAAACCAGGAATTGCTTCAGAGAGATGGCTTACAAACATGATTGACAGACAAGTATCAAAATAACGTATTTAGGCGTGTGAATTACTAAAATGTTTAATGTTGAAGCTTTTGCAGATAAAAATGGTTTATGGCGAAGATGTGCATGGTGGTACAGCAGAGAATACACGTATAACGTCGGAAAAGAAAGGAATAATGGTAATTCGCATTCCCATGTCTTTTAAAACCATCGTTTTAACAAAGTATTACCTGGGAAAGACTTAAATTAATTCAAAGCAATCTATTGTGAGATTGATGTAGAAACGTCTCACATAAACACGTAACAACTGTTGTAATGTAAAAACAAACACTTGGGTGTAAAACCTTCAAATAGTGCGTCAATCGCACAAAACAATGTTTGAACAGCTTGTTGATAAGCGATTTGAAACGATAGGTTTTGTTGATGGTGGGGACATTGCTTTTCTTCGAAAATATGGTAACCAAAGCTTAAAACAAGTTGAAATAATTAGGCTTTTCGAAGAACAGAAACGATATAAAGAACAAAAACATTTACAAGGAACTCCATATACATGCCTTTCTTAATATTGCAACTAAATTCACTGCATTGATCCGTGGGCGTGGGATAAAATGACCATGTTCTGTTGGACTTTGCCAGAGACCGATGTTTTGCATTAACTTTTATACCAAGAAAAAGGCATTGCATGTACCAAGTTAAGGGGATAATGAGGTCCACTATCTCCTGCAAATCCCTTGAAAACAGCATACCGTTTAATGTTATATGTCGAAAAGGATAGATCGACGGTTAAACAGTTTGGGTTTAAAGTCTTTAAGCTACGAATCATATTCTACAGACTTTCCACTTTTCCCAATGATCGTTGAGTTGCAATTCGGCTGTTAACGTTCTGTGCCTCTGGAAGCCTCAGCACTTTGGCTTTCATCCCTCCCGTGTATTAATTTATTTACCTATTTGAAGAGGAGCAGTAGCGTAACTTTTTTGCTAGGACAAAAATCTTCATGGCATTGGCGGAATGTAAACGCATGACCCTCCGATCGCATTTTACCACTCGCAATTAGGAATGGTCATACGTTCATACCCTGAAAAATTGTTCTACGACATCTTTAATATATGTGTCCTGTTAATCATTCAACAGAACCACATTTCAAAATAACAACCCTTCTATTCATCCACCAACATTGTTAAAAAGAAATCAATGAAGTTTTAACCGGAATTCGCTTCTGTCCATCTCCACTAACAGACCGTTCCATAAACACTATCTCCCTCTGTTGCAATAGCGTTAGGTTTTTTCGTTTAACAAATACGTCATCGTCACGCCTCACTGGTCTAAAAATAGATTGGGAATCTCCTATCGTACAAATATATGGCTGTGAATCTCGCGAAGTTTTTCCACGTTCAACTTGCCGAAGATGACGTTTTAAGAGCTTGATTGCTGTAATCATTTGTTGAGAAACATTCTAATTCAGAGTTAAGAAGGTTGCTGCACTGTCGTGTACTTTTAAAGATCGGTAACTATGAAATAAGCAGTTTTAAAACAAGTAATGTTTACACATACGGTCCTGTCATGGCTTCGCCGTGTCGCTCGTGCGTACTCGCTTACCCTTTCCAAAACGACAAAATGTCATGTTTGGCCAAATTGAAAAAAGTCTGCAGATGACAAAACGGATGTGAATACTTTAGTGTTTTATCTCAGAGAAAATATTGAGACAAAAGAAGAATGATCATCAATATCCAAAGAAGTTATTCACACTCTTTTTGTCTGCTGAGCAGGCCTCTTCAATTTGGTCGATCATCATTTTCTTCTTTTGCCTCAATGTTTTGCCAAGATTTTTCTGCTGGGGACGTCAAAACCGGTCTTGTTTGGGAAATGGTTAATATAGAAAAAAAAACTAGAATTTGTCGCTGAATGTGATTTGATATCCCCAAAGGCTTTCACTATGTAGGCCTACAACAAAGGGCAATATATCTCAAAATAAGCAAGGTAGAGTTATGCTCCTTATGCGTTGCACTTCTCCTTGGTGAGATCTATCTACCCGAGAAGTTTCATGATCATAGCTTCTTTACTTTCAGACTTTTCGATGTTTTTTCTGGTTAAGCTACTGGGGAATCTATAGAAAAAACGTTTGTCATTTCTGGTCTGTCTCCGTCTCTGGAAGCAATCTTGCATGTAGCATATGCGCAATGTTTCGTAGTTTTAGTTCCCGCCTGCATTATCTATGATCGACCTATATCTCGCTTGAAAATAATATTTTTTTGCTAACACTGTTACGAAAAAAATGTCCGAATCATGACCGATAAACAAAATATTAGACTGGTACCCGGCAAACGTTGTTGGGGGTTTTCCCATTAGAAATCTATTTTTAGCACAAATTGGCGCGAAAATTGTTCGCTATTAAAATAAGTTAGCCAAATACAAGACGTCAAAAAATTAGATTTGTCCAAACTAGACGATTTTGCAAACAACAAGGGAATGTAGTTTACAACGTTTGTGTGTGTGGCTTTCTTAGCTCAACTGAGCAACATGCTCAAAGTGAGCTTTTGTGATCACCATGTGTCCAGCGTGCGTCATGCGTCGGAAGTCGTCAACAATTTCTTTAAACATTTTCTCCTCCTTAACCACTTGGCCAATCCTAACCAATCTTGGCAGACATGTTTCCTGGGTGACCCCTTTCAAAACCTGTTTTCAAATTTTTGATTCGTCAAAAAATGTGGCCGTGGCAGGACGGGGCTTATCAGACTTAGAGAAATTGTTAAATAATTCTTCAAAAATCTTCGTCTCCTTAACCATTAGGTCAATTTTTACCAAAGTAGGCAGAAATGTTCCTTGGGTGACCCTTTTCAAAAGTTTTTTTCAAATTTTTGATTCGTCAAACAATGTGGGCGTGGCAGGGCGGGGCTTATCAGACTTACAGAAATTGTTAAATAATTCTTCAAAAATCTTCTTCTCCTTAACCATTGAGTCAATTTTTACCGAAATTGCCAGAAATGTTCCTTGGGTAACCCTTTACAAAACTTGTTTTCAAATTTATGATTCGTTAAAAAATGTGTGCGTGGCAGGGCGGGGCTTATCAGACTTACAGAAATTGTGATATAATTCTTCAAAAATCAACCATTGGTCAAATTTGTACCAATTTTGGTTGGAATGTTTCTTGAGTGACTGTCTTTACTGCGTGTCGATGAATTTTTGATTCGTCAAAAATTGAGGGCATGGCTGGGCGGGGCTTGTCAGACTAAGAGAAATTGCTAAATAATGTTCCTTTGGTGACCCTTTTTAAATGTTGTTTTCAAATTTTTGATTTGTCAAAAAATGTGTGCGTGGCAGGGCGGGGCTAATCAGACTTAGAAAAATCATGAAAAAATCTTTAAAAATCAACCATTGGTCAAATTTGAACCAATCTTGGCAGATCTGTTTCTTGGGTGACTGTTTTCAATGTATGTTCATGAATTTATGATTTGTCAAAAATGTAGGCGTGGCAGGGCGGGGTTTATCCGACTTGGAGAAACCATTAAACATTTTTTTGAAAATTTTCTTCTCCTTAAGACGTCGCGCTCAATGTTGGCGTACAAACGGAAAAACGTCATACCGCTCCTTTTCAAAGTATCACTAGAATGCATAGAATTAATGAAAAATTGTGAAATTTATATTTTCGGACTCGGCAATGATTTGTCTTGTGAATGCTACAGACAAAAAATATTTTCAAAGATTCAAAATATTTTTAATCTAATGCAAACCGTTCACGAACGTCATTAAACTATAAGGTAAGATGTAACAAATTTAACACAATCGTGAGTGAAAATGCGTTTGAAAATGACAAAAACAACGCTTTTCTGGCCAAATCGTTTACGGAATGACGGGAAATTATTTGTTCAATACGCCAAAACAGGTTTATCGGGAAAATGGCATACAAGTTTGAAATAATGAGCGATTAACTAGTTTAGATGAAAAGGTAAGATTTTTATTTTTGATTTGCAATTATAAAAACACTACGGCAAAACAGAAAATAACGCATTCTATCATATAAACTTTACTTGCTCAGTTCGAAGTACATTGTGTGTAGTTTTGAATGATATACTTTTTGATTGAGTTTCACCTTTTAAACTCTTTATTATTTTTAACTTTCGAAATCTAGCGACAATGTCACACGCACCGAAAATCACGTTGAATAGTTCAATGGGTAAAAATGAAGAGACGGTAAAAATCGTATTGTCATATTTTACTTTAAAAAAAGACAACAGCATGAAAGTACAAATATATGCTCATAAGCAAATATGTAGGTTTACCAAATTTAATTGCTTCCCGAAAAGAAAACCGCTCTTTCGTAAATCTAGCGAGAATGTCACACTTTCCAAAAACGTCACGTCAACGTCACGTTTGTTGTTCCAAAACAGTCAAAGTAATATCGCTCTTTATTGAATGGTCACTGAGTGCATCTTTTTTCATAACCAGATGTAATTTGAGACCAGTGCAGAAAAGGTGTGTTCTATCGAGAAAGGAAAATGATTTAAATAAAAGCTGCAAAACCGATATATTGTTAAAACTACGCCAATGAAGTAAACGAAAAAAGGGGGAACAGAAAGCTAACCTGTTCAAAAGATGCGTAACGAATGGCGCACTAAAAAAGGAAAAAAACAAGAGGAAAAGAAAAAGGGCCATAGGAAAGGAGCAAACCAGTACATATCACAAAACCTTTAAAACAAACGAACAGAACCACCGAACAACACAATATTTAACCATTTCGCAAACGCCATTGGATTTCGAAATCCGTAGCAGATATTCTTTTTGAAAACATTGAATAAAAAGAAGACAATCAAGAAAGTTCTCATTTTCTCTCAATAATCTTCCTGCTATACCATGCGTTAGACATTTTCTACCGTTAGAATACTTCGTTTTGTCGTTTCAAATTAAAGTAGTCTAATATTTGGTCTTTTAATGAAAGAACAGAGTGGAAATGTGAAATCATGACGAAAATAGCAAACGGTATTAGAATGAAGCAAACGCTTTACTAGCAATGCCTTCTAAGCGTTTCAGCTTTAGTTATATAGCATGTGACGGACCGAAATAGGATCAAAACCGGAGTGAAATTGCGATGACAGCTCCATTCCGCCGTATCTTTGTGCCTACTGCAGCGACGTTACAAAATAACGTCGGTTACGTAATTGTACGCCAACATTGAGCGTAACGTCTTAACCGTTAGACCAAATTATACCAAATTGTCCAGGAATGTTCTTTGGGTATCCCTTTTTATTTTTTGTTTTAACAAATTTCTGATTCGTCAAAAATGTGGGCATGGCAGGGTTACACTTATTCGACTAGGAGAAATGACAAGAAAATTCTTTAAAAATCAAATGTTGGGCCAGTTTGAACCAGGGATGCTGCTTGAGTGTCTCTTTTTAACAATATTATTGTTTGTGAATTTTTGATTTGTTAAAAAATTGAGTGTGGCAGGGTAGGGCTTATAATTCTTCAAAAAATCATAAAGAAATTCTTTAAAAATCAACCATGGGGCCAATTTAAACCAAGTATAGCAAAATGCTCATTGAGTTACTCATTTAAACACTTGGTTGAAAATTTTTGATAGGTTAATAAATGTTGATGAGGCAAGGAGGGGCTTATCATATTACGCATATTAAATTCTTACATTGTATCATTCTGATGCTTCAAAATTTAATTGTATAAGTTTAATCTTGATTATAAAAATCAAACTAGAACAGCACATGAAATTCAATATTAAAGATGTACGCAAATGCTACTACATGCAATATGATTGAATACTAATTTGACTTCATTGCACGCATTGGAAATTTTGAAACTTTATTTACAATAATTTGATATGACATATATATTTGTTTACAACAAAATTTATATCGTACACAATCAAATACACAAAGAACTCAGGTGAGCGATACCAGTACCTTTCAGGCGCTCTTGTTTCAAGCAGTGTCTCTATTTTCCAAAATGTTCTCCAAAACCTTTATCTTGCGGTATCAGAAAGTGTCATTATAAGGGGTACTCGCCTATCCGGACAAATTTAAGCAGTCTTCCGTAAATACTCTCTATACATAAACAGCCGACTTTGAAGCTCGATGATCGTGGAGTAAAGTGTGAAAGTCGCGCGAATATGGACCTAGTTCGTAAATTTGAGACTGATAAACCACCTTTACTTACTTACTTTACATAAGTAGGTTCTATTTACATGTAGAGAAGAGCCAAACATATCAAAATTAGTAGGACGGGGTTAAACACGACTATTTACTGCAGTGATTCACGCTTGAGCATCTAATTACGAATTCCAGGCATCTCTCTCTCCAATGCGCCAATATAATATCAAATCCGAGTCTCCAGTCAGGCATCTCTCTCTCCAATGCGGCCAATATAATATCAAATCCGAGTCTCCAGTTGCTCTTTTACCTAGATGAATCACATCTATTGATGAGAGGCAAACGATTTTGTTTAAAAATCAGAAAGAATATTGGCGGAGCCTTTTTCTAGCAAACCTACTATCCCTGGATTAATAGGCTCCGGCGTTACCTAGCTATCCAGGCTCAGACTCATGTCACAAAGAAAGTATTACATTAAAGTCACATTTCACAGATATCATTTCATAAATTTTACTTTTATTTTTATCTGGAAGAGCACATTTTCTTATGAAAATTCTGAAAATTTCAAGCCAGTATATAGGGCCGTTTACCAGAAATATATAATTTTGTGCTAACATTAAACAAATTTACTTCTAGACCAGTTCAGATTTATACGGAATTTGCCATTTCTGTCAAAACTTTAATCGCGTGTTTTCGCATATAGACGGCAACTTCGAAACATTGATAACAATTATATGCATTAGAATAACCAATCTTTGAATTAAGACATACTTTAAAAAATGAAGGTGAATGTTATGTCCCTTTAATGTGGATTTACTGTTGCAAATTACTGCATGTTTGTGTTTTTAAGAAAAACATAGGAGAAGGAGTCCCTTTTATCGCAAATTTTGAATAGAATAGGCTAGGGGAAAACACTGAAACAAAAGAAGAAAATGCTGGTAATCAATATTTTCTCCTTTTGGCTCGTTTTCTGTGCATCATTATTTAGGAATTTTACCTTAGATAACTCATAATTTGTCAGCTTTGGAAATGGACTGGTCTGAATTTTTTGTTTGGGAAAGGGTTAAATGATAAAGACCAACACAAATTTTAAGGACATCCAGGGCAATTGGTTTCCTCTATACCTTCAGACAAGTCAAAAAAAATCTACATCTATACCTGAATTTACAAAAAAAAATACTCCACTTTCTACTGATTTTTTCATTACCTTTGTCAACATTGATCAACATTTTCAACTTAGATTTTCCTTTAATTCTTATTACAAGATCTCCCCAAAATGTTGTGAAACCTGATAACATTCGTTAAAAGAGATGCTGATATACCCTTTTTAACCCTTTCCCAAACAAGAACTGGTCATGACGTCCCCAATTAAAAAGGCTTGGGAAAACATTGAAACAAAAGAAGAAACTGCTGATAACCAGCAGTTTCTCCTTTTGTCTCAATATTTTCTAAACCATGTTTTACACAAACCTGATTTTTAATAACATCCATTTTGTCAATTGTGGCATTTTTGAAGTGGATCACCCTAAAATGTTGCCGTTTGGGAAAGGGTAAAGAATGCTTTGAGCTTTGCCAGGGAATCAAGGAGCGATATATAGACTTTAGAAGTAAAGATTCACCAACGGATCGAAAGTATGTGGTAATCGGGTTCATTGGTCTTTCCCCTTCAGAAAAAAATCGTTTTGACAAGAAACGTTAAATTCAGTCGTTAGTTAATGTCAAAGTCAAGGTAAAAGGAGACAACTAAGGCAAGAACTGATTTATATATTTCAAGTGTTGACAAAGTTGTCTTTCTTATTAAGAAATATCATCTAAAACACTACAATCGTTTTCCTTTTCTTCGCAATTCAAAACCCATTTATTTTGAAGTATGAACAGCCCGATATTTACTTATTTTAAACTTAAGATTTTCTTAAAAACATACTTTTACTGAATATTTTCCCATCAACAAGCGCAAACAAATTTAATCTCATGCAGACCTTACAGATAAACAAACAAAACTAAATAGTTCTCAATATGTTGGTCTAGCTTATCTTTTGCTTGGTGGTTTAGTGATATTGCAATAATGTGATATCTCCATTATATTCTCAAACCTAGAAGATTACTCATTTCTTAAAGTGTGTCCAATCTATACAAAATGTATTTCCCGAAAAAACAATATTTCTGCTATAATATGCCATATGTTCACTAGATATAAATGAATTTTGAGAGACATACAGCTCTAGCTTAATAGACACATTTGTAGCAGATCTATGCCATCTGAATATGCAATCTTTGTCATTCGACAGTAATGCTCCTAAAATGTCTATTGCAAAGTTCGACCAAGAACCTACTGACCTTTATGTTCAGTTCTCTGGACAATTTGCTGAAGCCAATACATTTATACTAAATTTAAAAAAAAGTATGTGAATAAAAAAAATAAACTAAAAAAAAAATAAATAACGGAAGATAACGTGCACATGGTTTCAAAAGAGAGAACATTTTTTCTATAACAACAAAATATAAAGAAGAGAAGAACCGAATGCAATTCTAACCCTTTCACTGCCATAGGCGACTTTTGACGAATACAGGGGGTCCCTGCCATAGGCGACTTCAGTAGACAAATTTATGGGGGCGAATTATATGAATATCTTATACAGCTAAGTGGTTTTCACACATTCTTTTTTATAGCACCGTTTGAGTACTAAAAGTACTGGCGATTGACAGGTGAAACAGTAGAATTTGTGTTACAATCGGTAAGCTTTCAGTATTTTCATGAGAAAAAGTTTTCAAAACAAAAGACAACGATATGGCTGTCATTAGAACATACACTTGCTATTTATGCCTACAAGCTGTAAATATCACTATGATACTGGAAAAGGCTTCGGGATAGTTTGAACTTATGTTCAATTCAACAATCTGTTCCATCAAGTTATTATACTTTCTACGGAAACATTTACTCGAGGTTTGCTCATCCATTTTTTCCATTGTTCTACTAGATTGTAACAATTTGTGAGTTAAATAAAAAAGAAAAAAAATATTGTCATTTCATAAATAACTTTTTGGTCACATATAGATGCTTAATTTGTCAAAAGACATGCATGTTTTTGTGTACAGGGTATGGATTCTTGGAAATTTCTTCGAATTAATTCAACAGTGAGAGACGCGTCCGAAATCAATATTTGGCAGTGAAAGGGCTAACAGAACTAAAAAAGTTCATTAGTTGTTTGTTACATGTGATATAGAGAAAGTTAAATTAAACACAGTAGATGTGAATTGGACAGTCTTGAGTTCTGTACGTTCTCTAGGATTATTGGGTACGAGGATCGTCCTTTCTCTTTCACGTGGCTTATTCATTACGTTTGCCTCTGTACGGGTTAAGAAGGTATGACGTCAGTATGTGGCAATGGCAATGAATTTTGTGCTAGAAATAGACATGGTTTACCGGTATATTTTAATAAACGGTAAGTGGTGTAATAATCTCTTTACTACGGCATGATTCAAGCCGTAGTTAGGAGAATTAATAACAACAACTACGAAATACTATTTGTTTGTCCGAATTTACGCCACGATTAACTAGATAAAATCGTTCCCTATTGAGATCTGCTGTTTGTGACTTATTTTTCCCTTTATTTCATGTAATAAACAATTACTTAGCTCTTTTAATTCCATTATAATTTCATTCCTTCTTCTACTTCTTTATCTGTTGTTGTTGTTGTTTGTTGTTGTTGTTGTTTGTTGTTGTTGTTATAAACGATGTTCTACCTTTTGCAACCATATACACGTTATCTTCTAGTTTTTAGATATTCACGCACTTGTTTTAAATTTAAATAATATAAATGTAAATTGACTTCGTCGGCGAATTGTCCAGAGAACTGAACATAAAGGTCAGTAGGTTCGTGGTCGAACTTTGCAATAGACATTTTAGGACCATTGCTGCCAAATTACAAATATTGCATAATTAGATGATTAAGCCAGAGCTCTAAGTCCCTGAACATAGAGAGCTCTATGTCTCTGAACATAGGGGAAAATAAAGCAGAAAATACATCGTAGATTGTGCCCGATTTTAGGGCTGAATAGTTATCCAAGTTTGAAAGAAGAATGGAAATATCACACTTTTATAATATCGATAGACCACCAAGTTAAAGATTAGCTAGACCAAAATATTGCGAACTATTTCGTTGTGTTTATTTGTTAACTTGTAAGATCTACACGAGATTAAATTGTTTGTTCTTGTTCGTGGGAAATATTCTCTAAAATCATTTTTGAGTAATCTAAAGTTACGTAATTAGTAAATTTCCGACTGAAGCTAACATATAATGGGTTTTGACTAATCCAAATCAAAAACGGAAAAGATATTTGTGTATTTGGTAATGATTGACATTAAGAAAGACAACTTTGTCAACACTTTAATAATAAAAATTAGTTCTTGTCGTAGTTGTCTCCTTTTACCTTGATTTCGACTACATTTAACCTTTCTTTTCAAAATGAACACATTCCCTGAAAGCGAAAGTCAAAAGAACTGCCTATTGTCGACCAGTCGGTCAATCGTTAACTCTAAAACCTAACCTAAAAAAGCTAAAAAAACAATTACATTTAAGTTATATTCGCATCTCTTTTAACGAATGTTCTCAGGTTTCCCAACATTTTTGGGATCCCTTGTTATGAAAATAAGCCTTTCAGAATACATAGTGAATGAAACATTTATAGGAAAATTTAAGAAAAATGTTTTTAAAAAATCCGAAGAAAGTCGTGCGAGTTGTGTTGCAGATACAGTTCAAATTGTACGTTTGTGTTTTTGAAAATGGCTGATGGTACGGCATCTTCGAATATCCCGAGGTATGAGCTACGCTGCATGACCCCTGGGGGGCAATTAGCCAGTAAAATTGCCGAAGAAAATCGATACGGAACACGTGAGCGCAATGCCCAATCAAATGAAGGCATTCATAACTCAATGCGTTGTCAATAACAACCAATAGGCACGGCCACCAATCCCTCTCATTCATTGCAAAATGCTATGAGCGAAATCTCAGAAGAGGGACTTCCGGCTATGAAGAAACGGGACCCATTTTGTGAATGTAAACACACGTTGGTACTTTAAATCGGTGATTTTGCCAGTTTTTGGCTGATTCTCAAAAGTCGGAGAATGCTATTCGATGGTGAGTGTATTTAAACTTCTTTTGGAGTATGTCTCTTCGGCATGGTCTCATCGTGTTTGCTTCAAACTGCTTTGTCATGTGATCACAGTGCTGTGTTTTGAAGACATGTCAAAATTGATCGAAAAATTATGGTTTAAATACTACTATAATTCCCTTCTATACAGGTCCCATAAGCTTTGAATGCTTTATCTTATATATACATCCATTAAAATCCAATGACTGATTTTCTGATAGAGAGAAAAAGCTAAAAAAGTAATACGCTATGAAGAAGAGAGACCAGCTATGAATAAAGGGGACTAGATATGAAGAAGATATAATACGCTATGACTAAGAGCTCGGAAATTCAAAGCGTCGGGTTTTGACTAAATTTTGCCTTTTCGCTATAATTTTCGCTCGGAAAGTGATACGAATTTATTGTTAATACTTTTTCACATTTGGGATTGTAAGATCAATCTAATTTCCAAATTAGCCTACTTCAAGACTTTTCAGCGCTATACAATGTGGTTTTATTTGGAATGATGATATAATTATGTAAATAACATAGGCCTGCACATGCGAACGCCAATGTCATTGTAAACTATTTAGGCAAAACTTGGCAAACCGTATAAGAACCCTAACATTTTAATAATTTTAAGCCTACGCAAGATACATTGCATGTATTTTGAATAAAAACAGGTCTTATTTATATGTTTTTAGCGGCCAGTCGAGCTTTTGTCATTGCGTTGTGTCCGTCATGCGTCCGTCGGTTATTTTTTTATTGAATGCACTCTAGATGCCACATTTTTGTCCGATCAATCTGCAAGTTGGTCAGAATTAGGTAATTTCCTATAAGACCCCCCTCCACACACACACACACACACACGACAGCCTCCGCAAGTCGTCCTTAGAGGCAAAAGTCGAAATTTTTAAACGGGGAACGGTTGACTGTAAATCAAATAAAATAACCATCTTACCGGCTATTAATGAATTCATTCAATTTTATTATTTTTGTTCCACTTAAAACTTCGCTTTATTACTGTATATTGAATGCACGTGCGCTTTATCGCTGTATATTGATTGAATGCACGTGCGACGTCATTGTTTTCTCCGCATGTTTTGGGAGCCTCGTTTTGATAATGTCGATTTGTTACTATTTTAGTAACAATTCTCATGTATGTTTCCACGTGATGATAAGTCAGGCCCGTAGTAACAAGTGTGGGCATGGAGGGGCTAAGACCCCCACCCTCAAAAAGGTCTGCCCAAAATGCTGAATTGTCATTATTTTGCACTGAAAACTTTTGGGGAAATCCATTTCAGTTCCTCCAAAATTCCGACAATAGCCATAACAGGGGCTCTAGCTCCCCCCCCCCTCATTTAAAATGTCTCCAGTCCTACGCGCCTGTAAGTTACCGGTCGGCATTAAGTACATGTTTAAGCTGCATAACAATAAATATCGTTCTATCGTCTAGAATTTGATTTTTCAAAAGGAAATTTGTAAAAAATATTGGAATTTTTGTCTTCCATTCGTCCTAAACGCATAACCATTTAGTATATGTGAGTGCCAAGAAAGAATTATGAAGTCCGCGCTTCTTCATAGCTTGCTCCCTCTTATTCATAGCTACTCTCGCTTCTTCATAGCTTACTGCTCTTCTTCATTGCATACTTGTTTTTCTCATAAATAAACAAAGGTTTTCAAAATCGTACGTGCGGAATACTAAAAGAGACCATAAAATAGTAAACTGATCATGTCTCATTCGAAAAATGCATATGATAGCGCCGTAGGAGTCGTTTTTGTGTCGTTTATGTGTCGTTTGGTTTGTAAACATAAGTGTGTGCACTCACTTCGAAAGTAATTGCAAGTTTACTCTGTAAGGTAGAACAAAGGGCTTTGGTAATATAACATATTATTCATTACCCCATCGAATAGCATTCCGCGATTTTTGAGATTCAACCCATAACTAACAAAAAAACCGATTTAAAGTAACAACGTGTGTTTACTTACTCAAAATGGGTCCCGTTTCTTCATAGCCGGAAGTCCCTCTTCTGAGATTTCGCTCATAGCATTTTGCAATGAATGAGAGGGATTGGTGGCCGTGAATAGGACTGCGCTCATGATAATTTGTAATTTGTGCGACACCGAAATGAAAATTGCAGATAGCTCACATCTTATAGGCTATTAATTAGAAATATGGGGCGCGTTGCGATGACATGAAATGTAATAAAATTCTGTACAACGCGTTATGTAAGAAAATCGCAATATGTAATAACTTTTTTCACCGACCCAAAGTTCGTTCAAAACTTGATGCCGTTAATTGAGTGGGAATTAAGAAGGCATGAAAACGGCGATTTCGACATCATTTTCTAGGCAAATATTCGAAGACCATAGTGAGAAACCGAAATTTTGATATCGACAAATGCCACCTTTTTATCAAAGTTCTAACTGTATATTGATTCCAATAAGTTACTACTTTTCATTATTTTACTAGAAATTGATTATGGAAAAATTGAAAAATGATTATTACAAAACGCGTTGCGATGCCATGAAATGTAATAAAATTATGTACAACGCGTTATGTAATAAAGTTCCAATATGTAATAACTTTTTTCACCGACAAAAAATTCGTTCCAAACTTGATGCTGTTGATTGAGTGAGAATGTTGAAGGTAAGAAAACGGCGATTTCAACATCATTTTCTATGCAAATGTTCTTAGATCATAGTGAAAATATGAACTATTGATATCGACAAATGCCTCCTTTTACGAAATTTAACTGTATATTGATTGAAATAATTTATTTCTTATCATTAAAATTCAACAAATTGATAACGAAAAAGTTGAAAAAAATTATTACATATTAATTGCGACTTTATTACATAATGCGTTGTACAGAATTTTATTGCATTTCATGTCATCGCAACGCGTTTTGTAATAAACTTTTTTCCAACTTTTTCATTATCAATTTCTTGCATGAGAATGATAAGGATGAACTTATTTAAATCAATATACAGTTAGAAATTTGATAAAAAGGGACATTTGTAGATATTAAAATTTCATTTTCCCGCTATGATCATTGAATATTTGTCTAGAAAATGGTGTAGAAATCACCCTTTCAATGCCTACAATATTCCAATCAAATCAACGGCATCAATATTTAAACGAAATTTGGGTCGTTGAAAAAAGTTATTATATATTGCGAATTTATTACATAACGCGTTGTACAGAAATTTATTATATTTCATGTCATCGCAACGCGTTTTGTAATAAACTTTTTTCAACATTTTCACTATCAATTTTGTGCATTATAATGATAAGATATAACTTATTTGAATCAATTTACAGTTAGAAATTTAAAAAAGGGGCCAGTTTTTGATATCAAAATTTCATATTTTCACTATGATCTTAGAACATTTGCATAGAAAATAATGTTGAATTCGCCGTTTTCTTGCCTTCAACATTCTCACTCAATCAACGGCATCAAGTTTGGAACGAAATTTTCGTCGGTGAAAAAAGTTATTACATATTGGAACTTTATTACATAACGCGTTGTACATAATTTTATTACATTTCATGGCATCGCAACGCGTTTTGTAATAAACATTTTTCAAATTTTCCATAACCAATTTCTAGCAATATAATAAAAAGTAGTAACTTATTGGAATCAATATACAGTAAGAAATTTGATAAAAATGTGGCATTTGTCGATATCAAAATTTCGTTTTCTCACTATGATCTTCTAATATTTGCCTACAAAATGATGTCGAAATCGCCATTTTCATGCCTTCTTCATTCCCACTCAATTAACGGCATCAAGTTTTGAACAAACTTTGGGTCGATGAAAAAAGTTATTACATATTGCAACTTTATTACATAACGCGTTGTTCATAATTTTATTACATTTCATGTCATCGCAATGCGTTTTGTAATAAACTTTTTTCAACCTTTTCACTATCAATTTCGTGCATTATAATGATAAGATATAACTTTTTTGATTCAATATACAGTTAGGAATTTAAAAAAGGAGCCAGTTTTTTATATCAAAATTTCATATTTTCACTATGATCTTAGAACATTTGCATAGAAAATGATGTTGAAATCGCCGTTTTCTTGCCTTCAACATTCTCACTCAATCAACAGCATTAAGTTTGGAATGAAATTTTTGTCGGTGAAAAAAGTTATTACATATTGCAACTTAATTACATAACGCGTTGTACATAATTTTATTACATTTCATGGCATCGCAACGCGTTTTGTAATAAACATTTTTCAAATTTTCCATTATCATTTTCTAGCAAAATAATGAAAAGTAGTAATTTATTGGAATCAATATACAGTTAGAAATTTGATAAAAGGAGGCAATTGTCGATATCAAAATTTCGTTTTCTCACTATGATCTTCGAATATTTGCCTAGAAAATGATGTCGAAATCGCCAATTTCATGCCTTCTTCATTCCAACTCAATTAATGGCATCAAGTTTTGAACGAACTTTGGGTCGGTGAAAAAAGTTATTACATATTGCGACTTTATTACATAACGCGTTGTACAGAATTTTATTACATTTCATGTCATCGCAACGCGTTTTGTAATACGTATTACATTTTGCAGGGTTATTACAAAACGCGTTGTAACAGCCGTACATCTTATTGGATACAATTTTGTTTATAAATGGGACCCGTCAGGTTAAAAGTGACCATATAGGAAGAGCGAAAAATATCGACCCTAGTCAGTCTGCACAGTCCGCGCAGCCAGACTAGGGCCGACACTTTTCTTTTTTATATAATTTTCTAAATCCGGGAAGGTTTTCCTATCTTACTACATTTGCAAACGGAATCTGGTTGACCTATGATGGGTCTGACAAGTTTGTCAAAATTTGGATTTTTGGATTGACGAGTCACATTAATGTTGGACTTTGTCAATCAACATTGGTATTTTTTGACCAATTTTAACTGAGACTCATCACTTTCCGTAAGTGTATTCCTATGCCGTACCGAATGGGTCAAAAGTCTAGATACCAGGTGCACCTCTAAAAAATACAGGTGCACCTGTATATTTTGAGGTGAACTTATAAATTTTATACGTGCACCTCCATTTTTTAGAGGTGGACTTGTATTTTATAAGTTCACCTCAGAATATACAGGTGCACCTGTTTATTTATGTCAAAACGAGGCGGACCAATGAACGGAGCCGAAAGAACCGTTTCCATTTACCCTATTTGGCATATTCGATGCGGGACTACCATTTCCGTAGTAACATGTTGCCAAGTTAAACAAAATCTGATAGACCTAGATCTATACATTTTTTGAGTAGGCTATGTACCCCGACAGATTTTCTCACCTTTTTCCTAATCTATGCGTGAATCCAGACATATCCCAAGATGGGACACGTGTTTTCAAATGGGGGAAGGGGCGGGGCTCTAAATCAGCTGAAATCAGTATATTTTCTCTTAATTCTTCAGTATATATTCTGCGTTACAATGTAAACAAATTCCACATAGGCATAACTCGTTCATTGCTATGCGGCGCACCAGGATTTCTTTTAGGGGTTCGAACATACGAATAATTAGGGGGTGTAGTTTTCCTACTAGATCTAGATCTAAATTACCGTGACAATTTTGATTGAATTTCTGTATGAAAATGAAAAAAAAAGTATCAGGCAACAGAGTGGGTTCAAACGATCACCACCTCTGTATCCGCCACTGCTGCTGCAGCTTGTAAATTGGAATAAATCCGGTCAAAATTTTTGCCGTTTAGGAAAGGTTTTTACGAAAATTGTATTTTGATCCAAATTAGTCTCAAGTCTATTCGGCCCGAATTTTCCAGACTAATTATACATGCCTGCCACAACAACAACTCAACGATGTCATGCAAATTAAACATCAAATATTATGCCAAAACGGGGTAAGTATTACTGTATTAACCCAGAACTCTCTCCTCTATAAAACTTTCGAATTACATGTCACGATATGTGTGTTTCTCGCAGTCAGGAATGCATTGTGGACAATAAGTAATTGGTTTTCGTGTTTGACGTTTGGGAAAGGATTTCAGACTAGCACTCCTATAATGCTTATGTACAGGCATTTGAATACTTCTTCAAGTGTTAAGATATGGGATGATATCAAAGTAAGAGGCATTCATGCATTGATGCCATACGAGCAGGATTCTTAACTTAAGTTTAAGGTAGTACGCCTCCACTGGTAATGAGATTCACAAGAAGTCAGAATTTGTTGGACATTGTTAACATTGCTACATATTGATTCGCTCGGCACAATCCTTTCAGCCAATCAAAAACGTCGTCAGCACACCTGCACTCATTCGGTGGAGGTGAAAGCTTCGGTATTTTTCGTTGGAGCATTACCAACTTTCAGCATTAATATCTCGACGACTACGCCTGGTTATTAAAAATGCATTGGTAGTTAGAAAGTTTAAATAACATTCTTTAAAGAAAGAATTTGGTTTATGAATATTAACGATGGATTTTTTAAATAATCTGCCTCAAAGTTGGTATCCCGTAACGATAAAGACCGAGGAAGTACCCTCGATGAAAAAATGAAAGTGAGGCTATGACGTCATGCCGACTGATTCAATCGGACATGTTTTGGAGACATCTAAAATTCAACGTTTGAATGTTCCAATGCTGAATATAATATTTACGACTGTCGACGGACATCACCCAAATGACTGCGACAGCGCATGAATTTCATTAGGGGATGGACTTTTAAAAACACTGTTAAGGTCTTCCTTTTGTACAATATTGTGTGAACATACACAATATATAATACTATTATGATTTGTAAACTTTCATTCCAAGTTAATGATTTTTGAGGATTGTTCCTCTTCAGCTTCTCTCTTCAGCCCTGGTAAAGGACTAGAATTTTTTGTTATACGCCGCCGGAGGCGGACGTATATTGGCGTCATCTTCTCCGTCTGTCCGTCCGTCCATCCGTCCATCCGTCCATCCGTCCATCCGTCCGTACGTACGTACGTCCACTTTTCTTGTCAACGCAACTCCTCCTAAGTTTCTGGCTGGATCTTCTTGAAACTTGGTCAATGTTATCACCTCAATTGGTAGATGTGCATGAAGGAAGGATTTTATGGTTCGTTGATTTTTGCCTGAGTTATGCCCCTTAAAAACTTAGTCTCTGGGGCTTATTGAAATTGCAGCCTTGTCAACGCAACTCCTCCTAAGTTTCTGGCTGGATCTTCTTGAAACTTGGTCAATGTTATCACCTCAATTGGTAGATGTGCATGAAGGAAGGATTTTATGGTTCGTCGATTTTTGCCTGAGTTACGCCCCTTGAAAACTTAGTCTCTGGGGCTTATTGAAATTGCAGGCTTGTCAACGCAACTCCTCCTAAGTTTCTGGCTGGATCTTCTTAAAACTTGGTCAATGTTATCACCTCAATTGGTAGATGGGCATGAAGGAAGGATTTTATGGTTCGTTGATTTTTGCCTGAGTTACCCCCCTTAAAAACTTAGTCTCTGGGGCTTATTGAAATTGCAGGCTTGTCAACACAACTCCTCCTAAGTTTCTGACTGGATCTTAATGAAACTTGGTCAATGTTATCACCTCAATTGGTAGATGTGCATGAAGGAAGGATTTTATGGTTTGTTGATTTTTGCCTGAGTTATGCCCCTTAAAAACTTAGTCTCTGGGGCTTATTGAAATTGCAGGCTTGTCAACACAACTCCTCCTAAGTTTCTGGCTGGATCTTAATGAAACTTGGTGGATGTCATCACCTCAATTGGTAGATGTGCATGAAGGAAGGATTTCATGGTTCATTGATTTTTGCCAGAATTATGCCCCCTTCAATCTTAGTCTCTGGGGCTTAATGATATTTCAGCCTCGTGAATGCAATTCCTTCCAGGTTTTTCACTGGATATTTATAAAAACCTTTTTGTGAACACAATTTTTTAAAGTTTTTTCAGTGAATATTTATAAATCCTTGTCAATGTCATTTTTTTGTCTCAAGTTTTATAAGTGGCGGCGTATATTGTGACGATGGCACTCTTGTTGTACAGTACATTCAGTCTGGCAGTGCTATTATTCAGACAGGAATCTACTAAACGTTCATGAAACATATTGGTGGCAATGCCCATATTCGGAGTAAACTCCGAGATCTATACATTGAAAGGCATCATAGCCAGTAATTCAATTTAACTTCTGTTATTTTTTCAGGCATGGAAGCACTCATCAAATCACAGCCTTTGACCTGTCAATCTGTACATCCTGCGTTACCACTGCTACACCAAATCATTTATTCTTCGGATGAGTTGATGAACAATTAGCAACAGCAGCGATAGGCAGCATAACAAACCATGAACAATGAAGTTTGATAGTCTTAGAACACATTCGTTACTTTTGATAAAGCTGGATGAAAGAGTCGGTACAGAATTTGTCACACAGGGACCAGGGCTAGGAAAAAGAAATTTTGAGAAAATTTAGACTTGGAAAATATTGAAGGTGATATAACATGCTTGTCATCTCAATAGAATCTGAGGGATAATAATAGCCTCTATGATGGTTGAAGAAAACTTAGACGGTATTGTTATAGCTGTGAAAACTTTTTTACAAATAACAATTAATTTGACCGGTAAGAAAATGTTGGGTAACAAAACGTTATCGGCTAGAAGAGATTTGAAGTTAAGACACTCGATCAGACATAAACATCTTTAATCTATTTTAGGAGATCTTTCAAATATCAGTGTTGAATTGTGGCTAACGGGGCATATTCCCCCATGAGCATCCATTTTAACCCATTCGCACACATAGATGCTTTTTGATCACCCACAAGATAAAGGCTGTGGAAAACTCTTTGGAAAATAAAGAAATTGCTTGCAATCAAGCAATTTCTTCATTTGCCACAATGTTTTCTACC
The DNA here is from genome assembly GCA_963680895.1 of Fragum sueziense. Taxonomy (NCBI): domain Eukaryota; kingdom Metazoa; phylum Mollusca; class Bivalvia; order Cardiida; family Cardiidae; genus Fragum; species Fragum sueziense. The sequence goes on along the minus strand of OY804605.1, from coordinate 15,262,450 downwards.
CTGAACTACCAATTTCAAAAAATATATAGAATTTCGTTCACTCAAAATTGTTGTCTGCAACATATTTCAAATTGTTATGGTCCATAAGCTTTCTGTCTGGTAATGGGTTAGAAAATCCTTCACCATTGACCCACACAATAAGAAGGACTGGAGACAGGGAGTGAGAACAGCCATGCGTGCAGCTAGCCAGCTACCTGGAAAGGAGCCCACTGATGTGGACAGTGCTTCTACACCTGCACGTTAAATATGAAACCCGGGAGTGAGTGAGTGAGTTCACAGATTTTCGCAAAGACATTCAAATATTAATAATTTAAAAGAAAATCAAAAAGACTATCAATCCACTACAAATGGAAGTATCATTTTAGATCTGTAATATGTCATATTGTAAAGTAAAAATGTAATAGCCAGAATCCATTTATTATGCATGCTATTTCTTTAACCCTTTCCCAAACAACACTTTTTAATGGTACCCCAATTTGAAAGCTGGTGTAGATGACAAAAGGGGTGTTGTAAAAGATAGAATTTGTGTACAATACAATATGGAAAATATTGATACAAAAGGAGAAACTGCTTCTTTTGTTTCAATGTTTTCCCGAGCCATTTCTTTTAGGGACGTTAAAACCAGGTCTTTTTTGGGAAAGGGTTAACAACAAATTCATCATTGGGACAAGGGCCAACCCATTGGCTTAAAAATGCTCACTGGGACATATTGTTTTTATACTTATGTCCTTCCATCTGTCTGTCCGTCTGGCTTTGGAAAACATTGTGGAATATGAAGAAATTGCAAGCAATTTCTTCATCGTCCACAATGATTTCTTTCATGAAAGCAGAACACATCTTAAAATATGATTTTCTTAAAATTGTTGTCTGCAACATCTTCAAATACGGAAAAGTCTGAATTTTTGCCATTTGGGAATGGGTTAAACTCCCATTCAATAAGTCAATTTAGAAAAAAGGTGTTAATGGTATTTAAGACAGACATGGATTTACAGTGTTGAGTCTAGAGGGGGCCATGGCCAAAATGGCCCCCTAAAATCTCAAATGACCCCACTGAGAATGAAGCATGGGTCAAATAACGGTAGCAAAGTGATTTATGGTTCTTTCAAAATGCTATGCATAAGGGCCGCCATTTCCCAAGATCCCAGGTCATTTATATGATCAATAAATTCATTAGAATTCATAAGAACTAGACGGATCATAATCAAATGTTTTTACGCCCTCGTATGGAAAGATCAGGGGCATATTGAATTACAAGTGTCTGTCTGTCCGAAAACTCAGTCATTTGAGGGCATTGGTGTGTTTCAGTCACATCTTGTTTCACATTAGAATAAGTACAATGAATTTAAAATTCCTTAAGGTAGTCCACCTGTAACGAGATTCATGTGATGTCACAATTTGTTGGACATTGTTAACATTAAATTTTGTTACATACCTGACCTGTTAAGGCGACATCATGAAATTTGATGTTGGACTTTTCCAATGCCAAATGTTGAAGACAATGCCTGAATAATTCCGACATGGCATGAATCTCATTAAGGGTGGACTACCTTAACAGTAACATCCTCATAGCTCAGTAAGGTAAGAGTCTTATCAATCAAGGGGGTGTGAGTTTTAAATTCATTTGTCTCTCATCTATGTATGAAACACTTCTTATTAAAAAAGACTGTGTTTGTTGCAACTTGTTTTTAGCTCGACTTTTCGAAGAAAATGAGAGCTTATACTGTCACCCGGGCGTCGGCGTTGGCGTTGCAACCAAGGTTAAAGTTTTTTCAAACATCAATAACTTCCATACTATCAAAGGGATTCAACCCAAACTTGGTATACTTATTTACCATCACACCCTCTACCTTACTATCAGGGCCCATGACCCTGGGACCACTCTATTTGGAGTTATGGCCCCTTTATACTAAGCAACTTAGAAAGTCGAGCGCGCTGTCTTCGGACAGCTCTTGTTGTGTCTAACTAGTGCTATAGAGAAAAAAATGTCATGAGCAGGGTTCTTGGAAAATTGTCTTTAGTTTATTGCATCTACTAGGACTACCTGAATATTATGTTCCCAAATCAGCTTGTACCCAAGTGCAGCCTGATCAGAGAGCAATGATACTTCCTGATAGTTGCTACAAGTAATGAAGAAGCAAGAAGAGATCAAAATGGATCTTAATCAGACTTGGTATATGCACCGGCTGTACTAAATTCTTGTTGATCACAAATATGTTCACCTGTTCCCAAGGCTTGAAGCAACAACATATTAGACCAGTTTAACCCTTTCCCAAATGACAAAATTTTGGGGTGTTCAAATTTGAGAGCTGCTGCAAACAACAAAATATGTTATGATAAAGATGGGATTTGTGTACAATATAACATAGACAATATTGAGACAAAAGGAGAAAATGCTGGTTTCATTTGTCCCAAGAATACTAGTTGATCTGAGTCAACATGGCTTTCCAACTGACTTAACTCCAAGACAATATGGTAGTTTAACCACAACAATCTTGTTTAACCCTTTCCAAAATAACAAAATTTTAGGGTGGTCCAATCGGAAAGCTGCTACAGATGACAAAATGGATGTTGATAAAGATCAGATTTTTGTATGATAGAGCTGAAAAAATATTAAGGCAAAAGGAGAAACTGCTTGTTATAAACAGTTTCTTCATTTGTCTCAACGTTTCCCCAAGCCATTTCTATTAAGGAATTCAAAACCACGCCCCGGTTTCTCGAAAAAAAAACTTAAGTAAATTCTCATGAGAACATGCTCAACTTCAAAGGAATACTCTCCTACCTTGGAGGGTATATGATTGAAGATCACGTGAATTTTGTGCGATTTGAGCACAATGCTCAGATTTGAGCATGAGAACGTACTTAAGTTTAACGACAACAATGCTGTTTTACTGGAGTGATATTGAGCGACTGGTGCATCTAACCAACTCAATATTTCAGTTTAACGGCAACAATGCTGTTTTACTTGTGTGATATCGAGCGGCTGGTGCATCTAACCAAGTCAATATGGTAGTTTAACAACAACAATGCTGTTTTACTGGAGTAATATTGAGCGTTGGTGCATCTAACCAAGTCAATATGGTAGTTTAACAACAACAATGCTGTTCTAATCGAATAAAATCAAGTGGTTGGTGCATCTAACCAAGTCAATATGGTAGTTTAACTACAACAATACTGTTTTACTGGAGTGATGTTGAGCGGCTGGTGCATCTAACCAAGTCAATATGGTAGTTTAACGACAACAATGCTGTTTTACTTGTGGGATATTGAGCGGCTGGTGCAGCTAACCAAGTCAATACGGTAGTTTAACGACTACAATGCTGTTTTACTTGTGTGATATCGAGCAGCTGGTGCATCTAACCAAGTCAATATGGTATTTTAACGACAACAATGCTGTTTTACTGGAGTAATATTGAGCGGCTGGTGCAGCTAACCAAGTCAATATGGTAGTTTAACGACTACAATGCTGTTTTACTTGTGTGATATCGAGCAGCTGGTGCATCTAACCAAGTCAATATGGTAGTTTAACGACAACAATGCTGTTTTACTTGAGTGATATTGTGCGGCTGGTGCATTTTACCAAGTCAATATGGTTGTTTAACAATGACAATGCAATAGAATAATCCTTAAAATAAGATTGACTTTTTTTGTCAAGACTACTGAATAAGATTTGTAGAAAACATTAAAGAAATGGAAAAAATTAAGAAAATACAGATAGAATTTAGATTAAACTCCATATTTAGCAAGGACCCTTTTGCGTTAAGTTTTATCTTGTGCCATGTTCTTTCCCGAAGGCACATGGCACATGCGCAAGCTTAGACGCAAACTTGTGTTCTGATTCCAATTGAATAATTGAATGGGGGCTAATGCCTAACTGCTATGCATGGTCATAGCGTTGCAGCTTGAGCACATAACTATGGATTCCTGTCGTTTCTCTCATAAGTATTACTACAACATCCTTTTGGAGTCTCTGAAACTACTTTGTGTATTAAGATCAATTGCTTAATTGAATTGGGGTTAAAGCCTAACAGCTATGCATAGTCATACCATTGCAGCTTGGGCACCTTACCATGAATTCTTGTCTTTTTTTTTAAAGTACTACCGCGACAACCTTTTTGCAACTCGTAGGAGACAAATGGCATTTAGGACATTTGCTATGGCTTCGCGTTCAAAGCCAATGAGATTCAGACTCTCTACCGACTGCGCTATGGCCACAGCATGTAAATTAATAAACAAAAAGTAGTTTACGGATTGATAGCCAGACTCAGTTAGCGCATGCTTTGAAAGGCTTCCGGATAGAAATGGTACAATAAAACATAGATTCGTGTGTTTATATGTCTGAAGCAGTTTTATGTTAATATGATTTAAGATTGGCTTTCAATGCAGATTAAGAATCCATAATGAATATTTTAAATGTCATAAGCATTTTCCATGTGCAGAAAGAGTGAATGCGCATTGCATAATAAAGCTGATCATGTATAAGATTGGTTTAAATATAATCCAACAGATTGGTATGTTAGTTATCTATTGTTTTTCTATGCACTATCTGCCCCTGTGCAAGTGCTATGAAAATCCCCATCATTTTATTGTCTTTCCAGTGGTATCTTTTCAAAGATTTGTGGCTCATCATTTGGTCTTTAAAAAAATGGCAACACTTTTCTAAAAGAAATTTATATGAATGAAGTTCAAAACTTTATAGCATTGCTAGACCTGTGGGCCCATTGTACAAAATCGATGGTATGTCTAATATTGTAAGCATGGTAGTAAAATACTTGGTGCGAAATAGTTAGGGTACGAATCACTCGTAATTCATATCAAATTCGAATCGGGTGTAGATCGATGCAGTTTTTAATTAAAATAAATGTGAAAGAATAATATTAATAGAAGGAATAAATTGAACATTAATTTTCTCTCTTTTTTTAAATGTTTATCTTCAATTAATTTGATCTAAGGATCGCTGCAGAACAACTGTCCCGCAGACAGGCGCCGCTAAATGGAGCGGAAAACCAAAACAAGATAAGAAAAAATTATAGATCTATAATTGAATCTAGATCTAGTTTTAAATTTTGAAATTTATTAAATAGTAGGGAGTTACAAATCAATTATAAATCTTTTTTTATCTCTATTTAGTCTCCTAAAGAAATCGACAAAATGTTGGATATAACGTACATTCTGATTGGATGAAACAGGTGCGCTTGTATTTTTTATAAAACGAGGCTAAAAATACGGGTGCACCTACAAAATATACGGGTGCACCTGTATTCTCCGAGGTGAACTTATAAATAATACAAGTGCACCTCTAAAAAATACAGGTGCACCTGTATATTTTGAGGTGAACTTATAAATTTTATACGTGCACCTGTATTTTTTAGAGGTGCACCTGGTATCTAGACTTTTGACCCATTTGGTACGCCATATATTCCGGCAAACATCGAAGTATTCGGTAGTCTCCGCGTGTTTATATCATGCACTGTGAAAAATGTTAACTTTATTTCTGCACCATATCATTGAACAAAGACTTAACGTAGTAGTAAGACGATATACTCTCAATTACAGAGACCCAAGATCGAAACCAGCATTTTACTGACGAAACTTTTGTTAAGCTTTCTTTTTCCTTAACGAAATATGCAAGTCGTAACTTTGACTTGATTCAGGCCGTAGTTACGCGATTTTATAACAACACCTACAAATTACAATTTTTGGCCGAAATAACGTCACGGATAACATGATAAAATCGTCCCTATTCCGAACCATTTCTGAGTTTGAATCCCATAGATAACTTTCGAACTTGTTCACCATATGAAGCAAGCTGTTCACACGTGTTTTGCAAAAGATAATTATCATCCGCTACAGTTCGCGCAAGAATCGTTTGGCACATGTTTACAAAATTTTACAAATGTAAACAATGGTAAAAGTGTTCATAATCTCAACACAATTTCGCATGCGTTGGTTCTAATCTTGCAGGTGTGAGACACCTGCAAGATTAGAACCATCGCATGCAAAATTACAGTAGTTTTGAGTTCGATGATTCGTGTTTTACATGGGTAGATTTTGTAAACGTGTGCCATAATATCTTGACCGGACTGTAGGTATGGAATTATTTTGCCACAATATAAAAACTAGACAGTCCTGGCGGCCTGGAAGCGCTCCACAGGCCTGATTATTTGTCTTGTTGAATGCAATTTCAAAGGTTCAGGCTGTGCAAACAAGCAAATGCATGACCAAGCTGAAAATTACAAGCAAGTAAGATCATATGATCAGTAAGATTTCTGTGAAAGTTCTGTATTGATTAATCGATACTAATGGTTTTAAAAGTGAAAATAAAGCCGAAAATGGCAATTTTGTCAATAACAAGGGCACATAACTCACATAAAATTCTGATCAAGCTGAAAATTATACCAAGGCAAGATCTTATAGTCACCAACATTCTGTACAAGTTTTGTCTTGATTGGTCAATATTTGTAGTTGCTAGAGTGAAAACAAAGTCAAAATAGAGTCGAAAATGGCAATTTTGTCAATATCAAGGGCACATAACTCATGATGTTAAGTTCAGATCAAGCTGAAAATTATACCAAAGCAACACCTGATGGTCATCAACATTCTGTACAAGTATTGTCTAGATTGGTCAATATTTGTAGTTGCTAGAGTGAAAACAAAGTCTAAATAGAGTCGAAAATGGCAATTTTGACAATTTCAAGGGCACATAACTCATGATGTAAAATTCAGATCAAGCTGAAAATAATACCAAGGCAAGATCTTATGGTCACCAACATTCTGATTTAGTTTTGTCTTGATTGGTCAATATTTGTAGTTGCTAGAGTGAAAGTAATGTCAAAATAGAGCCGAAATGGCAATTTTGTCAATTTCAAGGGCACATAACTCATGATGTAAAATTCAGATCAAGCTGAAAATTATACCAAGGCAAGATCTTATAGTCACCAACATTCTGTACAAGTATTGTCTAGATTGGTCAATATTTGTAGTTGCTAGAGTGAAAACAAAGTCAAAATAGAGCTGAAAATGGCAATTTTGTCAATTTCAAGGGCACATAACTCATGATGTAAAATTCAAATCAAGCTGAAATTTTTACCAAGGCAAGATCTTATAGTCACCAACATTCTGTCTTAGTTTTGTCTTGATTGGTTATTATTTGTGGATTTTAGAGTAAAATTAAAGTCAAAACCAGCTATTTTTCACATTCAAGGGCAGATAACTCATGTAATTCTGATTCAATCCAAATACTTTGAAGGAATCTGAGAGAGGGTCACCCAAGGATCATTCTTGTAAAGTTTGATTGAAATCCATCTGGTAGTTTCTGAGAAGAAGATTTTTAAAGAAAAAGTTTACGGACGGACGGACGCACGGACGCACGGACGCACGACGTACACACCGCCATGACAATAGCCCGCTGGCCTGTCGGCCAGTGGAGCTAACGAGTGAACGATATTCTAGCCGAGGTTTTGCACATTTTGCACACGGCCCTAGTGGTGGTTTTGCTGTATCGTTGATATTCCTCTAAAACTTTATAGTTGCAGCAGTTGATTTAATCCTATAGCAAATTATTATCATTTAAGAAAAATGTTAATAAAGTTAGGACTTATATACAATGTTGTATATAATAAATTGCGAAAAAGGGAGAATTTACCAATTATCAACCCTTAAGTGTTGTGCTCCAATTCTCCCCAATGTCCTCTCCAAGTGGACTTCTAATCCAGAGGCGCGTTCTTTAGACCGAGATATTTTCAGATTTTTAAAGATGTTTCAGATAAAGCATTTTTAAGACCGAGATTTTCACCAAGTTGTTCCGAATGTTCCATACTTTATACAAATGACGTCATAATAACGTTATTTGTATAAAATATGGAGCATTCGGAACACCGCGGTTTATAAATTACGCAGCGTTCGGAACCACTCGGTCAATTTTCTTTACATCGTTTCTACAGAGATGACCGAGAGTTCCGAATGAAAGTAAAGAGTAATTGCGCCTCCCATTAAGCGACTTAACAATCTTAACAACGCTCTGTCTTAAAATATCTTAAGAAATCTCGAGATATCTGAAGAATTCTCGCTCTAAAGAACGCACCCCAGGTCTGTGTGGCGTCCGTGATTGAGAGGTCGAGCGTCGGCTTCATGATCAAGATGCTCCGAGATCGAACCTCGGGAATAGAGGCTGCCCTTGGTTTAGCATTGGCCCACAACATTCGGCACGAGTAATGGTATTTTTTCAAGGAAGCAAATAAACAAAATACACTTATATGTCTCAACCTTTTACCACATGAATATGTTAGGGTGGTCTTATTTGAAAGCTACGGCAGACTATCCAATTGATGTTTATTAGAACCGGAGTTGTGATTATGATATTGTACAGGCGATTTTGAGGAAAAAGGAGAAAACTCTGATGGTCATCATTTTCTTAGTTTATTGCAATGTTTTTCCAAACATACACTTTTAGGGATGCCAAAACCAAGTCTTGCTTTGGAAAGGTTTAACTTACAATTTACGTCCCTAGCTATGTCTCCCCGTCATCAACCGTCTGTTTATATGTTTGTATGTACAATTGTTACAAATATGTTTCCCCTTATATTTCAGGAGAACAAACCAATAAGTAAGCTTAATTATTCAAAATGACAGACCAAACCCCACATATAAAAAAGCTTAAAGTGTCGTCTATAATTTACTTGAGTCTATACTGTCAATCTTTACCAAAATGTCTGTCCATGCGTTTGTATGTATTATTACAGATGTATTATCTGTATTTGTTCATGACAAGTTAATAAACACTGGCTTTGTTAAACATATATTTAAGAAATTCAAAGAATGTATTGTATTACATATTGATAAACAATTATTCAATACTGATTTTGATATAATACTGTTTTTCGTGTATGTTCCACCAGAGAAATCGCCATTTTATGATAATCTTGAAGTTAATGGTATTGATATTTTGAGTGATAACCTTACTATTATTTCTACTCATTACCCAGATGCACAGTTATTGATTGCTGGTGATCTAAATGCCAGGACAAAAGATATCAATGATTTTATTTTGAATGATGATATTGAACATATATTTCAGAATGTTGCAGACTACCCATATGATACATTTAACAAACCAAGAAAATCGAAAGATTGTTCGACTTTGAATAAATTTGGACAATCTCTTATAGATTTATGCTGTACGCATAGCGTACATTGTTTAAACGGTAGAACAAATGGCGATCTCAATGGAGAATTTACTTGTTTCTCAAATAATGGTAAAAGTGTTGTTGACTATGTATTACTAAGCACTCATTTATTTGACAATGTTAAATATTTTAAAGTATATGATGATGATTTTTCTGATCATTTCCCAATTGTTTGTAAACTTGAATTTATCAGTAATAATATTCCACATACTTTTGTCGAAAATGAAGAATCTAGCAATGAAGTTCATTCACAATACAAATGGAGTGAAGAATCCAAGGAAAGTTTTTTACAAAACTTTTTAGAAAATTACAATAATTTCATCAGTTCAGATACATTTTCACTGACGAATATTGAACTTAATCTCATGATGTTCAAAAATTGTTATTATAATTCCGCTAAATGTATGAAAATAAAAACTGGAAGAAAATGCAATAATTTCTGCCAAACACCTGATTGGTGGAATAATGAATGCCAGAGATTGAAACAGTCCAAAGTGAAATTATTGAATAGATATCGAAACACTAATGAAAACTGTGACTTTTTACGCTTTAAAATAATGAGAAATAGATTTAAAGCAAAATGTAAGAAATCTCGCCTCATGTTTGAACGCGAAAATAGACAAAATCTGGTTAAATCACGCAAAAATGCCAAATCATTTTGGAATCTCATACGCACAAATAACAAAAGGAATGACAAATCAGCTTCTGTTTGTAATACCGCTTGGTTTGAACATTTTAATGACTTATATAAACCTTCAAATATTGATAATGAGAATAATTTACTCTCTAATATTGTACATGAATGTAACGATTTAAGTTTGAATGAATATATATCATCTGAGGAAATTCTACAGAGTATTAAAAAAGTTAAATCTAATCGTTCCGTTGGACCTGATGGTCTAGGTATTGAGTTTTTCAAGCAAACAAGTGACATTATATTGCCATATTTAACTGAACTTTTTAATAGGATCTATGATGCAGGACAATTCCCTTTAGACTGGTGTACAAGTATTACAGTTCCATTGCATAAAAGTGGACCAACAAATAATCCTAATAATTACAGAGGAATTTCACTTATAGATAGTATATGTAAGGTTTTTATAAATATTTTAACAAGTAGACTTTCTACATGGGCTGAGCGAAACGATGTTTTAAATGAAGCCCAAGCCGGGTTTCGAAAAAATTACAGTATTATTGACAATATATTTACTTTACAGTCGCTCACACAAAAGTATTTATCAAAAAAAGGTGGTAGATTTTATTGTTTATTCGTAGATTTTAAAAAAGCTTTCGACTCCATTGACCATGAAAAATTGTGGGACTCTTTACAACGTAAAAGCATTGGGGGAAGTTCCTGAATATTTTTAAAAATATGTATCAACAACTAAATTGCAAAGTGAAAATCAAAAATGTTTTATTAGATTCTATACAATGCATGCGGGGAACCAGACAAGGTTGTGGAAGTTCGCCGATAATTTTCGACATTTTTATCAACGACCTTATAGAATATATGAGATTAAAAGATAATCGTGGAATTTTTGTTTCGCAAGAGATAGAAGAAATTATTGCATTGCTTTTCGCCGATGACGTTTCGAGTATGGCAGATACAGTTTTAAATCTTCAAAAACATATAGACTCTATTCACGAATTTTGTAAATCTGTGGGAATGGATCTTAATTTGGATAAGACTAAAATAATAGTTTTCAGAAAAGGCGGCATCTTAAAAAGAAACGAAAAATGGTTCTATGACGGAAAAGAAATCGAAATAGTTACCAGCTATAAATACTTGGGTGCGCTATTCACATCACGCTTATGTTGGTCTAGTTTAAAAAATAACCAGGCATCTCAAGCCAGAAAGGCTTGCTTTAGCATTTACAGATCCCAAAGAAAATTCGGATACTTTAGTATATCAGACTATTTCAAACTTTTTGATTCGATGGTAAAACCCATTCTTTGTTTCGCTTCAGAAATTTGGGGATTTGAATACAGTAAATCTATCGAAAAAATCCATGTTGATTTTTGTAAACGTATATGTTGTCTTCATCGAAATACAGCAGATTTTTTTGCTTTAACAGAATGTGGTAGATACCCTATCGCAGTTACTTATATGTTACAATGTATAAAATATTGGATTAAATTGACTGAAATGACAAATAATAGATATCCAAAGCAATGTTACGAAATGCTGAAAAACTTAGATGAAAACGGAAGAATAACATGGGCAACAAAAGTAAAACAATTATTATTTGAATACGGTTTTGGTATCGTTTGGATTTCTAATGGAGTGGGCAATTCTGAATTATTTCTTAAAAATTTCAAACAGCGTTTAATTGACTGTTCATTTCAATTGATGTCAGATAAAATCAATAATTCCTCTAAAGCAAAATATTACAAACATTTTTACTCAATGCTTGAGGTCGAAAGATATCTTGTAGTGGAAATGCCATACGTAAATCGACGTGCATTATCAAACTTTCGATGCTCTAGCCATTCATTAAACGTAGAAGTAGGAAGACATAACCATATAGACTATGAGTTCAGATTTTGTGATTGGTGCTTAAAACGTAATGCATATATTATTGAAGACGAAGTCCATTTTTTGCTCAATTGCCCTTTGTATGATGATTTAAGAGATATCTATTTTGTGAACGAATGGAAAAATGATTATCCATCTATTAATTTGTTTTACAGAATTATGTTAGATACCAGAGATTTTCATATTAAAAAACTTGCAAAATTTTTAGCAGAAGCTTTCAAACGAAAAACAGAATCTGGTTCGAACCAGGAGTAATTATATGTACATGTATATAACAGAATTCGTATGAATGCTGTTATTCGCATGTACATGTAACATACTATACAACTACCTTAGTAAATGAACATGCCGCTTCAGATATTTGTTTCAATGTATTCATCACTCATGAAATACATTGTTGTAATATGTTTGTGTATAATGGGCCGGAGGCCTAAATACGTAAATAAAACTATGTTATGTTATGTTATGTTATGTTATGTTATGTACAATCGTTACCAAAATGTTGGAGTTATATTTTACATGAGCAAAGCAATAAGTGTTGTTTGTTGCGTATAATGAGCATGTATCGTTACAAAACATATCATATTGATGAAGATTCTCTCTTAGGTTTTGCATGTGTCAGCTGTTTGTGTCTGCATCGCAATTTGATTCTACGAATTACATGTAAATGTTTTTCTTAAACCAATGTTGACAGAACTTCCAACCATTGTATTATGTTTTGGTAGCACGAATCATAGAACAGAACATGGCATACCTTTATTGAAACCTAAGCATACATAGCTCATCGTTTACAATATACAAATATTAAAACATGTTGCGTTGAAATGACATATAATAACAATAACAATATCGAACAATCAATCGAAACTCAAATGTAACATTCAAAGGTGAGACTGTTTACTAGATTTTTGTTCTGTTTTTGGAGAAAGGAATAATCAATCGTTTGTCTGTCTTAATTTAAATGCTTTTTGTACAGTATAAAGCCACTCATTACGGAATGGACACACTAAAACAAAATGGAACTCACCTTCGACTTCATTTAAGTTATAAAGAACAAATGCGTTGATTTCTATAAATCTTTTCATGTGTGCCAGTTTCTATCTTTAAAACATGAGAATTTAGCTAAACTATTTCTGTATTTCGAGCATTTTAAGACGTTTAAATAGGACGATCATTGAAAGGAAGGTTTTAGATTGGTAAAGTGACAGTATTGGGTAATACTTAACGTTTTCATGCCAGTTACTTATGTAAATATCTCGTAAACGTTCTCGCAAAATAGGTATAAAAACATAACATTTACAGATTCTGGATAAATCCAAATTTCATACTGCAGAATGTCGCGAACTTTGGATGATCAATTTACAATATTTTCAGTATTTTCTATTTGAATCCTTTGTACTCCAGTAAGTGTTTTAAGATACAATTTTGAGATTTTTCTTTGTAAAGCTTCAGCCAAAATTTGATTATACGAATGTATCTAGAGATAATATGAAAGTAGGCCAAGCCTAGAAACGGACGAAAGGATGTCGACGTCAACCTTAACGTTTCCCAGAAAACAAGAGGCCCAAGAGGGCCTGAGTCGCTCCACTGGCTAAAGTAAAAAATTTATCTCATGATTTCTTGTAAGCCTCGCACTGCCAAATCTTGAAACGGGTCACCAATGGAACATTTCTGCCAAGTTTAGTCTGAATTAGCCCATTGACTTATTTTCAAAGGATTATTTCATGGTTTATCCAATTCTGATAAGCCCTGCCTGGCCACACCCACATCTATAGACCAATCAAAATTTCACTGACAAAGTATTACCCAAGGAACATTTCTGACAAGTTTGTACTAAATTGACCCAATGGTTGTTTTTAAAGAATTTTTTTCGTAATTTCTCCCATTTTGATAAGCCCCGTCCTGCTTTGCCCCCATTTATGGACCAATCAAAATTTTACTATCAATTGAAGTAATTGGACACCGAAGGCACATTTCTACCGCGTTTGGTCAAAATTGGCCTTGTGGTTGATTTTTTAAAGAATTTTTCGTGATTTCTGCCATTCTGATTAGCCCCGCCTGCCATGCCCACATAATTTTATGGACCAATCAAAATTTCACACACAATTTAAGTATAGGGTCACTGAAGGTGCATTTCAACCAAGTTTAATTGAAATTGGCCTTATGGTTGATTTTAAAAGAATTATTTTGTGATTTCTCTAAGTCAAATAAGCCCCACGGCCACATTTAAAATCCAATCAAAATTTCATGGACAAGTTAAGTAAAGAGTCAACCAAGGTACATTTCTGCCAAGTTTGGTAAAAATTTGCCCAAATGGTTGATTTTTTAAGAATTATTTTGTGATTTCTCTAAGTCTGATAAGCCCCGCCCTGCCAAGCCCACATTTATGGACCAATCAAAATTTCACAGACAATTCAAGTAAAGAGTCATCCAAGGTACATTTCAGCCAAGTTTGGTCAAAATTGACCCCATGGTTGATTTTTAAAAGATTATTTTGTGATTTCTCTAAGTCTGATAAGCCTTCCCCCTGCCACGCCAACATTTATAGACCAATCAAAATTGTTTGAACAATTTAAGTAAAGGGTCACCCAAGGAACATTCCTGCAAAATTTGGTCAAAATTGGTCCATTGGTTTGAGAGAAGAAGATTTTTAAAGAATTATTTTGTGATTTCTCTAAGTCTGATAAGTCCCGCCCTGCCACACCCACATTTATGGACCAATCAAAATTTAATGGACACTGTAAGTAAAGAGTCACCCAAGGTACATTTCTGCCAGGTTTGGCCAAAATCAGACAAATGGTTGATTTTTAAAGAATTATTTTGTGATTTCTCTAAGTCTGATAAGCCCCGCCCTGCCACGCCCACATTTATTGACCAATCAAAATTCTTTGAACAATTTAAGTAAAGGATCACACAAGGAACATTCCTGCAAAATTTGGTCAAAATTGGCCCATTGGTTTGAGAGAAGAAGATTTTCAAAGAATTATTTTGTGATTTCTCTAAGTCTGATAAGCCCCGCCCTGCCACGCCCATATTTATAAACCAATCAAAATTTAATGGACAAATTAAGTAAAGAGTCACCCAAGGTACATTTCTGCCAAGTTTGGCCAAAATCGGCCAAATGGTTGATTTTTAAAGAATTATTTTGTGATTTCTCTAAGTCTGATAAGCCCAGCCCTGCCACGCCCATATTTATGGACCAATCAAAATTTAATGGACACTGTAAGTAAAGAGTCATCCAAGGTACATTTCTGCCAAGTTTGGCCAAAATCGGCCTAATGGTTGATTTTTAAAGAATTATTTTGTGATTTCTCTAAGTCTGATAAGCCCCGCCCTGCCACGCCCACATTTATTGACCAATCAAAATTCTTTGAACAATTTTAGTAAAGGGTCACCTAAGGAACATTCCTGCAAAGTTTGGTCAAAATTGGCCCACTGGTTTGAGAGGAGAAGATTTTTAAAGAAAAAGTTAACGGACGCACGGACGCACGGACGCACGCACGACGGACACAACGCCATGACAATAGCTCGCTGGCCTTCGGCCAGTGGAGCTAACTAGATCTATCTCGTCAAAATCCAAAGGGTTTTAGACTAAAAGACGTGCACGTGAAGCACAAATGCCTGTTGGAACTTGGAGTAGAGACTATAGGTCTATGAGGTTCTGTAATTATGACCTTGTTATGTGTCTTTGACCAAGAACAATGACCTGACAGACTTGTCACACAGACATCATAACGAATTGTATGAATTTTGAAATCCACACCATTAACCCATTCCCAAACGTTAAAAGTTGAGTTTGGTCCAAATACAAAGATGTTGCACACAATAATTTTAAATGAATCATTGGAATATATAGGTATACATATTGTTGTCTTTTTTGGGTGGAAAGATTACGAGTTGTTTGTCTTAAATTAAGGTAGAATACCCGTAATGTGGCCATTTCGAGATTCATAAAACATCTGTTTTTCCGAGTGTCGTCGTTACGTATCTGAACATATCCGGACGCGATTGTAATCATTCAGCTATGGAAGGTTCCTGCGCAGACTGATTTTGACCTAACCCGAATAATTCCGACGTCGTGCAAATCTCATTAGGGGGTGGACTACCTTAAACCTTTCCCGTACAATACTTGATATCTAACATTATGACCAAGTTTTGTCTTGTTCGTTCAATATTTGGCAATAAAAGGCAATTTTGTCAGATTCAAGGGCACATAACTCTCAACTTTCTGATCCAATGGGAATGATTCGAACCCATGCAAGTTCTTATGGTGTAAACACCAAATTGTTGACAGACGGACGAACAGACATTGAGTGACCACAATAGCTCACCTTAAGCACTTTCTGCTCAGGTGAGCTAAAAACCGCAAACAGGCATAATAGTTTTTCAACATTTTCTCTCATCAAGTCAATGGTTTTCAAAAGTTTCCATATATTGAAGACGCTTGGAAAGTTCATTATCACTAGCATGTTTCGCTTCATCTCAACAGTTTTCAGCATTGCCTTCAAATGACAGTAAGCCGTTTTCCAATACGTTTCGTAATATTTGTTGTGTCGAAGTCTTAGGGAACATCATTTTAGCTCGAGATATCATGAATTCGACTTATACCAATTCTTTTCGTCTTTGATTAATTATATTTATTCATTTTCGTTGGGCAAGTGCGTGCATTAGTGAAATATAGCAGGAAATGGTAAATTGCTCTAAAAGAACTAATAATCTCCTTCTCCTACTATATTTCAATTGATTTATTCACTATAAAATAATCAAATTTGTCTAACCTGGTTGATACCGTACGACCATAAATGATGCAAGGACCACATTTTCATTTCGACTTAAGCAGAAGTTTTACATATCAGATGTTGATTTAACGAGTGTGAACTGTATTTACTTTGGTTGAAGGTTTTCTGATGGACCGGTGCACAACTTGAAATAAAGAGGACAGAAGATATGCTGTTGGCAGGCATAACATCCTTGTGTCTATCAAATCTCCATACTAGTTATTACTCTGATTTAACCCTTTCCCAAACTCTAAAATTTAGAGTGATCCAATAAGAAACATCCTGCAAATGTCAAATGAATGTTGATAATGATAAAGATAGAATTTAGGTACAATTTAGCATAGAAAATATTTAGGTAAAAGGAGAAAACGCTGGATATCAGCATTTTCTTCTTTTGTCTCAATGTTTTCTTAAGCTTTTTCTTCCAGGGTTGACAAAATCAGGACTTATTTGGGTTAATGTGTATGTTTTCTGATAGCCAGAACAAAAATCAAATAAAACGTTAAAAATCTATTCCAATTTTCATAAACATAAATGACACTTTGGCTGATTTTTTACAAGTCACAACATGATATTCTATTGTATTTGGTTATCTGCACTATATCATTAGTAACTAATTACCAGACAGATTTTTTTAAGACTGTCCCAAATTGAAAGATGTTGCAGATGACAATCTTAAGAGAATAAAATTTCATATTTTTTTTATCTAACATCGTGGGAAATGATAAAATTGCTTTTCACAAAACCATTTCTTCATTTTCCTGAATGTTTTCAAAACCTTTCATCATGTAGGTTGTCAAAAGACTTCATTATGTTGGAATTGGCTAAAACAGGATGGAGTTTTGTCAGATTTAAAATTTGAACGTTTATACATGGATATTGTACACAAATCACTGTATGGACCAAGCAATGTCCACAAATTGTCAATTTGTCTGTTATAACACCGATAATCATCATTGTCAGCATCATCTTTATTCATCTATGCACCTGATTTATGAACCTGCAATTATACAAAAGTAACAAATGTAACATTTCAGCTTTATACTGACCCCTAAAAATCACAACTCCTGGCATCCTGGCATTTTCTACTTTTCTAACAATATTTGAAGCCTTGTCAAAATGCAACAATACATGCAATGAAAAATACAATCAAAAATTTCAAAGGTGATGCTGATGAGATGACAAGATCAGTTGTTAAATCATCAAAAAATGTTCAATGTATTTTTACAAAATTTTCTGCAATATGTATCGAAAAGGAAAAAGGATTTGCATATTTTCAAAATCAAAACATTGAATGAAAAGTAGAAAATGTTGATTATTGATATATCCTACATTGTTTTTACTGAAGAATGTAAAATTCTTCTTGTTCTTTGGAAAAGTTTGTAATTACTTTAAAAAGCCGTAATTACCCATTTAAATCATCCCTTTTAATGCAGGGTGGGTTTCATTAAGCGGTAGGGGATGTGCCCTTAAATATATACAGAACAGAACATTTTATTAACAAAAATACTGCACCCCTACTGCTTAATTACCTACCTGGGTAATTCAACATGTAAACTGTGAATTCGTAATTAAAATTGTCACATTCCAATCAAGCATAGATCTAGACATGTAAATATATATGTGTGCAACCTTTTCTAAACAACAATATTTCGAACTGATCCATGCTGAAACAGGTTGCAGACAATTTGTACTTTATGGTAAGGTACAGTTTATTTAGAATGTAATGTTTTTCATCATACTTTGTAATTCAGGAAAAATAGATCTACCTTTGTACATGATACCAGTGGCAGATCCAGGATTTATGTGAAGGGGGTTCGGACATTCAAGGGGGGGGGGGGTGTTCGTTTTCCTAGTATTATGCAATTTTGACTGAATTTTTGCATGAAAATGAAATAATCAGGCTACAGAGGGGGGTTTGTTCAAACCCCCCCCAACCCCCTGTGGATCCGCCACTGGATATACAATGAAATCAAGATTGTTTCATGGATAAAGAATAAATGCATACCATTGAAGGCCTTTCTGAAACACATTCCATTCCACCAAACTTTATACAGCTGTTCAACATACCACTGTTTTCTGATTTCACCATGTCTGCAAAATGATTATTGATATACATGTACACAATTATATGCATATTAAAAATAAAATTCATAACATGAAAATGGACAAAATTGTCAAATACATTTATATAAATATATAAAATCTGAACACTTACGATGGTCATAAGGCAAATTGAGGGCTTAGTGCAAAACTATTGTAATCAAATTTTGTAAAATTTTACAGGAGAGGGAAAAACTTAGAACTTTCTAAAATTTTAAGAGATAAAATATCTTTGAATTCTATTATATCTTTTTTAATAAATACAGAAATGAAACTCATTATTAAAACTCATGACATATTATTTTCTAAAGATTCAGAAATACAAAAAATATGTAGTTTTAAATGTGCTAAGCCCTCGAAATTAAATTTCTATATAAATAGATTCAGCTAAATAATGTTTTATCCAAAATATTATTATTATATGAGTAAGTATCCACAACTGAAGTGTTCCCTGATCAGCATTTGCAGTGGGTAGCAACAGACCTGCCATTTTAACATATTTATGTAACATGATATCTCATTTCAAACACTATTTCCTCCTAGGCGTGCAGCGTTACACTAAGCAATTTATTAACGGACAGTCCTGTAACAGTGATTGAACAGACATAGACTAGTGCTATTTTATCAGAATTATCAGAGTCTATACATATACAAACTCACTAAATCATTTAGATAAGGGAGTCTTTTTTTCCCATATGATAACTAAATATGTGCAATATTGCTGTAATGTGTTTTACTTTGCCATGTTTTGTACTCTTTTACTAAAATAAACTTAAACTCACTTAAAATGTGTCTGGTGCTTGGCCTCACAATTAGGCCTACTCACAATGAGTATTAAATAACTTGAACCCATGTAGATTCTTGTTTTATATCTGAAATGAATATAGAAATCATTTTAAGTCATGGTAATTCAATACATTTACAAAAAATGCAATTTCTCAGATCTGTCCTCAATATATTCTGTGCTATTGGCTATAGATTAACATTTATTAATAAACATCTTGGCATTATGATCATTTGAGCAGAGTTCTAGATGCTGGATACAAAATTAATGTTTACCAAAGATTTTCAGTTTGGGAGCGACAAAACCATGTCGTGTAATTTGGGAAAGAATCAATGACCATTTAATCCAAGTCTTCTCTGATGTAAAATACACTCTTTGATATTTTGCTATTTACATTAGAGTGCATTACGCTTCAAAAACAACGGGAAAGTCTGACACAAGTTGTGGCCCTTTGTTTTTGTTTATTATATCCAATCACTCAGTAAACAGGTTTTTTTTACGAAGAAATTGGGGCCGAATTTTGGCCCTTTCCCCTCTGGGCATTTTTCCCCTAAATTGTAATTTTCCCCCCATAAATCAATGTTCAAACCTTTATAATGTTCTCCCATGGGAGTATTTATGTTAACAATCAAATATCTTTAGTTTATAAGCTTTTAAATTGCTTTCAAAATCTGTTTTCTTTGCGTCTTGTAACGTATTTTAACCCTTTCCCAAACGGCAAAATATTAGGGTGGTCCACTTCAAAAACTGCCACAAATGACAAAATGGATGTTATTAAAGATAGGATTTGTGTAAAATATGGCATAGAAAATACTGAGACAAAAGGAGAAACTGCTGGTTAACAGCAGTTTCTTCTTTTGTTTCAATGTTTTCCCAAGCCCTTTCCATTAGGGACGTCAAAACCAGGTCTTGTTTGGGAAAGGGTTAAAGCATTTTCAGTATTCAAGCAAAAAGCATGCTTGAAATTTTTTCCCCTAAATCAGCTCATTTGACGCATTTTTCCCCAAATTAAGGGCCCCTTCCCCTAACCATAAAAAGAACCCCTGGTAAAACACTGTAGGGTATAGATCAATTAATCATTTTTTGTCATACCTGACCAAAAATTCTGATTCAAATTGGCCTGCTGGAAGAGAATAACCTTCCGAAACACAACAACCCCCAATTATAACTCATCGGCTATAAATGTAGAGTTGTATACAAACACTTTACTTCTTGTTGTTGATAAATGGCCCAACATAAACACTCCTTCTTTTGGGAATATAATAATTAGGACATTAATTCGCTGGTATAGCTTACGATAAATTGTTTGGTAAATGTTAAAACTATGTATTTGGTTTTTAGTGTTTGTATACAACTCTACTTTTATAACCGATGAGTTATACGTCCGCAATGTTATTGTAGATCACATGACCAGATCTCGTTTGAAAATAGAACGAAAGTTAGATAATCACTCAGTTACTGTCATAAGACCGGCTTTGTTTTGAATTTCTTTCCAGTCACGTGACCGCCTTTGTTTAGAAATTATAGTGTATTGACCAAACGCCGACTGTCAATCAAAAACATCGATTAGCCAATGGACGATCACAAAAATGTCATGCCCCAATTGTTCTTCGTTGCACATGTTATTGTATCGATTTATCGACTGACAATCAAAACAATCGACATGCCAATGGCAAAGAATTTTGTGCTAACAATAGACTAGGTTTAACGTTATGTTTTGATAAACCGTCGGTGTGGTTATAAAATCTCGTAACTACGGCTTAAATCATGCCGTAGTTACGAGATTTTATAACAACACCTACGAAATACTATTTTGTTTGTCCGAATTTACGTCACAATTATCTGGATAAAATCTTTCCCTATTAAGGATCACATCCCCATTGTTTGCCTTAAATTCTATGTTGGGCGGAGCGATCTGTCGATTGGCGTTTGGTCAATTCTTGTTGTGGAGATCAATTTATGTCGATCTATCAAGTTCGCCACTTGAAAATGTATTGCTTTTCCTGTAAAATTCTGTTTATTTTGTTCTTCATGCTCGTTATGGAATTTATCCAACTTAGTAGCAAACATTATTGGTGCAAATTCTAACTTGAAACTTTTACCGAATGTTTCTGATATATTTCATTTATTTGCTTATTAATATTATCAGAGTTTTTAAACTCGTTATTGTTTTATTATGTCCAAAATGCTCCTCACTTTGAAAAATAGAATGTTGTTATCCCTTTTTCTTTTAAATTCCAAACCGTTACGTCATAAGGATAGCGTTCAAGATCGGACAGTGAACAAAGCGCCACAACATGTGTCGAACTTTCTGTTGTTTTTGAAATGTAATGCGCTCTGATGCAAATGAGTGACATCAACATATATACATATCGTAGTTATGACTATGTAGAATTTGATCTGATTCATGTATACAATTAAAATTGCTAAGGCCATAGAGGCGAAAGCCTATTAACGGCTTCAAGGAACAGGTATTCTGTTATCATTGTTATTGTAAGGGTGGTTCTCTTGGGTACCGCTAATCCGAGTCTTCTCTGATGTAAATACGCTTTTTGATATTTTGATTTTTCGCTATTTACATCAGAGAGCGTTGCTCTTTGAAAACAGCGGAAAGTTCGGTAACGTTACAAGTAGTGAAGCTTTGTTTTTGTGTATTGATCATATCGAATCACTCGGTAAAACACTGTAGGGTATAGATCAATTAATCATTTTTTGTCATACCTGACCAAAAGTTTCATTTCAAATCGGCCTGCTGGAAGAGTATAATCTTTGGTTTTTGAATGGAAGGTCAAGGTAAACAAAGGCTGCTCAGATGAGGGTTGTTGCAAAACATTGCCTATAAACCTTTTGGAAATACTTTTTGGTCTTAAAAGTAGTCTGAAAAGGAGCTCCGCTACAGGGATATGCATAATTCATAAGCCAAGTAAACCACGCCTACTAGACTGGACTATGTAAACAATAGTAGACTGGTGACAATATGTTCATGCCGACTCACTACGCGAAAAAATGACATTAGGCCTAAACCTTTCCCAAAACAGGATATGTTTTGGTGTTTACATAATAGAATTGCTTGGAAACATTGAGGCAAAAGAAGGAAATGTCGATAATAAGCATTTTCTAATTTTCCCTCATTATTTTCTGCGCTATATTGCGCACAAATCATTTCATTTTTAGAATGGTTTCATCACATGGTCTACAACAGATTTCGAGTTATTTAACCCTTTCCGAAATAACACATTTTAGTGACTCTAAAGCTCTTGCAGACGTATTTAAGGTAGTGGAGCCCCGGTAGAAGGATATCTTGTATGTAGAATGTTGTAGTACTTACTAGGAGCTCTATTTAAGGTAGTGGAGCCCCAGTAGAAGGATATCTTGTCTGTACATAGAATGTTGTAGTACTTACAATGTACTAGGGGGCTCTATTTAAGGTAATGGAACCCCGGTTGAAGGATATCTTGTATTTAGAATGTTGTAGTACTTACTAGGAGCTCTATTTAAGGTAGTGGAGCCCCAGTAGAAGGATATCTTGTCTTTAGAATGTTGTAGTACTTACAATGTACTAGGGGGCTCTATTTAAGGTAGTGGAGCCCCGGTAGAAGGATATCTTGACTGTAGACTGTTATGGTACTTACTAGGGGCTATATTACAGGTAGTGGAGCCCCGGTAGAAGGATATCTTGACTGTAGACTGTTATAGTACTTACTAGGGGCTATATTACAGGTAGTGGAGCCCCGGTAGAAGGATATCTTGACTGTAGACTGTTATGGTACTTACTAGGGGCTCTATGTAAGGTAGTGGAGCCCCGGTAGAAGGATATCTTGACTGTAGACTGTTATAGTACTTACTAGGGGCTCTATTTAAGGTAGTGGAGCCACGGTAGAAGGATATCTTGTCTGTAGACTGTTATAGTACTTACTAGGGGCTATATTACAGGTAGTGGAGCCCCGGTAGAAGGATATCTTGTCTGTAGACTGTTATAGTACTTACTAGGGGCTCTATTTAAGGTAGTGGAGCTCCGGTAGAAGGATATCTTGTCTGTAGACTGTTATAGTACTTACTAGGGGCTATATTACAGGTAGTGGAGCTCCGGTAGAAGGATATCTTGTCTGTAGACTGTTATAGTACTTACTAGGGGCTATATTACAGGTAGTGGAGCCCCGGTAGAAGGATATCTTGTCTGTAGACTGTTATAGTACTTACTAGGAGCTATATTACAGGTAGTGGAGCCCCGGTAGAAGGATATCTTGTCTGTAGACTGTTATAGTACTTACTAGGGGCTCTATTTAAGGTAGTGGAGCCACGGTAGAAGGATATCTTGTCTGTAGACTGTTATAGTACTTACTAGGGGCTCTATTTAAGGTAGTGGACCTCCGGTAGAAGGATATCTTGTCTGTAGACTGTTATAGTACTTACTAGGGGCTATATTACAGGTAGTGGAGCCCCGGTAGAAGGATATCTTGTCTGTAGACTGTTATAGTACTTACTAGGGGCTATATTACAGGTAGTGGAGCTCCGGTAGAAGGATATCTTGACTGTAGACTGTTATAGTACTTACTAGGGGCTATATTACAGGTAATGGAGCTCCGGTAGAAGGATATCTTGTCTGTAGACTGTTATAGTACTTACTAGGGGCTATATTACAGGTAGTGGAGCCCCGGTAGAAGGATATCTTGTCTGTAGACTGTTATAGTACTTACTAGGGGCTATATTACAGGTAGTGGAGCCCCGGTAGAAGGATATCTTGTCTGTAGACTGTTATAGTACTTACTAGGGGCTATATAACAGGTAGTGGAGCACCGGTAGAAGGATATCTTGTCTGTAGACTGTTACAGTACTTACTAGGGGCTATATTACAGGTAGTGGAGCCCCGGTAGAAGGATATCTTGTCTGTAGACTGTTATAGTACTTACTAGGGGCTATATTACAGGTAGTGGAGCCCCGGTAGAAGGATATCTTGTCTGTAGACTGTTATAGTACTTACTAGGGGCTCTATTTAAGGTAGTGGAGCCCCGGTAGAAGGATATCTTGTCTGTAGACTGTTATAGTACTTACTAGGGGCTATATTACAGGTAGTGGAGCTCCGGTAGAAGGATATCTTGTCTGTAGACTGTTATAGTACTTACTAGGGGCTATATTACAGGTAGTGGAGCCCCGGTAGAAGGATTTCTTGTCTGTAGACTGTTATAGTACTTACTAGGGGCTCTATTTAAGGTAGTGGAGCTCCGGTAGAAGGATATCTTGTCTGTAGACTGTTATAGTACTTACTAGGAGCTATATTACAGGTAGTGGAGCCCCGGTAGAAGGATATCTTGTCTGTAGACTGTTATAGTACTTACTAGGAGCTATATTACAGGTAGTGGAGCTCCGGTAGAAGGATATCTTGTCTGTAGACTGTTACAGTACTTACTAGGAGCTATATTACAGGTAGTGGAGCTCCGGTAGAAGGATATCTTGTCTGTAGACTGTTATAGTACTTACTAGGGGCTATATTACAGGTAGTGGAGCCCCGGTAGAAGGATATCTTGTCTGTAGACTGTTATAGTACTTACTAGGAGCTATATTACAGGTAGTGGAGCCCCGGTAAAGGATATATTGTCTGTAGACTGTTATAGTACTTACTAGGGGCTATATTACAGGTAGTGGAGCCCCGGTAGAAGGATATCTTGTCTGTAGACTGTTATAGTACTTACTAGGGGCTATATTACAGGTAGTGGAGCCCCGGTAGAAGGATATCTTGTCTGTAGACTGTTACAGTACTTACTAGGGGCTATATCACAGGTAGTGGAGCTCCGGTAAAGGATATCTTGTCTGTAGACTGTTATAGTACTTACTAGGGGCTCTATTTAAGGTAGTGGAGCTCCGGTAGAAGGATATCTTGTCTGTAGACTGTTATAGTACTTACTAGGAGCTATATTACAGGTAGTGGAGCCCCGGTAGAAGGATATCTTGACTGTAGACTGTTATAGTACTTACTAGGGGCTATATTACAGGTAGTGGAGCCCCGGTAGAAGGATATCTTGTCTGTAGACTGTTATAGTACTTACTAGGGGCTCTATTTAAGGTAGTGGAGCTCCGGTAGAAGGATATCTTGTCTGTAGACTGTTATAGTACTTACTAGGAGCTATATTACAGGTAGTGGAGCCCCGGTAGAAGGATATCTTGTCTGTAGACTGTTATAGTACTTACTAGGGGCTATATTACAGGTAGTGGAGCCCCGGTAGAAGGATATCTTGTCTGTAGACTGTTATAGTACTTACTAGGGGCTCTATTTAAGGTAGTGGAGCTCCGGTAAAGGATATCTTGTCTGTAGACTGTTATAGTACTTACTAGGAGCTATATTACAGGTAGTGGAGCTCCGGTAAAGGATATCTTGTCTGTAGACTGTTATAGTACTTACTAGGGGCTATATTACAGGTAGTGGAGCTCCGGTAAAGGATATCTTGTCTGTAGACTGTTATAGTACTTACTAGGGGCTCTATTTAAGGTAGTGGAGCCCCGGTAGAAGGATATCTTGTCTGTAGACTGTTACAGTACTTACTAGGAGCTATATTACAGGTAGTGGAGCCCCGGTAAAGGATATATTGTCTGTAGACTGTTATAGTACTTACTAGGAGCTCTATTTAAGGTAGTGGAGACCCAGTAGCAAGATATCTTGTCTGTAGACTGTTAATTCTATCAAAACGTGACCAGTTTGAAAATCATTTGGAGCAAAGAAGACAAGAAATCGACTTGATTTTATAGATGTTGCGGATCTTATAAACTTTATCTGATGAAAAATATTGACAAGCAAACATAATTTTGTTTGCTCGTCTTCATTTTTTGAATCGGTTACTGTTTAAAAGATCATACACGACAAATCCTTGATATTATGTATATACATTTTCTGCTTCAAACCAAATTAAATCGGTCACACACTTACAGATTTATTGATGATTTTCTGCAACTGTTGGATTTGTTGTTTTGCGAGATTTCCTGTAGTATACACATGATTCCCTGCAGTGGTTATGGCAAATGTGAGTTTGTTTACATTGTACAAGATGCAGGTTGTATTTGGTTTCCAAGCTGCACCGAGAAACCATCCTCGGAAACCCAGCAGTCATAGCTACGCTACATGGTCCGCCATGTAGTGTACCTATGACCGCTGGGTTTCCAAGGATATGGGGAAATGTTTGTATGATATGGGCATACTTTCTGTTCATATCTATAGAGGATGCAGAATTTCAGCATTTTCCTCTTGGTTTTTCATGTATGTGTTCCTTGTCCTTCACTGAAGGAGTGATGGCAATCCTGTTTGGAAAAAAGCCTAATATGGTGATTAGTAAAAGGAGGACCAGTTTTCATCAATACCAACAGATGGACATTTTTCCAAAATGGAATATAAGACAATGCAACAATGAAAAACAATCAGAAAAATTTATTTCATATAATTTAATACAATTACATAAAAAAGATAACATTTTCTACTTGTGCGGTAATGGGTTAACACCAGGAGTATCTGACAGTAGACAAGATTTTATGATAAAGAAAAGCAAGAGTGCCATGGTCACAATATACGCCGCCACTCCAAGAGACTAAGTTTTAAGGGGGCATAACTCGGGCAACAAGAGTTGTCCGCGGACAACGTAGCTCGCCTATACGGGAGCTTGTCACAAAAACAGCTATTTTTTTTTAAAAGTAGGTCAAATTCCAAGGTCAAGGTCACAAGGTCAAAGGTCATGGTCCCAAATGAAAGGCCTTGACAGGAGGTATCCATGTGTGAAATAGCAAGGCTCTATCAATAATAGTGCATGTGATATTGGCCAGGTTAATGTTTTTCAAAAGTAGGTCAAACTCCAAGGTCACAAGGTCAAAGGCCATGGTCCCATATGAAAGGTCTTGTCCAGATGTATCCACGTATGAAATATCAAGGCTGTATCTCTAATAGTGCCTGAGATATAGACCAGGTTAAAGTTTTTCAAGTGAAGACGCGACGGGACGCGACGCCGACACTAGGGCTGTGACATTAGCTCCCCGGACATAAAGTCCCGGCTCGCTAAAGATCAATGAACCATAAAATCCTTTCTTCATGCACATCTACCAATTGAGGTGATAACATTGACCAAGTTTCAAAAAGATCCAGCCAGAAACTTAGGAGGACAACGCTCACAAGAAAAGTGGACGTACATACGGACAGACAGATGGACAGACGGAGAAGATGACACCAATATACGACCGCCTCCAGCGGCATATAAAAAGGAATTCATGTTACGAGAAAACTCAAGTATACTTGCACAAAAAATAGATGTTATGTTCCAGTACATTTACAAAACTGCAAAACAAGAGCCTACAGCATAGGAATAATTTCAATAGTCATTAAACTAGGTAAAAAAAATTAGCTTCAGGTCTTACAATTTGAAAAGATTGTCAAACATTGCCCTCTTTCATTTTATATGGAACCCACAACATAGGGGAAATATTCATTGAACAGTAATGATTTGGTTATGGTTAAACATCTCCCAAACCGCATAAAATAAGAGCAGACCTAATTAAAAGCTGATGTAGAAATCTGCAAAGAAAATGATGAGGCAAAAGAAGAAAACACAGGCTATCAACATTTTCATCTTTTACCTTAACATTTTCCAAGCCTTCGCTTTCAGTGAGGCAAAACCTGCATATGGTAGGGAAAGGGCTTAATCTCAAACAGAAAAGAAATAGACTGTTCCAATTTGAAAGTTCAGAAGACAAAATTGATAGCGGTACAGATAATAGATTCATTTACAATAAAGCACATAAAATACTGAGGTAAAAGGAGAGCTTTTTAAATAAAAAGCATTTCCTTCATTTGACTCATTGATTCCCCAAGTCTTTTCTAATAGGGACTATTCAAATGAGTACCCACAAGAAAGTGTTTAGATTTTGAATTAAAAATATAGAATGTATTTACCAGTACCCCCTTTTATCTGTAGCTCCATTCATAACCCTTTCCAAAACTGCAATATTTTGGGGTGATCAATTTTGAAAGCTGTTGTGAGTGACAAAATTTGTGCTCAAACAGTAATTTTTGTACAATAAAGCTAAAAAAATCTTGCGACAAAAGAATTATCAGCATTTCCTTCTTTTGCCTCAATGTTTTCCCAAGCCTATTCTACCAAGGATGTCAAACCCAGGTCTTGTTTGGGAAAGGGTTAATCAGAGATTATGATGCTCCATAATCTGATAAGACGCCCAACCTGTTTACAAGACTCTCAACCTGTTTACTTTAGGGGGGATGATGTCTGGTAAAATCTACCTTGCCAAAATAATTCCTCACTTGAAAATTCCAGAACCCACAACATAGGGCTTCTTTCCTTGTAATGTGATGATTTGAAGTATTCTGTTAGAGGTCAAAGAGATGTAAATTCATGCAAAATTTCAAGACTCCAGGCCAAATAGTCCTTGAGAAAACTATGTTTCTGTTTGAAACCTTATACCCCACAGCATAGGGCCAATTTTCCTTGTATCACAATAATTTGAAGTATTTTGATAGAGGGCCTTGAGATGATGCTACATACAAAATTTCAAGACTCTAAGCCTTATAGTTTGGGAGTTATAGTTTTAGTAATTGTGGACAGACGGACGGACAGACAGATGGACGGACGACGGACTGTGAGCGATCACAATAGCTCACCCTCAGCACTTTGTGCTAAGTTGAGCTAAAAACCCTGCTGGTAAACATCATTCATTTCAATTGTACTCTGCAACATCTTTGAATTTGGGCCAACCGAAAATGTTGTCATTCGGTAACGGGCTAATTGACCTCTGAGAGACAAATGCTTCAACCAGTAACCCTTCCATCTATTTCACACTTTACTCATTAGCTTGTTAGTTTTATCCCATATAAATGAGCACATAATTCAGGATGTGAACTTTTGATCAAGCTGAAAATTACACTCATGTAACATCTTTTGATCACCAATATTATGTCAACATTTTGTTTTGATTGGTCCATATTTGCAGCTGAGAGAGTGAAAACAGAACTGACAAGAGCCGTCAGAGACGGACAATGCTCCCCGAATAAGGCATTGTCACAATAAATGTATGCCATGCAGAGCTAACATAAACCTAGCAAATGTTAAGCCCCCTTTTTGCATGACATAATTTTTATAACCAAATTTCACATAGTTTATTGTCAAGGGCATCTGATTTACTACTCAAATATGAAATTTCATCAAATTCTGACCAATAGACTAGGAGAAATTAGAGAAAAACTATATTTTACCTTAAGTCCCCTTTTCCCATGACGGGGCCTCAAATCCAAAAATCGGGAAAAGTACATCGGCATTATGTCATAGGGAGTTCACATGGTAAGTTTCAATTGATTTGGTCAAAGGGTTATGGAGAAACCACTTCGGACGGACGGACGGAATGACGGAAGGACAGGACGGACGGACGGACAGACAAAGCGGCAACTATATGCTCTTCCTTCGGGGAGCATAAAAAACAGAAATTTGGTCAAATTCAAAGGTACATAACTTAGCATGTGGTATTCTGATCAGGCTGAGATTTACATACATTGAATACCATTTAGTAAACATGATTCTGTTAAAGTTTTGTGTTGAACTGTTAATATTTATGGTTGTTACAATGAAAACAAAGGCAAAAATGGCAATTTTGTCAAATTCAAGGGCACATAACTCATGATATAAGATTCTGATCAAGCTGCAAATTACATAAAAAAAAAAGATCTTATAGTCACCAACATCCTGTCCAAGTTTCGTTTTGATTGGTCAATATTTCATAATTTGTAGTTGTTAAAGTGAAATCAAAGTGAAAAAAAGCTATTTTTGACATTCAAGGGCAGATAACTCAGGTTGTTATCATTCAATCAAAATTATTTGAAGGAATCTGAGAGAGGGTCACCCAAGGATTAGTTCTGTGAAGAAGATTTTTAAAGAAAAAGTTTACAGACGCACAGACCGACTGACGCATGCACACACGCACTGACGCACAACGGACATAACGCCATGACAGTAGCCCGCTGGCCTGAAGGCCAGTGGAGCTAAAAATTACTTAGAATTTTCGGTTGTTTATTCATAAACCACTATACGATCAAAGCAGAAGTTGGAAATAGAAATCTTTATATTACACTTACATACAAAATAGTGCTTGTATAGAAAGTATTTCCATAGGGAAAAGGTAATAAATCTCTAATTCTCTCAGAGCTACAGACAGGACGGGTTAACTTTTGAATATCAATGTGTAAAGTATCACTCGATTATCACCAAACCCTATTTTGTGGGTACTTATTGGAATTGTCTCAACAAGACAATACAATTTAGTACCAACAACATATGGAACGACATTATCCCCTATTATTTATTGCTCTGTTTTCTACATAATCCTAAAGCAAGACTAAGTACTAATGTCAACCTAAATTTATCTGTGTATATTTTGCACAGTATCATCAAAAATTGTCAAAACTAAGGTAACTGTCACAAATACCAAACATAATAGACTTCTAATCCTTTCCCAAACAAGACCTGGTTTTGACATCTCTGATAAAAAAAGCCTGGGGGGAAGCATTGAGACAAAAGAAGACAAGAGATGTTTGTAAAACATATATGCCCCCTCAAGGGCCTACATTTGATGTAGGTCAAAGTCCAAGGAGGTGTCTATGTGTGAAATATCAAAGCTGTATATGTAAAAGTAAAATGAAACATAGGCCAGGTTTAAATTTTTAAAAGTAGGCCAAATGCCAAGGTTAAGGTCATGGTCAAATGTGAAAGGTCTTGGTTGGAGGTGTCCATGTGTGAAATATCAAGGCTGTAGGTGTAAAAGTATGACATACTAAATGGGTCAAAAGTCTAGAAAGAGCGTGCGCGCATAAAATATACGCGTCGACGCATAAAATTTATGCGAGCAGTTGAAAATATATGCGTCGACGCGTAAATTTTACGCGAGCAGTGGTAAAAAATGTGAAACCGAGGCTGGCCAATGGGAGAGGCGGTTACAAACCTTTCCCTTTATACCATAAAATTGATGGATGAAACGAAGGATCTGATTGGTTAATAGATAAAATACGCGTCGATGCGTATATTTACGCGAGCAGTTGAAAATTTACGCGTCGACGCATAAATTTTCAACTGCTCGTTTAAATTTTATGCGTTGACGCGTAAATATACGCGTCGACGCATAAAATTTACGCGTGGACGCGTATATTTTATGCGTGCACGCTCTAAATAGACTTTTGACCCATTTGGTACGCCATATAAAAGGGCATGACATATATGCCTGGTTTCAGTCTTTTAAAAGTAGGTCAAACTCCAAGGCCAAGGTTGCAATATTCAAGGTCATGGTCAAATGTGAAAGGTCTTGGTAGGAGGCATCTTCGCTAGCCAAGGTTGAACCCACCTACGTTTGTATTCACCCTTGGCGGATTTAGTCCGATTTTCTTGAAATCGCGAAGCGCCGCCTAGCGGTTGTTCTGCTGGTTGTTTACGTCCATTATTGATGACGTCATTAACGCGCGTTGTCTTTCGCGTCATACGTCATGCGGATTATGTAGAAATTAGCTGCTATTTAGGTCGAATTGTCGAAAGTATAATAATTTGTCGATTAAAGTTAGGAAATTCCTGTCTATTGCAGTGAAATTTTTAGGAAAAATCGCCCATCTTCGCGTTTTTGAGTTGCAAATGCAATGCTTTTTCCCGCCCGTTGTCATGATTTGGTTACTCATAACAAATGTATCAGTCGACAATCTGATTGGTTCCAGCGAGACCTCGCTGGAACCAATGAAAACGCTTTCCAGCAGACCAAGAAAATCGGACTAAATCCGCCAAGGGTGAATACAGAAACGACGTTACGTCGTAGATGTCACCCTTGGCTTGCGAAGATGGGTAGGAGGTGTTTATGTGTGAAATATCAAGGCTGTAGGTGTAATAGGACATAAGATAAAGGCTAGGTTAAAGATTTCTAAAAGTATGTAAAAAACAAAGGTCGCAGTCACACAGGCCAAGGTCATGGTCAAATGTGCAAGGTCTTGGTAGGAGGTGTCCATGTGTAAAATATTGAGACTGTATAGGTAACAGGACATGAGATATAGGCCTAGTTTAAGTTTTTTAAAAGTAAGTCAAACTCCAAGGTCCAAGGTCATGGTCAAAAGTGATATATCTTGGTTGGAAGTGACCATGTGTGAAATATCAAGGATGTATATGTAAAATGACATGAAATATAGGCCAGGTAAATGTATTATTAAAGTAGGTCAATCACCACGATCAAGGTCACAAGGTCCAAGGTCATGGTCAAATGTGAAAGGTCTTGGTCGTATGTGTCCATGTGTCAAATATCAAGGGTGTATGTGTAAAAGGACATGATATATCAGCTAGGTTAAAGTTCTTTTTAAAAGTAGGTCAAAGTCCAAGGTCACAAGGTCATGGTCAAATGTGAAAGGTCTTGGTAAGATGTGTCCATGTATGAAATACCAAGGCTGTATGTGTAATAGCACATAAGATATAGGCCCAGTTTAATTTTTTTAAAAGTAGGTCAAACTCCAAGGTCAAGGCCACATGGTCCAAGGTTATAGTCATATGTGATAGGTCTTGGTCAGAGGTTTCCATGTGTCAAATATCAAGGCTGTATGTGTAAAAGGACATGATATATCGGCCAGGTTAAAGTTTTTGAAAAGTAGGTCAAACTCCAAGGTCAAGGTCACAAAGTCCAAGGTCATGGTCAATTGTGAAAGGTCTTGGTAAGATGTGTCTATGTGTGAAATATCAAGGCTGTATTTGTAAAAGGTCATGAGATATATGCCGGGTTTAATTTTCTTTAAAGTAGGTCTAACTCCAAGGTCAGGTCACAAGGTCCAAGGTCATGGTTAAATGTGAACGATGTTGAAAGGAGGTATCTATGTGTGAGATATCAAGGCTGTATGTGTAAAAGGACATGAGATATAGGCAAGATTAAGAATTAAGTGTTAAAAATCAATAAAGGGCAATAACTCCAAGAATTTGATTGGCGGAGTTACGATTCTTGTGCACTGCACCTCTCCATAATGAAATCTATTTACCTGTAAAGTTTCATAGTTCTACCTTACTTATTTTTTGAGTTGTGCTCCGGACAAGAATCAAGTTATAAAATCAACAAAGGGCAATAACTCAGAAAAATTTTATCGGCAGAGTTACGGTTCTTGTGCACTGCACCTCTCCATAATGAAATCTATCCACCTGTAAAGTTTAATGATTCTACCTTACATACTTTTTGAGTTATGCTCCATACAAGAATCAAGTTATAAAATCAACAAAGGGCAATAACTCAAAAAATTTGATCGATAGAGTTACGGTTCTTATGCACTGCACCTCTCCATAATGAGATCTATCCACCTATGAAGTTTCATGATTCTACCTTTAATACTTTTCGAGTTATGCTCCGGACAAGGTTTGGTCTACGGACAGACCGACCGACAGACCTTCCGACCGACACTTGCAAAACAATATACCCCCATTTTCTTCGAAAGTGGGCATAAAAATGTCGTTAACCAGAAATTTCTCCTTTTGCCACAATATTTTCTCTATATTGTACACTTATCATATTCTAATCACCATCCCTTTTGTCATCTGTAATAGCTTTCAAATTGGATAAGCTCAAAGTCTTGTGGTTTGCGAAAGGGCTAAATTCATATTTTTGAATGTTTGTCATCCGTAAAAATGATCTGACTTGCGCCACATGGGAATGAACCATCCAGAACTATGGAGAAATAAGAAGACCTTTGCGACCAGTGTAAACCGAGATCAACTTACACAACCACCCAGGCTGATCAGGGTCCATGCTGTTCAATAGTAAATCATAGAAGATCCCCTCTGTCTCAGAAAGCCATGTGTCGCTTTAATATTAGACTGTCTAATATTAAAGAGACACATGGCTTAAAGACTGTTATGAGAAAATTGAGATTTTGGTACCGTTGAAATCCTTTTGAAGTGTTCTATCTGAGGGTGCTTACAGCTTGTTGAAATGAAGTATAGTTCACTTTTTAAGGGATTTGCAATTAGAGAATGTTCTGTCTGCTATTTGTCCTATATATATAGGTTGAAATTTCAAACTCGATTTTCTTGAAAGTGTAAGAATCAATGTGCTGCCACCATCCCCTTCTATGATTTCAACATGTTTTCCTGATACAATTCATCTGAAACCTGAACACCACTAGCACTTTCCATCATACATGCACTTCCCCTATGGTTAAATACACATCTGTGGTCTTTAACTTTTTCACCTGGCCTGTCGAGTTTCCACCATTTGCACATTCCACATGTGCCGAGTTTTACAACTGCCTTCACATTCCTCTCCCCGTGTTTTTGTTTGGACTTGAAAAAGGTGTGGGCTGAAATATATTTTGATAAGAATAAAAGCTCTAGAAGATGTAATCTGGTAGAGTCAACCCAAATTAACCCGGGACAACTTAATTTTTGTCTGCACTGTCTGTTAGTTCAAATTGTGGTGGCTTATGCACGTAACCATGGATTCCTGTTGTTTCACACACCATTACTACCCAAACATCATAACTGAGCCTCCATTTACTCTCCCACATGTTTAGGTTTATGATTATCCTTGGAGTGATGCAAGATAATTAAAGCTCTTTAACCCATTACCAAGCAAAATTTTAGACTTTTAAAATGTCAGAGTATGCAAAGCACAAATTCAAGTGAATGAAATTTTACATTCTTTGATCTTTTTTTGTTGAAACCATTAAATGGGAAATGAAGAAATAATCTTGTGACAAGCAATTTCTTCATTTTCCAAGATGTTTTCCAAAGCAAATTATCTTGTAGGGACTAGGGAGTCAAAAAGAGTCATTGTGTGGTAATGGGTTAGATGTGCTTAAAATTAATTAATTTATATAAACATTTGACCTACATGTTAGGCTGTCGAAACAACGCCTCTGCCATGCTGTGTCTAAATTCATGGCCACTTGGAATTAAAATCTTACAAAATGACTTATTCAATAATTCAAGTTTCCTGAAACTTAAATTTCTTACCACAAGCTACTATCTGGGAACTCTATTGGGAACCTATTTGCAGTCATATTTAACCAATTGACATACAATGACGTTTTTTACACCTCCACAAGATTAATTTTTTGGTAAAACTTTGTGGAGAATAAGGAAAATAGCTTGTGATATGAAAGTTCTTCATTTCCCACATTGTTTTCTATCTACAACATCTTTGAATGTGGACTAATTTTCAATGTTGCCATCTGGTAAAGTGTTAACATCAAAATTGATGATGTCGTTTCTCATACCACTACTACCACAACATCCTAACCGAGCCTACAGGTGCTCGCCCACATAGGTTAACAATATCAAACCATAAGTGGGAGACAGTTTTGTCTGAAAGTTTATTTGCAGTGACTGGGGATCAAACCAGGAACATCACCAGTGACAGTCTGATTCCCTACAAAAAAGACAGGCAGTCCATGAAGGCGGAAATAATGGGGATTTAATACCAAGTTTACCTGACTACTGGAGACGAATCTGACATCAAGCCAACTCCAAACTTATCATCTCAACAATCTCATTCAGTCATTGGCTGCTTGTTTTGATTCACACTCAGCAACATTCCTTCAATAGATATAATCATATTTATTATAAATGCATAGAAATATGGTTTTCTGTCTTAGAATGATTATAATAATCAATCTCATGTAATTGGATATTCATAATCAAGTGTATGAATAGTTGACTGTATAGTGAATAGTGTAGGAAAACATTCTGGCAAAAGGAGAAATAATGTGTAATTTCTTCTTTTTTCATACAGTATTTCTATCCCATTAAAAATTAAGAAACTTGTTTACAGTGTTTTTGCCTGTATTTGGATTTTTTTTGTATGAGTGTTGATGGGTTAAACAAAAACTAAGGCAATAGATTGTTAAAAATATGCCTTTAAAGTTGAGACAGAATTGACAAATCACATATAAATCTTAACTGTTGTCCACAACAATTAGTTTAATTTTAGCACAAAAATATATATTTCTCGTAAACGGTGCAATATTTCAGCTTGAAATTTTCTAAATTTTCATAAGAAAATAAGCTCTTTCAGATAAAAATAAAAGTAAAATTTATGAAAAACAAATGTGAAATGTCACTTTAAACAGATATTTTTTTCTTCACTTCAAGTTTATGTAGAAAAAGTCTAGCTACAGTGATCTTTGAGTAAACAGTAGTAAACAAGAGACTGTGATCAGATAGCTCTGCCAGAAGCTTTGAGCAGAGCCTGTTTTGTTGGTCAATGCATAAGAATGTGTCTACCTGAGTAAAAAACACATAAATCAATACTTAGTTAAAACTTACTTCGTCTCTTCTTTGAAAGCCTGTTTAGCTGCCATACAGGTTGGATTTTCACAAACTGTCTCTATTGCACCACCTGCTCGCCTTTCCATACTTTTCAAGTTGGGTTTGCAAAAACTTGGATTGTTCAGGGTGGTTAAAAAAATTGTCAAACCTCCGTGACCCTCTTATGTTGTCAATCATAGCTGTAAAAAACAAGATTTGTCATAAATTATGAAAAATACAAACGATAAACATGAATATCAATATATACAAGTTATAGGAAGAGGCTTATGGATATAACATATGAAAAAAAGAGATTGATAATCTATGTAAAAAACGATTTATTAAAAGAATTCTGATTTTCAGCATTTTCTTCTTTTGCCTCAATGTTTTCTCAAGCAATTTCAGTTAGGGACATCAAATTCAGGTTTGTTTTGGAAAGAATTTATACATGGTAACATATTTTGTCAGTATGAAATTAAATCTAGTAATTTTGAAAGCAATCAGAATACTTTGGTAAGTTTAGAAATTGGTACATGGGTGTATCAAGACGTTTTTCCCACTACCTGTACTGGGGCTCCACTACCTGTACTGGGGCTCCCCTACCTGTACTGGGGCTCCACTACCTGTACCGGGGCTCCCCTACCTGTACTGGGGCTCCTTAATACAACTATCATATACTACAGTCAATCTATCCTTCTACTGGGGCTCCTCTTCCTGTACCGGGGCTCCTCTACCTGTACTGGGGCTCCACTACCTGTACTGGGGCTCCTCTACCTGTACTGGGGCTCCCCTACCTGTACTGGGGCTCCTCTACCTGTACTGGGGCTCCACTAGCTGTACCAGGGCTCCTCTACCTGTACTGGGGCTCCACTACCTGTACCGGGGCTCCTCTACCTGTACTGGGGCTCCCCTACCTGTACCGGGGCTCCTCTACCTGTACTGGGGCTCCCCTACCTGTACCGTGGCTCCCCTACCTGTACCGGGGCTCCTTAATACAACTATCATATACTACAGTCAATCTATCCTTCTACTGGGGCTCCCCTACCTGTACCGGGGCTCCTCTACCTGTACTGGGGCTCCACTACCTGTACTGGGGCTCCTCTACCTGTACTGGGGCTCCACTACCTGTACCGGGGCTCCTCTACCTGTACTGGGGCTCCACTACCTGTACTGGGGCTCCACTACCTGTACTGGGGCTCCTCTACCTGTACTGGGGCTCCACTACCTGTACCGGGGCTCCTCTACCTGTACTGGGGCTCCACTACCTGTACTGGGGCTCTTCTACCTGTACTGGGGCTCCCCTACCTGTACTGTGGCTCCTTAATACAACTATCATATACTACAGTCAATCTATCCTTCTACTGGGGCTCCCCTACCTGTACCGTGGCTCCCCTACCTGTACCGGGGCTCCTTAATACAACTATCATATACTACAGTCAATCTATCCTTCTACTGGGGCTCCCCTACCTGTACTGTGGCTCCTTAATACAACTATCATATACTACAGTCAATCTATCCTTCTACTGGGGCTCCCCTACCTGTACTGTGGCTCCTTAATACAACTATCATATACTACAGTCAATCTATCCTTCTAATGGGGCTCCCCTACCTGTACCGTGGCTCCCCTACCTGTACCGGGGCTCCTTAATACAACTATCATATACTACAGTCAATCTATCCTTCTACTGGGGCTCCCCTACCTGTACCGGGGCTCCTCTACCTGTACCGGGCCTCCTTAATACAACTATCATATACTACAGTCAATCTATCCTTCTACTGGGGCTCCCCTACCTGTACCGGGGCTCCTCTACCTGTACCGGGGCTCCTTAATACAACTATCATATACTACAGTCAATCTATCCTTCTACTGGGGCTCCCCTACCTGTACCGGGGCTCCTCTACCTGTACCGGGTCTCCTTAATACAACTATCATATACTACAGTCAATCTATCCTTCTACTGGGGCTCCCCTACCTGTACCGTGGCTCCCCTACCTGTACTGGGGCTCCACTACCTGTACCGGGGCTCCTCTACCTGTACCGGGGCTCCTTAATACAACTATCATATACTACACAGAGGTCCCATTCACGCACATATGTGCGTAATTCACGTACAGAAAAGAAAATTCACGCACGCAAATTCTGGGTAAAGGGTGCATGCACGCACTGGTTTCATAGAAAGGAAACAGCTGTAAAACATATTTTCATGAAAAGGTTATCTTTTTGACAGGAAAAAATATTTCTAAGTCAATGAAAATACGTTTTGTTGGTTAAAACTCTTTAAGTAAGTATGTAATTGCCCCTTGTTGCGTATAAGTTTATTGTTTACATTTAGAATGTAATTTTCATGATGCGTAATTATTATGAGGCTGACTGGCTGAGCACCCTGTTTTCAAAGACACTCGCTGATAGGCTTCAATAAACCAATCAACAAGCATATCTCAAAAGTATTTGATTGTTGTGTCACAAACCATGCTGTCTGCTTGCTGTAGAAATAATTGAAACAAAAATGTCAACAGAATGATTGTATTTTCCAAACTGTAAGCATAATAGCAACTGAAAAATGGATGGGAATGACAACTTGTGTTAATGATGTCCGCTGATTGAGTTTAGATGCAAGTTCAAAAAGGTAAAATGGTTTGAGCAATGGTATTTCTGTTCATGTCAACAAAACTCTGAAATTCTAACACCTGTCACTGGCCATTACTTAACTGAATCATTACCACACAATGGACAATACATTATAGCCTTTCTAAAAAACATTTTTATAGTATTTTAGCGCACCCCCAATTTTCATTTTGCACTCCCAACTTTTTACTCCAGGGAGTGCATGCACTCCCAAAAAAATTGTTGAGTGGGAACTCTGCTACAGTCAATCTATCCTTCTACTGGGGCTCCCCTACCTGTACCGGGGCTCCACTACCTGTACCGGGGCTCCTTAATACAAC
This sequence comes from Fragum sueziense, assembly GCA_963680895.1. Lineage (NCBI taxonomy): Eukaryota > Metazoa > Mollusca > Bivalvia > Cardiida > Cardiidae > Fragum > Fragum sueziense. The sequence goes on along the minus strand of OY804605.1, from coordinate 15,222,842 downwards.
TATCATATACTACAGTCAATCTATCCTTCTACTGGGGCTCCCCTACCTGTACCGTGGCTCCCCTACCTGTACCGTGGCTCCTTAATACAACTATCATATACTACAGTCAATCTACCCTTCTACTGGGGCTCCCCTACCTGTACCGTGGCTCCTCTACCTGTACTGGGGCTCCCCTACCTGTACTGGGGCTCCTCTACCTGTACTGGGGCTCCACTACCTGTACTGGGGCTCCTCTACCTGTACTGGGGCTCCTCTACCTGTACTGGGGCTCTTCTACCTGTACTGGGGCTCCTCTACCTGTACTGGGGCTCTTCTACCTGTACTGGGGCTCCCCTACCTGTACCGGGGCTCCTTAATACAACTATCATATACTACAGTCAATCTACCCTTCTACTGGGGCTCCCCTACCTGTACCGTGGCTCCTCTACCTGTACTGGGGCTCCCCTACCTGTACTGGGGCTCCTCTACCTGTACTGGGGCTCCACTACCTGTACCGGGGCTCCCCTACCTGTACTGGGGCTCCACTACCTGTACCGGGGCTCCCCTACCTGTACTGGGGCTCCCCTACCTGTACCGGGCCTCCTCTACCTGTACTGGGGCTCCTTAATACAACTATCAAATACTACAGTCAATCTATCCTTCTACTGGGGCTCCTCTACCTGTACCGGGGCTCCTCTACCTGTACCGGGGCTCCCCTACCTGTACCGGGGCTCCCCTACCTGTACCAGGGCTCCTTAATACAACTATCATATACTACAGCCAATCTATCCTTCTACTGAGGCTCCCCTACCTGTACCGTGGCTCCCCTACCTGTACTGGGGCTCCCCTACCTGTACCGGGCCTCCTCTACCTGTACCGGGGCTCCTTAATACAACTATCATATACTACAGTCAATCTATCCTTCTACTGGGGCTCCCCTACCTGTACCGGGGCTCCTTAATACAACTATCATATACTACAGTCAATCTATCCTTCTACTGGGGCTCCCCTACCTGTACCGGGGCTTCCCTACCTGTACCGGGGCTCCTTAATACAACTATCATATACTACAGCCAATCTATCCTTCTACTGGGGCTTCCCTACCTGTACCGGGGCTCCTTAATAAAACTATCATATACTACAGTCAATCTATCCTTCTACTGGGGCTCCTCTACCTGTACCGGGGCTCCTCTTCCTGTACCGGGGCTCCCCTACCTGTACTGGGGCTCCTCTACCTGTACCGGGGCTCCTTAATACAACTATCATATACTACAGTCAATCTATCCTTCTACTGAGGCTCCCCTACCTGTACTGGGGCTCCTCTACCTGTACCAGGGCTCCTTAATACAACTATCATATACTACAGTCAATCTATCCTTCTACTGGGGCTCCTCTACCTGTACCGGGGCTCCTAAATACAACTATCATATACTACAGTCAATTTATCCTTCTACTGGGGCTCCCCTACCTGTACCGGGGCTCCTCTACCTGTACCGGGGCTCCTTAATACTACTATCATATACTACAGTCAATCTATCCTTCTACTGTGTCTCCCCTACCTGTACCGGGGTTCCTTAATACAGCTATCATATACTACAGTCAATCTATCCTTCTACTGGGGCTCCCCTACCTGTACCGGGGCTCCTAAACACAACTAACCAAATGTCTTTTCCTTCTTGTTCATTAGAAATGTCATTGAAGAATGAACTTCAAAAAGTCCTATGGATTTTATTTAAATCGTCTGATGACTCTCCAAATCCTCGATATGTGGAAATACCCATCATCAACCCCACTGATTTGTCAGAGATGCGGGGGCGGCCATGTTTCTTATCCACTGAACAGAGATGCGCGCGCACGCGGACCTCATAAATATTCATAAACCCTGTAGCGGAGCTCCTTTTCCGACTACCTTTCAGCAGCCATAACAATAAATGGTTCATTTATCGATACCATCAGGCGTTTTAAGGATATCGTTTAAGATCGGACGGTGAACGATGCGCAACATCGAGTTGCGAACTTCTTGATATTTTCAAAGAGCAACGCTCTCTGATATAAATAGCGAAAAATCAAAATATCAAAAAACATATTTACATCAGAGAAGACTCGGATTAGGGTACCGCGGTAGTTAATGGCGTCTTTAAAAAATAAATGATGAATGGAGACATGAAAACATTCCATGTTTTCTTTTTCTACAGAAATCCAATCCAGACAAAATAATGTAAAGAATAATCACCGAAAATTATAGTAACTAAATTTCCCTCTAGTTTTGCTAATGCACGCAATTGACAGGTGATGCTTCGTTTGCAAATGAATACTTTATCGAATACCGCGGTACCGTAAAAGACCCGGTATGTCCAGACTATAACTTGATGGGTCGAAATTTATTGGGTACGAAACTCATTTGCTACTGGAAACCAATATGACAGGTTTGAAATATAACTGAGATATTGAAAATCCATAGATTTTGACACTTATACATAGTTCACATAGTTCTCGAAGCCGTTTGCACCAATTCGGTCCTTTTTGCTGTCTGGTATAATTTCTGTTGATTATGCATACTTCCGGTAATATCTTGACAACTTCCCCCCTGTTGGTGTCACACCACTTCATATTATGTTACTCCATGGTGAATGTAGCCAAAATTGTTGGAGGTATATTTGTCGAGTAGTTCAGACGAAACAAGATGGCCGCTGATCTGTCATAAATTATCCATTGAGCCGAGAACGAAAACACGTGATAAAGCATAGGTCGACTTCGCTTAGGTCTTTAGTTAAAATTTAGCTTTGTTGTTGTATTTCTTAAATTCACACACAATTCAAGAGCATTGTTAATATCGATATTTATTGATCCACTGCGTCTGACAGGTCGTTTTGATAGCGTTTAGGAAGGGGATTATCAGGTTATTGCTGTAAAAATGACGTTAAAAGCAAGGGGCGCACTTGTCCAAAAATGCGAAGTTACCCTTCCCCCCCCCCCGCCCGAAATTTCACGGAAACCCTCTATTTTTTCCATTCAATTAACATTGAAAAAAAACAGAGGGTTTCCGACATTTTTATTTCCGTTTAAATTTCAATCTATAGACGGACGAAGGCTGCTTCGCAGCCTTTTCGTCCGTATAAAGGGGATATCTTCCAAGCTCTGCATATAAAGCAAGAGATGAAGTACTGTCTTTAACTTGTAAAATCCACTTGCAAAATTGTCTATGAATTGCTTCCAATTTTTCAGCTTTTAGATGTCCCCATACTTCACATCCATAATTCAGAACATAAAGCATTTGTGAATCAAATAAATTAAATGAAATATTAATTGGTGGGTCAATATTTATCTTGTACTACCAAGTAGTGAATTTACAGCTCGAAGAGCTTTACTTCGTATATACTTTGTTGCATGGACAAAGAAGCCATTGCAGGAAAATAAAATGCCAAGATAATTAAAACTGTCTACTTGTTCGATAACCTGTCCATCATAAATATATTAACTTTTTCCTTAATATTGACTCTTTTTCTAAACACAAGGGTTTTGGTTTTCTCTACACTGACCGTTAGTCCCTTTTTTGCAATAATTCTGTTAACATTGCATTTATTCCTGCAATGCCTCCCTTGTCTCTGCACAGAGAACTGCGTCGTCTGCAAATAATCATAAAACATGCCCGTTTCAAAGTGACATTTGAAGATATTTTTTCATAAATTGTATATTTCAAATGGTTTTATGTATTTTAAATCGAAGATAGTAAGAAGGAAGAACAACAACAAAACGAGGATGAAGACGGAGGAAAAGAAGAAGTAGAAGAAGGAGGAGAAGAAGAAGAAGAATAAGAAGTAGAAGAAGGAGGAGAAGAAGAAGAAGAAGAAGAAGAAGAAGAAGAAGAAGAAGAAGAAGAAGAAGAAGAAGAAGAAGAAGAAGAAGAAGAAGAAGAAGAAGAAGAAGAAGAAGAAGAAGAAAAAGAAAACGAAGAAGAAGAAGAAGGAGAAGGAGAAGAAGAAGGGGAGAAGAAGAAAAAGATGGTGACAAAGAAGAAAAAAACACAACAACATGAAGAAAAACAACAACAAGAAGAAAAGAACAAAAAGAAGAACAAGAAGAAGACAAACGCGTTTATAAAGCGTTTTTCAGAACTTTTAAGGAGATTGTTTGGTTTGGACGTGTCCCGCATAATACGTGTAGATTTTTCAGTATATTTCTTTGATGTAAAATTTTCTAACCTTGATTTGGACCTTTTGTAGTTTCTGTTCTAATTAGTCTTGGTCTATCCAAAGGTGTAGCAACATATAAAAGGGGTAGAATGCATTCTTACTTTGTTATTTGAAATTCAAACCCTATGTGGCAGGTACTCTTTAGAATTGTTCACACGAGGCAGTTGCAATGAGAACCAACAATATACGGGTTAATGGATATTGAATTCTATCAGGGATAAATGAATATTGAATTATATTTACATTTAGAACCATTCTTGTAACAATCGTTATTAAGTTGTTACATATGCTTTGCATGTATACATAAAAGGGTAGAAGGCATTCTAAATTTGTTATTTGAAATACAAACCACTTGATGTGGGTTCTCTTTGGAATTGTCTCGACGAGACAATTGCAATGAGAACCCACAACTTAGGGCTTGGTGAACAATTAAAGATATTTTGAATTTAGAATCATTCTTGCAACGATCGTTAGCAAGCTGTTACGCATGTTTGCATGTATACATAAAGAGGTACATGTAGAAGCATTCTGAATTTGTTATTTTTAATCAAAATCCTATGTTGTTGGTACTCATTTGAATTGTCTCGACGAGACGATTGTGTTGAGAACCCACAATATTGGGTTTGGTGAGCGTTGGAAGATATTTTTGTATTTTGATATTCTATGGTAACAAATCGCTAGCAAGTTGTTACATATGTTTTGCATGTAAAGGCCTACATAAAGATGTACATGTAGAATGCATTCTAAATTTGTTATTCCTTATCAAAATCCTATGTTGCGGGAACTCATTGGAATCGTCTCGACTAGACAATTGCAAAGAGAACCCACAATTATGGGTTTGGTGAACGTTGGAAGATATTTTGTATTTTGATATTCTATGGTAACAAATCGCTAGCAAGCTGTTACATAGCCTATGTTTTGCACGTATACATAAAGGGGTAGAAGGCATTTTAAATTTGTTATCTGAAGTCCAAACCCTATATTGTTGGTACTCATTGGAATTGTCTCAACTAGACGATTGCAAGTAAAACCCACAATATAGAGTTTGACCAACACTGAAAGATATTTCTTATTTTGATATTCTCTGGTAACGAATCGCTAGCAAGATGTTACTTTTATGTTTTGCATGTATACATGAAGGGGTATAAGGCATTCTACACTTGTCAATTGAAATAAAACCCTTTGATGTGGGTACTCATTGGAATCGTCTCGACATTGGGTTTGGTGAGCGTTGGAAGATATTTTTATATTTTGATTTTCTCTGGTAATGAATCATTATCAAGCTGTTACACATGGTTTGCATGTATATATGGAGGGGTAGAAGGCTTTCTAAATTTGTAATTTGAAATACAAACCCCTTGATGTTGGTACTCATTGGAATTGTCTCGGCGAGACGATTGCAATGAGAACCAACAACATGGGCTTTCATTAACATTGACATATATTTTGTGTGAACAAATATATATACAAAGCTGTTACATATGTTTTGCATATATACATGAAGGGGTGGGAGGCATCCTAAATTTGTTATTTGAAATACAAACCCCTTGATGTGGGTACTTATAAGAATCGTCTCGACGAGACGATTGCAATGAGAACCCACAACTCGGGGTTTGGTGAACGTTGGAAGATATTTTGTATTTTGATTTTCTCTGGTAATGAATTGTTATCAAGCTGTTACATTTATGTTTTGCTGCATACATGAAGAGATAAGGTTGATTTTGTCTTGTGCTGTTTTGTCAAATTAACCATTAGTCAGAAAGATTTCAACTTATGTTTTGCAGAGAATATGCAACAGACTGGTGATAATATGTGTTTTGTGTAATTTGTTCCTTTCCCGAAATAAGACCTCGCTATATAACTCCTTAAAATGAGAACGCATAGGAAAATATTTGGAGAAAAAGAGAATTTGGGAAGCAAGGATGTTGTTCTTTTGTTTCAATATTTCTAATTCTATATTAGTTTCAAGTTCAGTTATCATAAACACCACTTTGTTGTATGCAGCACTTCCAAATTTATATTATCTTCTTGTTGTTTGAGGAAAGATAAGTTGATGGTTGGAAACATTTAGTATAATATGATATCTTGATTATAACCACATGCAATGCCTAAAGTGAAATTAATATCTCATATATGACCCAGTATCTGGAACAACGTCCTTGAAAGCTTTTGAGCCCAACATGTTTTAAGATCAGCCTGCGTATACATGCAGTCTGATCACGAAGCATGTTGGTCTCCAGAAGGTTCTTTGTGACCTTAAAACGCATCAACACAGAAGCATGAATACCATTCAGACTACACTTAGGAACAGACTGGTCTCATATTATGATTTGTTGCTGGTATACTTGAAATATAAATCCTTTCGCAAACAAGACCATCGAATTTTCAGTTTCATCAAAGAATAAAACACCTTTTTTTTTATCTTGGGCAATGTTCTAAGAAAAGTTTGTGACATGTTCGCGTATCTCCAATTTCTCAAGGAATATGAGATCCTTTTTTTCCAAACTCCAATTTGTCGTCCACCGCAAAATGTCAACTGGAAAAATATTCTGCTAATTGTTGAAGAGTTAATTCTTTTTTTGATTCAATTTTCATAATGTAAATATATTAAGGATGGGAACGAATACCAAAATACATATTCGAATATTCGTTTTAGATATTCGAATATATTCTAATATTCGTTTTGGGGAATTGATGAAAATGTAGGCCTATGTAGATAGTTTGTCCGAGAACCTTAATCATATTTGTTTGATGTGCGACCTACGCAACGCGTTCCTATTATTTTTTATTTTTTGCAGTTATAAATCTTATTTACAGAGAATTTTGTTCTTAAATGTATGATTCACCTTTTAACGTCGACCATAAGCTTGTATTTCTAATTGGTTGTAATGACATTTAGAACAATTATAAATTGTAAAAGAGACAAGTTCATCTACGAGAAATAGAAATTCTGACTGGATAATAACATAATTAACAAACCACTTTTTAGTGATCCAAATTGAAAGGAGCTGTAGATGACAGAGGTTTTGCTTTGCATGTAGATTGGGCACATGATTTTCTAAAAACCACATCATTAAAAGAGCATGCATATCATACACATAATATAAACATATGAATTCGGATGAATCTTTTTTTTAAAAAATGACACTATTTTTATTTTAAAATCAATAAGGCCAATAATACTGCATTAGATCACAAGAACCTTCAGTTTTTACAAGAATTGGACAGATCTAGTTTTCCCCCAAACATTATCCTGAAGCATTTAATATTTTCTAATGTTTTTTAAAGATTGTTTCAGCCAATTCTGAAAGCTTTTTGTCGTTCTTTGATGACCAGTTGAGCAAATCAGCTGCAGCATTAATTTACATTTTTTATAAAATTATACTGACCTGCTTAATAAGTTGCTGTCCCCTTGGATCTCTAATATTTATACAAACACTCTGAAAAGCATGAGTTTTGACTATCAAAAGCAATACTTTGAGACTGGTCTAAGTTAGAAACAGGTACAAATACTATTAATATATTTAAGGTATTTCATCCGTAATTAAACAAAAACGATACGTGCAACTTCGGAGTGACACAAAAAAATGACGATCGATAAGGTTTTCTTTAAATCCGGACGTTCTCGTCAATTCATGTTTGTCCTACGAAGGCAAACTATTTGAATTTTAATTCAGTTGAAATTGTCGTTTGCAACCTCTCTGTACGTGACTCTGTTATGAAATGCTTTCCTAACTTATGTAAACAAAACACCTGGTAAGTACACATTTTCTAAAATTTCAAATCATATACTAAACTCTCGGTATTGAGATACGTACCATTCGATACGTCGTAATTTCCGGTTTATTTTGATACCAAGACCTTCCCTCAAATCCCTGTCAAAGCTGAGAACATTCAAATAACTTTACGAAGAAGAGTCATAAAAGATTAATTTTCCAACATATTTTCGAATCATTCCAAATGTTTTAAACAAAAACAACCATAAATTACACTGCCAAAAGGTTGTGGAACAATTTTGTAGATTTGTACAGGGTACCATGCTAGTTTTTCCATGGATCACAACAACATGGGACACAGTCATAGTTTGTTTTGTTGTGTGGTTCAATGCATTATCTAAGACCTGATAGAAAGGACTTTTAGCGTTGATACTAAGTGCATCACTATTTAGCAAGGTACAGTTTCTCAGAAATGTAACTGTAGAAATAAATGGCGGGTCATTCAATCATAAACAGATTTGATTTGGATGGACTAAATGAACTTAATTTTAAAAAAGATAAAGCTATATAGGTTGACCATACTATACGATATTTATTGAATATATACATAGTAAAAAAAGTTTAGCAACAAAATGTAAATATCTTTAGTAGCCAAAATAGTTTTGTTTTAACATAAAATCAAATGTTTACACGATAGATTATAGCTAGAAAACACAAACAAATGAATTTTATATCGCCATCGCGTGCGTCTTGCACTCCAGGTGCGCATTTCCGGTTTTCATGTCTGCCATGGTATTCATGTGTTTGGAGCATAATTCTAGAAAACATATAGGCATGAACATACTCGTCATTGCCCAGAATGAAAAAGGCCACTAAAAAAACTTTTCTGCAACGCTGTTTGACTGCGTCATGGACTTACGTTAGAAGGACGTTATATCGCTAATGTGTTCCTACGTGGCGGAACCGAGGATAAAGATGTCTGTTTTAAATTGTACGTATCTCAAAGCATGAGTAACTGTTTGAGGATGCTATATGAGCCAATGTTTGTGGTTTGAGATAGTCCCGGTCAAGGACGTCGGAGAAAAACGCCACGAGACGATGACCGTCATAATTTCGTAACGTCAAGGCAAAGAGGTTCAATATTCTCACCAAAACTTTGAGTGGCTTCAACAGTAATACCAAAATAGAGTATCATCATTTACCATCCATGATCGTCTCCACAGACGAAGGGTTACTAGACGTTGACTATACGTTGTAATTTCCCTGACGCTACACCATGAACGTACCAGACCTTACTAGCATAGAGTCCTAAATGCTGTAAGCGTAAACAACGTTGATTTCCTCCCATTACCACCATTCTGTTTGATTTATCACCAATAGAGCTCATATGGCGCATTTGGGGGAAGACGTGAACGTGATCCTTATGACGTGAATGACGTTCAGTCGCTTGATAAAGTAGTGAATGTTGATACTGGGTACAAACTTTTTAAGTGGATTAGAAAACGTTTCAATGCTGTTCTTGCTAAAAATGACCTCATAACCGATATCGAATTTTATTGTGACTTCTTGTTTTGACCCCCGCAAAGCAATTACGTTTGCTAAATTATTAACCAGTTAATAGAAGAGTTGAACAAGTAGTTCTTTGTCATCTCCACAAGATTCCTAAAGGTTTTGCTCCTGATTACACGAGGGAACCATGGTAACTTTTGTTTCGCCTTCTTGCTTTGATTGTGAATTTGCATTTAAAGGCCCTGGTGGTCGGTATGTTTCGACAAAAGGAAAGACGTTTGGTAAGAAAACGGTTATACATTATGGTATTGTCTCCTGGAACTGGCCGCAGCAGCTCAGAGACATTGAATCCCCAGTTCCACTAAAACTGCTTTGAAAAATATCTTTTGGTCATATCTGAATAACCCTTTAATCACATTTCATTAACTTTATTCAAAATGATCAATATTACGTCTGGGCGATTAAAATGTCATACGATAATCTGTGATATATAAAGGTGAACTATTATTTATATGTTTAATCTTTAAAGGACCTCTACGGATAAGGCGAGAAATCTCCCTAAAAGGCTCTAATGGAAAAGTCAATTTTCAAAACATGCAAAGTGATGATTATTTTGAGCTATATTGTTAGATGGATACCTAAATCCTATAAAAAGTGATTTTGTTCAATCAAAACGATTCGACATGTACAGATAACTCTTGGTTTCTGTACCTACCCCCAAAATTACATTTTCTTACCCCACCGGTATTCATTTAACCAGAATTAAGTTTTCTATGATTTTATTAGCAAGATTTTTTCTGTAAATGTAAGGACAATTGGTGTTGAAATTGTATACCAGTTTTCGTTTTGTCCTTAATGCGCATGCGCATCATTGAAACGAGTTTAAAGGCGAAATCTTCCTGCCAAAAATATGGCAATTTGTATATGAGCACTATTTTTAGTATAAAAGTATGTTCCACCCCGTGACCCAGGAAATCCTTTTTATCAAGGAAGCATATGGTCAAGTGACACAACATATGTCAATGGGAAGCTGGGTCAAGGGGTGGAACGATGTTCACCAACCCATGGAAGGTAGGTATTCCTCAGTTTTTGGCGGGAAAGTGCGCTTTTAAAGTTGTTTCAATGATGCGCATGCGCAATAGGGACAAAACCAAAGCTGCCATATGATGTCAACACCATTTATCTTTGTATATGTAGAAAATAAATTGGAAATAAAACAAAAAGAAACTTCATTTTACGTCCATGAATACCGGTAGTATAAGAAAATGAAACTATTTAGGTGGGCACAAAAATCAAGAGTTATCTGCACCTATAGAACTTTATAAATGGCAAAAAACTGTATTCATTTCATTTATTTATCTTCCTAACCATAAAGCGTAATTTTATTTCTCAATTTGTTAGTTTTGAATATTGACCCATCGCGCTGAGCCTGTTAGGGAGATCTCTCGCCTTATCCATAGAGGTCCTTTTCGATACCGAATCTTAATGTTTTGTACTCGTTTACTTAAATAAACGAATTATTATCATGATATAGTTGTGTGGTTCATACGATTTAAATGCAGAAACCCTAGATGGAAAATTTGGAGAGGCTACAACAAATTTACATGTAGAAAACAAAAGCACTGATTTTTACCGATTAAAAGCTAGTGATTTTTTTTAAATTTTTGAACAGGTAAAGGCAAAACAACGATCAAACTGAAACTTAATTTAAGCTACCTAACCCATTACAAGACCTCAATGTTTTAGACCGGTTTAAATGTAAAGATGTTGAGGACGGCAATTGCAAATAAATAAACTATTAATTTTTTGGTTATTTCTTCTAGAAAACATTGTGGGAAATGAAGAAATTGCTTGTCACAATCAATGTCTTCGCTTTCACAAGGTATGCTAAAGACTTAATCTTAAGGAGCGTCAAAAGGCGTCAGTGTGCGATAATGAACGAAAACAGATACATTGTCACAACGTCTTCGAAAATTACGACAGGTTTTTAACAAAAACAAAGATAGGTTTTACCAAAAACAAAGATAAATGAATAAATTGTGAAAAAGTCTTCGAATCATTCAAATAGGATTAAAAAAAAACAGGGATAAATGCTTAAATTGCTGAAAGGTCTTACAGTCATTCCGATATATTTAAAAAAAAAAAAACAGTAATAACTGAATAAATTGCCAAAAGCTCCCGGTATAGCAATCGTCTGGTTCATGCTATATAAAATAATGCAGAAACAATAGAAGGAAAATTTGGAGAAGGTACAAGAAACCTACATGCAGAGGCCCAAAGCACTGTTTTCTACGGATTTATAGCAGGTATTTTTTTGAATGATTGATTATAGTTTTAAAACAAGTAATTTTCAGGAGAAAGAATGATCAGACTGAAACCAATGCTACTTAGCCCATAACCAGACCGCATAATTTAAGACTGTTCAAAATTCAAAGATGTTACAGACAACTATTACAAGCGAATAACTTTTTAATTTCATTTTTTCTCATCACAAGTAATTTCTTCGTTTTCTACAATGTTTTCCAAAGTATTTACATTGTTGGGCGTCAAAGGGCTTTCATGTGTGATAATTGGTCAAATTATTTCTCTACAGGTTTTCATTCTACATGTTGGTAACATATTATTATATTCTGCATCTGCATTGCGACAACAAAAAAACATCGTTGTAACATACGGTGTAAAACATTCTGTACCACGTGACTGCAGCAGTTTTGGTTTTTACATATGTCCACTGGAGATGCGGCATGGAAACTTGGCTTATAATTAATGCTAAAATGGTCCCTAACTATCCCCACTTGTAAGGGTGGTAATAACATGAAGATCTTACTTTGGGTAATGAAATGTAGATATGGACAAACAACTCGCTACAAGCTGGCCGCTTAAACATTATTAGTCCCCTACCGGTGTTCACACCGGAGGGGACTATAGGTTTGCCCTCCGTCTGTCCGTCCGTCCGTCTGTCCGTCCGTCCGTCCGTCCGTCTGTCCATCCGTCCGTCCGTCCGTCTGTCCGCTCAAATCTGGATCCCGCGATAACTTAATAACTAAGCAAGCGTTTTTGATGAAAGTTGGTATATGACTAGATGGCAATGTGTAGATTATGCACATCATTTTATTTTTGTTTTTCGACTAAAATTGTTGTTGCTATGGTTACGGAAATAGTGAAAATATGGCCAAAAATGGGATCCTGCGATAAGTTAATAAGTAAGCAAGCTAATTTGATGAGACTTGGTATATGACTAGATGGCAATGTGTAGATTATGCACATCATTTTATTTTTGTTCTTTGACGAAAAGTGCGGTTGCTATGGTAACGGAAATAGTGAAAATATGGCAAAAAATGGATCCTGCGATACGATAATAACTAAGCAAGCTAGTTTAATGAGACTTGGTATATGGCTATATGGCAATGTGTAGATTATGCACATCATTTTATTTTTGTTTTTAGACTAAAATTGTTGTTGCTATGGTTATGGAAATAGTGAAAATATGGCAAAAAATATTGGATCCTGCGATAAGTTAATAAGTAAGCAAGCTAATTTGATGAGACTTGGTATTTGACTAGATGGCAATGTGTAGATTATGCATATCATTTTATAGTGTTCTTTGACGAAAAGTGCGGTTGCTATGGTAACGGAAATAGTGAAAATATGGCAAAAAATGGATCCTGCAATAACTTAATAACTAAGCAAGCTAATTTGATTATTGATTACCATATTGAGTCAATGTGAAGCCGGTAGGGGACTTTATGTGTTGCATACAACACCAGATACTTGTTCCGTTAATTTTAGACTCTACATACATTCAATACAATTTGAAACATCCAATCAGAACAATCAAGCCTGGAATGTTTTTAAAGTAGGGGTGGTCAAAGGAACGTGACATAAACGTAAATAAGACGCGATTTTATTGATTTCTTTCAGAATATTATACTCCCGCTCGGCCAGAAAGCATAGATACATTGGGGGAAACACGTGACACATCAACCAGGATAATTCTAGAAATCTTGAATAACGTCTCTCATAAAAGTGGTTAGGAAAAGCATTGAGCTTAAAGAGTTATGTGCTGATAACAAATATTTCTGTTCCTTTATTCTAAAATTTTCAAATATTGTTTTACAAGTTCTATAATGCTTACGATTATGCTTACGTCTGAAGTAGCCTCCACGCGGCTACATAAGCAAGTTTGCGACATTTGAAAAATGGTTTCACTTCGACTTATGCAGAAATTTGACTAATCTAATCTCGAGATGATAAATGTCAATTTCCTATAGAAAATTACAACAAGTTTCAATTTCAAATATCACTTTTCGGCCTACGTAGAGCTTAATAAAATGCTTAACAACATGATTTGTTGAAACATCAAAAGGCCGGACGTTTGTCTTGTTACGTGACCTCTACTATTACTTCAACGTTGCATCTTTTAATTTTAGACATCTTTCCATGATTTAGTAGATATCATATCTGATTAGGTAGTAGAACTTTTATTTATCCATGCAAATGGACTCACAACTGCATTAATATCCTTCTGCATATTAAATTAACCAAGTTTCATAATTTCCCATTTATTCATGACGCTTCATTTATATCCATCAAAATATTAGTTTTATATATACAGACATTACGTGTCCTAGTCATTCTGAAGCATTCGTTCAACAGATCAACTTCTTCTTGGCGATATTTCGTTGTTTGAAAGAAAACAATTACAACTATGATGTACACAGTAGTCATAATGTGTTTGATGGTAAGTTTATTTGTTAATAATATTCTTTTTAAAAAGGTATGGCTTATTTCAGCTGGTAATAATGTCGAATCAAAATATCCTAAACTATTCAGATCTTATTTTTTCGTCACTCTCTTGATAATTTACTTCATAAAGGTAAATGTTTTTATGTATTTGTCTAAGTGTTTAAAGTCTGGTAAAAACAGTAATTAAATCAGGAAGCTTACTATATAGAATTACTAATTACTTTGTGTAATGGAGTATTGACTTTGATTTTCCCAATTTCGTTTCATATGGGTACAATTGTTTATGACAACGAATTTCTTAATACGCTGGTTTAATTTATCAAGACTCTTGTTTGGTATATTACTATAGCCTTCGCATTTTTTTTTAAAAAAAGATCTTCTATCATTTTCTCTAATGACATATTAATGTCACTTTTAGACAATATTTAAACAGATTACAGATACATTTTGGTAGATGTATGCTAGATGTTGATCACTACTATCATGTTTTAAATCTAATTTTACAATAATAATGACAAACATTTACGAACTACGTTGAAAAATATTTCATTGTTTTTTTTTTTTAGAGAAAAGGTAGGCCTACATAATAATTAGATCTGAAAACAGTTATTTGAAGCTATGTGCCATTTAAGCATAAGCTATATTGATTAGCCGAGTTCCGAAACATTTAGCCCTTTCCCAACCAGACCTGGTTTGACGTCCTTAATAGAATAGGCTTGGGAAAACATTGAGGCAAAAGAAGAAACTGCTGATAACCAGCAGTTTCTCTTTTTGCCTCAATATTTTCTTTGCTATATTTTACACAAATCCAATGGTTTTTAATCTTGGTTTTGTCGTCTGCAGCAGTTTTCAAATTGTAGCGCCCTAAAATGTTGTTGTTTGGGAAAGGATTAAGCAATTTCGTGAATGCTCATTCAGAAGATTGCGTACGATATTTTCACTATATTGTTGTTTATTTTCAAAAACGTAGTAACTGTACAGCTTTTTCATGTTGTAATACGACATTTTCGAGCATAGCCTACGATAAACTGATTATATTTTTCATTTATGATTATTATGATTGATATAATGATTATTATTAGCCGCGGTCATGGCGCAGTTGTTAGCGCATCTGCCTCTCATTCGAGAGGTCCAGGGTTCGATACCCGGCCGCGGCAAATACCCTTACTGACAAAATGTCACCCATCAATGGTTTGATATCGTGAATCTATGTGGGGGAGCAGCTGGAGGCTGGGTAAGGGTGTTGTGGTAGTACTGGTGTGAGAAACGCCAGGAATCCATGGTTAGGTGCTCCAGTCGCGCGATATGACCTAAGTAGTTGAAAACGGCGTAAAACCCCAATAAATTATTATTATCATTATTATTATTATCATTATACAACCTTTACAACACGGAACTGCCACCACACAAAATAGCATTCGTAGCTAGATTGTGGGTGGCTGATCTGCGAGCTGATCTTGTTCGTTGTGATCTGTGTGGCCGCGTGAATCTGGACAATATTAAACACAGACTGGCCGAATGCGCATATACCTACCCTTACAAGGTCGACTTAATTACTGACGTATGTGCGAATGTGTCACGTGATGTGGGGCAGGAATTGTTGTTTGCATCCAACGACAGCTTCGTGCTGATAGTGTTGGGTACAAACCCCAATTCCTTGCAATCAGACTACGAAAAAGTATTCCGTTTTAAAACTATCCATTTCGTTTATAAATGTTTCCATAAATCTCAAAACATGTAACAATATCGCTGCTTTTCAGCGAAAACCTCGTAACTAGCTTTTAATAAGCTGAGGTTGCGTGATTTTCATTGAAAAGCGTCAATATGCTGACCTTAAACCTTTAAAATGTTTCAATACTTCGATCTCGAAGTAGCAATTTTGATGTAGATATAGAGAATAGATGGTTTATGTCTTGGATGGGTCAAGTTTATTTGGCAAGGCGGAGGAATTTATCTGGCGAACCGAAGGTGAGCCTGATAAATTCCGCAGCCGAGCCAAATAAACTTGACCCATCCAAGACATGAAACATCTATTCTATTTATCCTGTTACAACCTTTAAACGATTTAGAATTACAGAAACATATTCATTATAAGCCATTGAAATCAATCAATTATTTTTTTTACCAGCGATGTCACCTTTTCAAAATGTTTGAATGCGCAAACGTTTGATGAGCATCAGAAAGTAATCCGCGTGTAAAATATCCTTTCCCATCAACATTTTATAATTTTATCGAGGTAAAAACAAGCAATTTATATTTAAATTTTCAAATATGATAACCATGCAGTGTAAATTCAAATAACAAAGAACTAGAAGGTGACTCGAGTCGACGACTCTGTCTTGACCTGGCCATTTCTTTGTGTGTGGATAGGGATTGGAAGGATCCGTATCGCTTTTAACAAAAACAGTTTCAACGTTCAAATTAAAACTCGAAAAGGTCAAACTGTAAAAAGAACATGAAGCGCCTACGACAAATCACTGAGTTCAGCTATTCGTCCCAATTGTATTTTTTCCTCAGTCCTGGATTTAGCTTTAAAATCTAACATGTTTTGCACTTTCTCCGATGTCGTCCATTTTTAGACAGTCTCCAAAGAAGCAAGCTTGTGTTGTGCTTGGCAATGAAGACATTATTTCAAAATAACGATAGCCTGACGTGTAAAAACAGGTACTACAGATGTTTTGAAATACACTAACATACCATCGATCTCTCCTCCTCATGTAAATCCAAACCCTTCCTTGTTTTTCCTGCACTGTCTTGTTGTAAACAAACATCGCTTCGATTCCCAGACAACAACGGGTGTATTACGTCATCTAAACTTTGATCTACGTCATCGATTTCTAAGATTTAGGTCAAAATTCCAGGGGCGGATTCTGTTAGTGGGGCATTTAGTCCAAATATTTAGACAAGGGAATAGAAAAGTTTTCATTTGTGCTTTTTATTTCTCGTTTTCTGTAGACCACTTGCCTCGGATTACGAGTAAACCTAAACTTGGAGTTTTTTTTGTAATTTCGGGGCCAAAATGCTTGTTAAATACGCAGAATTATTTGATTGGGATGATTTTTGCTATTCAAAAGAGACGCCTTTGCGAACAACTTGTGTAAGTTTTGTTATAAAAACGGGAATTTCGAGATCGACGCCAATCGGACAAGATTGAAAGTAGTTTCGGCAGACCACGTGATCATGAGGCATAATAAATCATGTCACGTGACCAGGGGGTATGATAAAGCTAAGTTTATCATACCCCCTGTTATCGGGCAGAATATTTAGCTAGTGACAGGATAAAATTATTTATAATTGCGTTTCTTTGTTTACCTGTTAACTTGTAAAATGCTTTGTTCAATTAATCTCCTTTGGAGGAATTAAAGAGAATGAATGAAAATGAATATTATTATTATTATTATTATTATTATTATTATTATTATTATTATTATTATTATTATTATTATTATTATTATTATTATTATTATTATTATTATTATTATTACAGATGACCGCCCCTTTGGTTGTGGCTGGAGAGAGTGTTTGTCTGAAAAGATTAGGTATGTATCATTTACACGGTGGGTATCAACGTGACTTTTGGGGAAGGTTCACACAGAAAATTAATCCGCTTCAGGTATATTTTGGTTAATATCTCAGCTTATAATCTACGGATTTCGACGTGGTAAAGTGCACCATGTGCGAATTGGAAAGGTCCATTCCCGAGTCCAACTCACTCTGCACCAAATTCCATGGTTTTTTCAAACGTTCAATCGAAAGGATTAATTTTGAACAATAATTTTGAATGTGTGACGTAACAATAAAAATAACGGAGTTTTATCTGTATAAAAAGAAAATTACTACAATTTATTTAATTATTCATCTTTGATACACACTACAAAATAATGTTACTTTCCCGTATAAATGACTTTCCATCGTTTGAACGTGGTTTATGTAAGAAGATTCACAAAATATTCTCTAATTTATAAAAGTTTTGTTGCAAAATATAGGTACGTAAATTTAGTACGTAAAAAGCAAAATCTGAGATTGACAGAACGATTACAGAAAATCAACAAACAGAAAAAAGTATATTACACCTAACGATAAATGACCTGGCAGAGCAGCCCATGCTTATCGAATGGAGTACTCTGCCAGGTCAATTCTCGTCCGCTATACCATGTACTTCTCGTATCATTTAAACCCACACTCTTTAATCAACAATTATCTCCAAAAATAAGCTGGCCGCGGCCATGGCGCAGTTGGTAGCGCATCGGCCTTTCATTCGAGAGGTTCCGGGTTCGATAGCCGGCCGCGGCAAATACCTTTCTGACAAAAATGTCCATGGTTTGATATCTGAACCTATGTAGGTAGCAGCTGGAGGCTCGTTTAGTGTGTTGTGGTAATAATGGCGAGAGAAATACCAGGAGTCCATAATTAGGTGCTCCAGCAGCCGCGATATGACCGATATGACCGTTTGAAAACGGTGTAAAACCCCAGTAAACAACAAACCAAAAATAAGCCATCATTAGATTTTTAACGCACACAAATATATAACCCTATCAATACACAGAATTCAAAGATAATGTATTTTAACCCATTGTTGCAACCAATTCTTTATAAGGATTACAATTCATGTGGAACTATTGTTGATCTTTTTCTTGTCAGCAAAGTAAATTAGCCAAGCTGGATCAAATAGATTATGCTTACTTTCCTTGCAGAACTGAAATAAGCCGTAATATTTCGTTACATCGGAGACGTTCAAAGTACCGTCACTTCAGCTTATTTTTACGCCATTTTGGAACTGTCTCATCGATTTATTCTAGCTTTTCAAGTATATGAGCCAAGCTGGACCAACTTGATGAGGCTTACTTTCCTTGTAGAATTACAATATTAGCCGTAATATTGTGTCACGTCGGTGATGTAAAAAAGCCGTAACTGCAGCTTACCCAAGCTGTAGATACAGCTTATTCAAGTTTTTGTTACGACATTTTCGAACGTTGTCGTGGATTTATTCAAATCTGCCTAGTAAGTGAGCCAAACTGGATCAGATAGATGAAGCCTAATTTCCTTGAAGAACTGTAATAAGCTGTTATGTTTTGTTACGAGGATGACGCTTCTAAATGCAGTAACTAAAGCTCACTCAAGCTGTATATACAGCTAATTCAAGCTTTAGTGTTCGTCCTAGTTTTGGACCAATGAAATTGCAATTTATTTGAAAATTCCGGCGCTATATTTCACAGAAACGCACTGTCGGTCACGGATATACATAGCCACGCCCCCGTTTCCAGTGCAGTTATTATAAATGATGTGTTTTTATGCTCCCCGAAAAAATTTCGGGGCAGCATATAGTCGCCACGCTGTCCGTCCGTCTGTCCGTGTGTCCGTCCGTCCACAGCCAGATCTCAGCAACCCTTGGACCAAATTCAATTAAACTTCACATGTGAACTCCCTGGGATAAACCCTAGGGACTTTTTTATCCTGTCACTAGCTAAATATTCTGCCCAATAACAGGGGGTAGGATAAACTTAGCTTTATCCTACCCCCTGATCACGTGACATGCTTTATTATGCCACATGATCACGTGGTCTGCCGAAACTACTTTCAATCTTGTCCGATTGGCGTCGATCTTGAAATCCCCGTTTTTATAACAAAACTTACACAAGTTGTTCGCAAAGGCGTTTCTTTTGAATAGCAAAAATCATCCCAATCAAATAATTCTGCGTATTTAACAAACATTCTGACCCCGAAATTACAAAAAAGAAAAACTTCAAGTTTAGGTTTACTCGTAATCCGAGGCAAGTGGTCTACAGAAAACGAGAAATAAAAAGCACAAATGAAACTTTTCCATTCCCTTGTCTAAATATTTGGACTAAATGTCCCACTAACAGAATCCGCCCCTGGAATTTTGACCTAAATCTTAGAAATCGATGACGTAGATCAAAGTTTAGATGACGTAATACACCCGTTGTTGTCTGGGAATCGAAGCGATGTTTGTTTACAACAAGACAGTGCAGGAAAAACAAGGAAGGGTTTGGATTTACAGTAGGAAGAGAGATCGATGGTATGTTATTGTATTTCAAAACATCTGTAGTACCTGTTTTTACACGTCAGGCTATCGTTATTTTGAAATAATGTCTTCATTGCCACGCACAACACAAGCTTGCTTCGTTGGAGACTGTCTAAAAATGGACGACATCGGAGAAAGTGCAAAACATGTTAGATTTTACAGCTAAATCCAGGACTGAGGAAATTAAAGTTGGGACGAATAGCTGAACTCAGTGATTTGTGGTAGGCGCTTTATGTTCTTTTTACAGTTTGACCTTTTCTAGTTTTAATTTAAACGTTGAATCTGTTTTTGTTAAAAGCGATACGGGTCCTTCCAATCCCTATCCACACACAAAGAAATGACCAGGTCAAGACAGAGTCGTCGACTCGAGTCACCTTCTAGTTCTATGATATTTGAATTTACACTACATGGTTTTCATATTTGAAAATTTAAATATAAATTGCTTGTTTTACCTCGATAAAATTATAAAATGTTGATGGGAAAGGATATTTTACACGCGGATTACTTTCTGACGCTCATCAAACGTTTGCGCATTCAAACATTTTGAAAAGGTGACATCGCTGGTAAAAAAAATAATTGATTGATTTCAATGGCTTATAATGAATATTCATATGCTTCTGTAATTCTAAATCGTTTTAAGGTTGTAACAGGATAAATAGAATAGAAGTTTCATGTCTTGGATGGGTCAAGTTTATTTGGCTCGGCTGCGGAATTTATCAGGCTCACCTTCGGTTCGCCAGATAAATTCCTCCGCCTTGCCAAATAAACTTGACACATCCAAGACATGAACCATCTATTCTCTATTTCTCCGTTTCATGATTTGGGGCTGCGTCATGGAAAAGGGGGCCTTAATGTAAAAATTAGTTTTTCTCTAATTTCTCTTGATCTAATGGGAAGAATTTAACAAAATTTTGTACTCGTGTGGTAAATTAGATGTCCTACACCATATTCTAAAAATAATGTGTGTACAAATAATCTGTCATGGGAAAAGGGGGCTTAATGTGTGATAGTTTTTATTTTGTGACAAACACTTATTCGGGGAGCATACTCCGTCTATGACGGCTCTTGTTGGGAAAAAGATGTAATTCCAGTAAGATCCGCTCGATAGTAGCTCCGGTCGGAGGTGCGTTTTGAAGAATGACGGTAGAAGCGTATGTTTTCATTGGTTGACGAACACTAAGTCAGATAGAGTCTGTATAGTAGATTCTACCCGACATAACCGTGCAAAGGCTGCGCCTTGTAAACGTTTATATCGCTTAGATTTTACTATACCCCAGCAAACATGCTTATATGGGCCCCATATGGGATGTGTATGGGTAAGCCCATGTGGGTAGGCCCATATTGGACCCAAATAGGACCTATGTAGGTAAGCCCATGTGGGTTTGATCATAAGGGACCCAGATTGGTCCCATATTCCCAGCAAATGGGCTGTGTATGGGCAAGCCCATATGGGTATGCCCATATAGGACCTATGTAGGAAAGCCCATGTTGTTTTGACTATGGGGGCCCCAGTTACAATAATCGGCTTGCGCCAATTCAAGTACAACAGAATAATTATGTATACATGAGCATATCTAAAATATCCATAATCTGAATCATGTAGCCTATAGAATTATAAGTTTTCAATTTGAATGACGATCTTATTTATATCCATCAAAATTAATGACCATCAAATCAATACAAATTGAAAAACAACAACATTAGATTCAGCAAGACAAGTAAGGCAACATCAATAAGACATGTCTAATCCTTTCTCGAACAAAACCTGGTATTGACTTCTCTAATAGAAGGGTAGGCCTAAATTGCTAAAAAAACATAGGCCTAGAGATATTAGCAAAAGTTGATAATCGGCATTTTCTTCTTAAAAAAAATTGCATAAGTTTTTTCTGCGCTATATTGTACAGAAGTGCATTCTTTGTCAATATCGTTTTTTAAACATGGGCTTCATGTTGGATCATCCGAATTATTTTGTCGTTTTAACGGTGTTTAAACTGTAATTAGTCTGTTCAAATCACTAACATAATCTTATCAATTAGTGTGTTACAAGGAGTTTTATGTATATTAAAGGGAAATAATTTAAAATCTTGACAATAGATCATGTTTTTACAAAGCGTTTATGTAAAGAAAGCATTTGGCTTGATAATCCTATATGATTCTGTTAAAGGAAATTAAATTGTGTACACATTTTAAAAAAAAGATAGAAAAAAATCTAGACATAAAAATAAATCAAAAAAACATATAGATAGTTATAGAAAGCCTCGAAAATATTATGACAGTTAAGACCAAATTCCTAAGTATCAAACCTTAGGAAATGTGTCAAGGTCGTCAGACATACCTGGCGAGACCTTAATCCTCTATGATGGGGAATAATTACCCCTTCTGAGCGAGAAGCTCTGGAAGGTTTTCATCTTCGATCAACACCAAACGAATGCCAATAGAAATGGGTTAGATCAGGGCTGTCTATATGGGTATGCCCATTTTGGACCCATATAGATTGCATGTATATGGGTTGCCCAGATAGGACCCATATGGCCCCCGGTTGCACATCCTAAATGGGTCCCATATGGGTTGCCCTTATGGGACCCATAAAGGTGCCCATAAGGGACCAATATGGGACCCATATAAATTGCTTGCTGGGACAGCCTCTATCTAATACGAAGATGCAGCTTATTCAAGCTGAAGTAACAATCTCATCGAACGTTTCCAACGATATATTCCAGTCACTCCAGTAACCGAGCCAAGCTGTACTGTTTATGGGGAAAATTACACGTGTGAAGTTCATGGGGATCAGTTGCAATCAGACGGCACATGTATCAGAGGTAACTATCATTATGTAAGACTTGACTGATCGCGTTGAATTTGTGAGACTGTAGGTCCTTCTGTTTAACCCCCATCCTGCCCAGCAATCCCCCCGAGTTGACCGGATCCTTTTTAGGCCAGGTGGTCAGGCGGAGGAGGTGTCCGTTTTTACCCTCGGCGTTCGGAGTAGTCCATTTGCCGAGCTAAGAGAGATTGATATGAAAACGTGACAGATCATATTGCTGATTTAATTGAACTCTGGCTATTGTGCGATAAACGAAAGGCTTTCTACTAGTAGAGAAAGGCTCCTGTTTCGTCTTTTGGTAATTGAGATGATGTTCAGTTCAGTAAAATTACGCTACCATAAAGTAACACAAGTGGGTGGGTTATGCGTGATGATACCAAATTGAACCATATAAAACTTTTGATTTATCACAAACCTGCTTAATATGATCATTTGACGGAGTCTTCACGTACTTTAAGACTCTCGTTTTGCAACAAAATCATCAACCAGGCAATGGAAAAAAGAATTTGATGTCACGCATTTTTTAGGTTTCTGTGATATTTAAACATAGTTAAATTAGTATCATTGTCGCCAATTCATGTTTTTTTTTCTTCTTTCATACTAGACTGTGCAGATTCAAACGCTAATGCTTACACAGGAAAGACGTTTCAACTGTACAACGGCATCGATGTCACATGTGATCAGGATCTGACCAGAACATTTAACAACATAGAAGACTGCATGCAATGGTGTAGAGATGACAATGAATGTCTAAGTGGGTCATATAATTCCTCGTCTGGTTTATGCATGAGTCACATCTGCGATCAACAGGGAGACTATGCTTCCGGCATTCTTCCTTCTGAATACTACACGACCCTTCAAAATCTTGGGCCTTGCATAACATTTTTCATGAAAAATTGCTATTAATTCTTTCCCAAACAAGACCTGGTTTTAACAGCCTTTATAAGATAGGTCTATGAAAACAATAAGGCAAAGGGAAAATGCTTATCGTGATGATCAACATCATTAATTTTTCTTCTTTCGTCTTAAAATCGTCTGTGCTATTTAGTAAACAAAACATGCCTGTTATCAGCATTCATTCGTTCGTCGTTACCAGCTTTCAAATTTAAATGGTATCAATGGTGTCGTTTAGAAAACGGTCAATCCTCCTTTAACACACGTAGAAATCTTGGACTTTTTAGATAGAATTTGCTGACGACCAAAAAAGTGGAAACGGCGTAGATTATTTCACAGGAAAAAATAAAATGAAAGGAAGAATTTGCCGATTCTGATCAATTTCTTCCTTTCTCTCCCAATATTTTCACATTATTTCCAATGTGGACGTCAAAGCCAGGTCTTGTTTGGCAAAGAATTACCATGTAAAGTATAATAAAATTGGGTTTAATCCTTCACCACTACCTCGGTATCCCTTTCCTTATACTGTATCTGTCCCCCACTCTATGTGTCCCTTCTACTCATTTTTCATATTCTTCTTTGCCTTCGTTTTCTTTATCAGCATTTTGTCAAATTAAAGTTAATACAAGTTGTAGTTACGAGGTTTTCGTTTAAAAGCGACGTTAAACAGTTATATAAAGGGAAAATTAAATTATTTTAGTCATTTCCATAAAATTGAATGATCCTTACAGCATTGCCAGGGTATTTAGCTTGCGTAGTAGAAAAAGAAACAACAAATTAAATCTATATTTTACTGACTTTTATTCCAAAACTAACAACTTATGAAAGCTTTGGTTACGAAAATACGAAGTTTTGGAAGAAATACAGGAATTCATTCCAATACATTTAAAGACATTGTTATATATCCAGATATACCCTAATGATGTTTCTTTTGTTGTTTTTGTTTTATTTTTGTTTTGTTTTGCTCTTGCTTTTTGTTTATTTATATCACGTGCACCTATTGTATATCTTTATTAAAGGGACCAGTGCTACTTTGTCGAACATACAAACTGAAAAACTGATTTAAGAAATATCGCCTGGATTGTTCAATCTATATATAAATACTTTCTGAAAATTCGAATCAAGCTCATTCAGTCCTTCTAGATTAAGTCTGTATATAACTTTATATACCCGCATTTGTAATTTCTGGTAGGAACAAGATTCTGAGTAGAAAATGAAAGACTCGATACTAGAGCTAATGTTCCTTTCGTTTATGCCCTGGTAGATCATGCAATGCACCACAAAACTACGCAATCTCTGCACGATCCTATGTTGTTTTTGTGTCTGAAATATCTAGCATAGGTCCCTTTAAGCGTTGGGCTCAATTTTGTTTAAAAAAAGTACAACAAACGGTTGTTTAAAGTTGGGATAACTCTGCAGTAATTATGTTTAGATCATGATTGCCATGATGATAAATTGAACTGTAAAGCACTTCAAACGCCACTTTAGCACATCAGACTCCCACTCATAAGGTCCCGAGTTCAATCCCCAGTCGTGGCAAAAATCCTTTCAGCCAAACCCATCAATGGTTTGGTAATCCTTAACCTATGTGGACGGGAAATTGTGGGCTCGGTAAAGATGCTGTGGTAGTACTTGTATGAGAAATGATAGGAATCCATCGATAGGTGCACCAGTCGCCGTGATAAGATCACAGGACGTTGGATTTTGAACCGTCAGTTTATAGACACGGTCGCATACATGTGTAAAGCCTGGTCACATGAATGATTCTGCGTCCACAACACGGCCGGAGCACGTCGAAAGGTGGTCAGTTTCACAACTGCATTTTGGACGTGATGCGGACGTGATGTGGACGCGAAATTGTATGTGACCATGCCTTTAAACTTTAAACGATCGTTTTTCCATTAATACTACTTCTTGTACACGAGAATGTTGTAAGAAAATAAAAAAGTTGTACTAATTTTGCTTGTTAGTTGTTCATTGATTCCCTGGGCCTTTATCTTGAAGGCTTGAGCCCAGAAAACAGGGGCCTGTTTCAGCAAATTATTTAACCCTTTCCCAAACAAGACCTTGTTTTGACGTTCCAAATAGAAAAAGCTTGGAAAAACATTGAAACAAAAGAAGAAACTGCTGATAACCAGCAGTTTCTCCTTTTGTCTCAATATTTTCGATGCCATATTTTACACAAATCCTAAATTTAATAACATTAATTTTGTCTTTTGTAGCAGTTTTTTTATTAGATCACCCTAAAATTTTGTCGTTTGGGAAAGGGTTAAGACGTACTTTTGACTAACGACGACTTAAAAACGGTTAAAACAACAATCGCATTGCATATAGTTTTGGGTTGATTGGCGGTACGTGATTCTTCCTCTAAACATGTGGTGAGACATCGGTAAGTCAAGAATACGCCTAAAATGTTTTGATGAAACTGGCCCAGAGTTCGAAAACGACTGTACAAATGTACTTCCTGAAAGATATGACCCGTCACGCTACAAAGAACCTTATGAGAAGGCCGTAAACTCAAAAACAAAGGAATGAGGTCCTGAAAATCGCCATTGGAGAACGGAAGAAAAGCAACGCCCTCTGATGACCAACTGTTGTAGGTGAATGAACATCTGTGGATTTTGTTAGAATAAATATACAGCAAATCTATCTTGATATTGATAAATGTAAAATGCGGCGTCCACTTCTTTGTCTAGTTCTCTGTCTAGCTCTGTCACCTTAGGTCTGATTGACTTTAAAATTGGCAGTTATATTCTACTCATTATAACAGAGTGCAGTGTACAAGAACCATAACTCTACCTGGCATTTTCTTGATTCATTGCCCTTTGTTGTTTTTCATTTGTCCAGGGCATGTCGCTAAAAGTATAATAGCTAGGACCATGTAACTTTAACCAACCCGCTCCCATTGTCGACATAAAGCAGAGTGACGAGCGTATCTTGTGACAGTTTGACACCTTGTTTAAGTTAAAATGATAAGAAGTTAAGATGTTTGTCAAAATAAACAATTTCAATCGTATTGTTATCCCAATGTTATATGTTGTCAGAACCTACATTTTGCCTTTTTGAATGTCTGGATAGTAAATTTTGAGGGAAATGAAGAAATTTCTCGTCACAAGCAATTCTTCACTGTCTACAATGTCTTCCTAAATATTTATCTTGTGTAGCGTTATTAAGGTATACCACCCCTAATGAGATTCACGTGACGTCGGAATTATTCGTGCGACGTCGTTTAATACTCGATACGTCTCTGAAACTATTCGGGCGACGTCGAAAACATTCGGCGGTGGAACGTTCCACCGCCGAATGTTTTCGACGTCGCCCGAATAATTCCGACGTCGCGTCATTC
Organism: Fragum sueziense; assembly: GCA_963680895.1. Lineage (NCBI taxonomy): Eukaryota > Metazoa > Mollusca > Bivalvia > Cardiida > Cardiidae > Fragum > Fragum sueziense. Next base: position 15,195,592 of record OY804605.1, on the reverse strand, counting down.
TCATTAGGGGTGAACTACCTTAAATAGGAAGTACCGACGACAAATAAATTGTAACAGATCCGAAAATTTTTTTCATGTTTTGCAAGCTGACAAGTTGGCATTTTTTCTCGGGAAAGGGCCCAAATCCACTAAACAACGTCCAATCATCCACATGTCATTACGGATGTCAATCTTAACGAAGCGTTCCATCTCCGGATCGTCTGACCCGGAATACAATAAAACCCGGAAAACAATAAGACTAACCCGGAATACAATAAGACTAACCCGGAATACACTAAGACTAACCCGGAATACAATAAGACTAACCAGAAATACAATAAAACCCGGAGTACATCGACTCGAAATAACGATCAAACTCGGAATATTCCTCACAGAAGAACTGTTTGCGACCATTGAACAAAGATTATACCTAAATCAATGAAATTATTTCAGCGCGAGGAGTATTTTGCGTGCGGCAGTATATATGCAAAAAAGATACACAGTGACCCATTCCAACTTCCGGTCTACGAGATCTCAAAAAACTGACTTTGAACAATTTGCACACATTTACGATCGTAGGAAATCGTAAATTCTGACGAATGACAATTTAAAAACTGATCAGACTAAATAAGAAAAGGTCTACCAGATGTCTGATTTATAAAAATTAACCACCATAAGATGAAAAAACATTCTAGATTCAAAAGACTTATCATAGTGTGAAAAGTTTAGACCTTAGTCAGTCTGCATGGACTGCACAGACTGACTAGGGTTGATTATTTTCACACTTCATCAATTGAAGGTCCCTTTTAAAGTGACGGGTCACAAATTAAAATATAGTTCGTCCATCGGGAGTGGCAGATGTTTACATTTTGTTTTCATAAATTTTACCGTAATTATAGACGGCGAGATTTGACCCGGCAGAGCAAACCAAGCGGAAAGGTCAACAGACTTATCGTCCAGGGGTGATAGGTATGCCGGAACCACTCGTGATTTGCCAAACAATTCACATGCTTCGCTATTTACAGCTAATAATCATATTATTCAACGACTTAACAGTATTTGCACGTGCATACATTTGACGCGTCATCTTAAAATGGTAATTGGTAAACTGAATATGCAAAAATGCCGATCCTGGTCAGCCTGTGCCATATGTACGGTATGACCAGGATGTGAACTGTATTTAAATGTTTTCATTTTTTGAGATTACGCCTATTTCAATGATTAGCTTTACTGAAAATTTCGATCCAAACGGACCACGGTAGCTTAACACTTTTATTTAACTAGATTATGTATAACGGATACAGTGTACGCTTTTACGTAAATTAACAACGGACCATTCCCATCTAAACTGGACAATAAACTTTTCTACCTTTCTGTACAGTTAAGGTCACTCTGCCGGGTCAATTATTTTCCTCTATAACCCGCTAAACTATGTATAGTGCTCCCACGATATTCTGAATCCCGCCAAACAATAAAACATTTATCAATTTACTAGTCATAGGTCATAAAGATCAAAATGAAACCAAATTGATGATAATCAGTATTTTGATGTAATATTGACGAGACGATTTGCACGTGTGTCTCTACAATAAACAAACCTTTAACCTATAAAAACATGTTATTTATATCATAACTCATTTTAGAACATCTTTCATCGGGTTAATTACGGTATAATTTATGAAAACAAAATGTAAACATCTGCCACTCCCGATAGACGAACTATAGCTACGAGTTTCTGGGGCATGGATGGATTGTTTGTGAAAATTTTAAGCTGGTGGCTCAGGTCGGATGTCGTGTTGATAATTTCGCCAGAAATACTGGGAACACAAGTCAAGGTTAGGTGCACTAAACTAAGAATAAGATCAGCAGTTGTTAAATGCAGCGATAAATAGACTTTAATATATTTTAATTAAAACAAGTGTAATTATCTAAAGCCGATAAAAAAGCAATTTACACAAATGCTCATAATGACATTGACATATTGCAGGAAAATGACACAAATTGCTCGTGCTCAGCAATATCTTTCATTCATTGCTATATTTCAATTAATAACGCACTTAATGTGCTGCAAAAATCCTTTTAAATATCTTTCTAATTGACTGCACAGATATATGTAGAATAGCCGAACTGCAGAAATCTTGAGTTAACCCTTTCCCAAACAAGACATGGTTTTGACGTCCCTAATAGAAAAGGCTAGGAAAAACATCGACACCAAAGTAGAAACTGCTGATAACCAGCAGTTTCTCCTTTTGCCTCGATGTTTTCTTTGCTACAATTTGCACAAACTCAATCTTTTTCAACATAATTATATTTTCGACGTCAAAACCAGGTATCGTTTGGGAAAGTGTTAAACTGAAACCAGAACCCCGAAAACCCACGAGACATTATAACTTAAAGGTAAGTATAACTGATTTCATTTGACATGGTACAACATGACCTTTTATTATAATCTGTTCAGATTATACTCTTGAGATTTTTCATTAAAAAAGATCAATCGTATTTTCCCCTTTTAAATCCGCTTATACCTCACGATAACCTGGCAGAACAGCCAATGCTAATCTAATGGGATGCTCTGTCAGGTCAATTCTCGTATGAATCAAAATTTCGCTTGTCTATGTTAAGCTATTTGCAAATTATGAGCATATCCTGTCTAAGGATAGTGTGATGTCAAAGGAAATCAGCCATACAAGTGGGTATAAGAACGCTTATAGCATCACATAGAATGAATTAGATAGACCCCCATTTTGATTCAACCTTCGTTATCAAAACCCTTTCCCAAGTGAAAATAAAAACATTTTTAGGATCTGTTACAATTTATCTGTCGTCGGTACTTCCTATCTGTTAGTGAAGTTTATAGTTGGGAAATTTTTACTCATTTGACATTCACATATTGAAAACCTATTCACCGGACAAAACAAATATTCACAAAGATAGAATTTGTGTAAAAAAAAAACACAGAAAATATTGAGACAAAGAAAGAAAATGTTGAATTCGGTAAGTACGACAAGAATTAAAACAAGACGTGGTATATACACTGTGGGGATTGTGCATGATGGGATATATAACGACTACCCTTAATAGGGAACGATTTTATCAAGTAAACCGTGACGTAATTTCGGACAAATAAATAGTATTTCGTTGGTGTTGTTATAAAATCGCGTAACTACGGCTTGAATCAAGCCGTAGTTACGAGATGTTATAACAACACCAACGGTAAATCAAAACATAACGGTAAACTCAGTCTATTTTTTGCACAAAATGTGATGACATTTCGCCTCGCTTCAGGTAAGACATTTTGCAATAACTCTCTTACTCCTGTGTCAATTTTCAAGCGGTTTGTTGCATGTACCCCGCCTTACTGAACTCTTTCCTCTGATGTATGACTTACCTGAAACATCCTTATACTTTTTGCAAAAATTGATCCCAACCGACCCGAAAAAACGAAAAATTGCCGTGGTAACGTGCACGGCCGTTAATAAAATCAACTCAAAATCACTATTGCAGGGTATTTCACAAAGTTTACGACGAGCGAACGTGTCCTATACGTAAGTTGGCAATAAAAATATCCAAGACGCATTTACTTTTTAAATTTATAAGACCCAGCAGTCAAAATATGGATTATCAATTATGATAACGACTACGGACTCAGATTTGTGATGGTAAAGTGTACGGCATTGTCAATGATTTGGCTGGTGAAATTATAGCTAAGCATTTTAGCAAATAAAACATTCCTATCTACCTGACGGTACTGTTCTCGCTCCAACTGGAGGATTATGAGTATGACAGGTTTTGGTGGCAAAGTTGCTTTGATGAAGTGCACAGTTTTAAACGGAAATTTCGAAGAACACTTGTCGAGTTAAAATTATTTACAAGCAGCTGGTGTCTACTACCGCAAGTTTGGTAGCAGACAATTAACACTTTTAGATTTGCAGTTTGAACTTGTCAACTGTCTCAGCTGACACAGCTCCCGGTGACAAGCAGTTCCACAGGGGTATAATCCGAGGAAAGAAAGAACATTTAAATGTATCAGGATAGGCAAGTGGTCTAGAATATTGCTGTTGTCTCTTAGTCTAGGAGCCAGGTCCTGGAATAGAACTTTTCTTGCAACCGGTGACCTATAAAATTTTGAGTGGTATTTTTCAATACATTAGGGTCCCACGCTTTGGTTAAGGGTGGATGACATGCTTAAAAGTGGTAGGATTTTTTTAAATCAAGGTCAAAGGTCATTCGGTGCACTTCTCATACATACCTCCTAAAATATCCCATAACTTACTCATTTATTAAGCTAAAACAATTATTTGGGTATCAAAATAAAGCTAATGATTTGCACTTTGACTTACATGAATAATATACAATTTTTTGATTTTCAATATTTTTGAATATTCATAAATATAGCAAAAATTGGCTAAAAATCACCAAAATAAGTTTTGTCTACAAGTGAAAAAAAAAGTTTTAAAAATACCAAAGGTATGTTTTTGTGGTTGAAATCATACTTAAAAATTGTCCAGAAACCTGCTCTTGACTTAGATGTATTTCTTCACAGAATTAGTCTTTAGCTTAGGCTTGTAGTCATAGGTAAAAGTGGGTGGGGTAATTTTTCCCTAAAATTACAAAACATGCAAACATTGATGTAACAATAAATCTTACACATAAATGTGATGTTTTATTAGAATTTAATGTTTTAAAATCATATTTGCAGGGATTTGTAAAGCTTTTAATGCATATTCCTGAAAATTAATTAGAATTTTAAGCGCCAAAATAACAATTCAATAAAACAGCATTCGAGATGGAAACAGGTCATATCAACACCACAATGTCAAAATAATGACCCTTAATGAATATTTATCAAGAATCTAGTACAATTAAATAAAACAAGACTTAGATTAGCATAGTCAGCAGCTGAAAATATTCCTCTTTCTATCTTAGGGTAAAGGACATTAAAAAGACCCATGCCAGTTTTTCAGGAATCAGAACAACATGGGGATGGTCAGAATTTGCTTTGTTGTGTAGTGCATTGCTTTTATAGACCCAAAAGGAAAGCCACTTTAGAGCTGGAACTAAATTTTTCACTATCAAGTTTCAGTGTCACATAAATGTTACTATAAATATAAAGTGCGGTTAGTTAATTATATACACTTGATTACGAAGAACAGACTTGATTTAGAAGAACTAGATGAACTTCATTTGAAATTTCCTTGTGCAGAAATGATCTAGCTATCCAGGTTGACCATTCAATACAATATTTCATAAACATATTTACTATCTTTTTGTATGTCCGACAACCTAGCATGGGTCTCTTTAAAGATAATTACGAAACTGCCATCATTGCAATGCTTACACCCGGTAGCCTTACGAGAACATTCGAACATGTATACATAAAATGTAATTTGGAACAGAATATTCCATTCTGTGAATACATATCAATATCATCTTTCTAGAATCTGGATGTTATGATGTGTGGTTACGAAGGTCTCCAAGAGTAACCATGAACATGTTAGTACCGTATATTCGTTTATGTACATGCCTTCAATAGGGACAACAGAGGATCTGGTCTTTGAGTTTAATTAATTTTGTGACCCAATAAGTTTTAATTGTACAATAAATTGAACTCAATAGGCCCTAATTCTCTTATTATGCAAATTACTTATTGCATGTGACATTTTGTTACATGTAAATAGTAGAAAATGAAGATACCACAATTGTTGATCCACCCTTCACAACCCCATCATGATAACATGACTTTGTTTATTGATTCATGACTGTATAATACATATTTGAGTAGACACAGATAATCTTTTGGTTTAAAGAAATGGAAATCTTTGGACCTGTGGTTGTTCTTACTCCACAACAATATACCTGACAAAAATCTGGACAATGTTTTACTTATTACATGGCTAAAACTATTCCTAGTAAATCGTGCATCTTTCATTTGTATCTATGTCAAAGAAATCATTGAATCTTTCCCAAACAAGACCTCGTTTTGATGTCCCTAGGAGAAAATGCATGGGAAAACATATTGATGCAAAAGGAGAAAATTCTGATTATCAGCATTAATTTTCTTTTGCCTCAATATTTTCTAGGCTATATTGTACACAAATCTAATCACCCATTTAGTCGTTTTAACTTTTAAACCAAATGAGATGAAATTTTAAACACATATACTTTGAAGAATTATACATTTGATCCTGGAACAAAAACGCTGCTGTTTGGATAAGGGCGCATTCGACTGGGTGGGGTTACATTGAGCGGGGAAACTTTTGACAATTTGTAAAGATTTGACTTATGAATCGCTTTTAAAGCAATCATATTTTGTATTTTGTCCAAAATGCTTGTTACCTTTGAGCGGACATTTTTCTCAGCAAACGTAACATCATCGGCTGACATTTGGAGTCAATTTTCGTAAACAACCGTAGGTGAATACATCGCTTTGCTTACATAGCAAATATGGCGCTAGGGCAATGGTATTCAATAATGATTTGAGTGTAATTTGGAAAATCAAAATCAGAGACGATCTTTATGATTATGAACACGCACAGCTAATACGTCTATGAGAAAAAACAAGCATTTGTGAGTGGTATAACGCATTTATAAAAATTTTTACCTATGATGTTTCTGACTTTAATATATCTGCAGGACGTCCCAAAATGACGTCGGCGAATTCGTTCATTACTTGCCAATTGTGTCCCAGAAACTATCTATAGAATTCCTCAAGTACAGTTCAGACGCTTCTTTGAGAAATATATGCATATGTTGGAAATGTGGTATATCGTGCAGTGGCAAATATATCGAAAAGATGTACATTTTAGATGTGTAAGACAGACTTTCCTGACTTATCCATCTCAGACCTAGGTTGCGCTGCTCAACATGACCTTATGTTGCCATAACAACTATAGAATGCGCCTTCCTACATACCAAATGAGCTTCGTATGTTAAATACTTTTGGAGAAAATGCCAATGTTAAGTTTTGGACAGACAGACGGACGGACGGACAAGAGTAAAACAATATGCCCCCATCTCTCGATACGGGGGCATAAAATATATGGTCCCATATATATTTTCTGTACAAACATAAATTCAGTATATTCCTATACATGTATTTGTAAGCACTAAACTGACCAGTATCTGAATCTACCATCACCAGCATGCCATGTATGGACCAAGGATGACAACAATAATTTAGTTCCTGTAAGAATGCGTAAAGATCCTGCACCTCTAGCTTTGCTTGACATCACACAATGCTCGTGTTAAACTGACTGCCACATTCGAAGGCCTAGGTGTCAAAGAGAAGATCTTTTATGCACTGATGCATGTGTTTGTGAGTCAGAACTGTGCAAAGACTTGAGTATCTTGATGCATCAGACAGTGATAAGGATGAGTCTATATGGCATGAGTTGAGTGTATTGAAGTGATTAGTATAGGGTAGCTGTCGACTTTACAAGTCTGGCTATTGCATCATGTGTCTTGTTGTTATTGTAGTTGTTGTTGATGATGGTGAGGATGAGGATAGTGTTGTATATAAAGACACAGATATTACTTATATTGAGTAAAGTATACAAGATACATAAAATGAACAAAACAATGAGTTTATGCATTACCTCTGCTTTACGCAACTATCATGCAGAAGACATTTCGGTCGTCGTTTGACAAATAAAACTCTATAAAATGGTCTTACTTTCTAGAATTCACATCACTGGCTATCTCTCATGAATTCATATATAATTCAGCCTAATCTTGAAAAAAGATGTCTTTGTGAAACATGAATGCCCCTGAAAAGGCAAATGAGAAGTTTTCACATTAAGCTTTTAAATAAATGGTTGATAAGTTTTGTGTGTGAACCCCCTTTGGAGAAAAGGCCAATGTTAAGTTTTCACGTTAATTAGTTTAACTCATTACCAAACAACAAAATTTTAGGGTGATCCAAATTCAAAGATGTTGCAGACGACAATTTGTAATGATTGAAAATTAAAAATTTTGGATGTGTTTGTGTAGAAAATATTGTGGTAAATGAAGAAATTGCTTCTAACAAGCAATTTCTTCATTTTCCACAATGTTTTCCAAAGCCTTGAACTTGTAGGGCGTCCAAAGGCGTGACTGTGTGGTAATGGGTTAAATGTTAGGTTTTCATGATAAGGGTTGAAAAGGATTAATGGAAGTCGAAGACCTTGGGGAAAGTCATATTGCATGGAACAGATAGATATCATTGAAAGAAGGTTACATACCATTTGAGCTTTGCATGTGGAATACTTTTGGAGAAAAGGCCAATGTTAAGTTTTCGGACTGACGGACGGACAGACAGACAGATGGATGGATGGATGGATGGATGGACGGACGGACGGACGGACAGACAGACAGACAGACGGACAATGGTAAAACAATATGCCATCGATCTATCGATGCGGGGGCATAAAAACGACTAATTCGTGGTCTTATTTCTATCTATATTAAAATTTCGCTATAAAAACATTTAAAGGGGCCATCTTTAATTTTGTTGGCCATTTTGAACAAAAGGAGAAAGATAATTAAAAAAAGATATTTCGGTATCTCTAATAAGTATGTAATACTAGAGATATTGTTTTATTCACTTAAACTGTAAACTGTGTTTCCTGTGTATGAGCTATTTGGTTCTAGCGCTAAATTCCTTTCCCTTTGGCTCTATAAAAGCAATGCACTACCCAACATTGCAAACTCTGACCGTCCCCATGTTGTTCTGATTCCTATAAACTATGGCACGGGCCTGGGAAATATTTTCAACTGCCGATTACTATTATATAGATACTTGATAAATATTCGCTTTAAGAGTCATAGTTTTGACATTGTGGTGTTGATATAATCTGTATCCATCTAACATGCTGTTTCATTGAATTGTTATTTTGGCTCTTAAAATTCAAATTAATTTTCAGGAATATGTATCAAAAGCTTTACAAATCCCTGCAAATATGATTTCAAAACAATAAATTCTAATAAAATATCACATTTATGTATAAGATATATTGTTACATCAATGTTTGCATGTTTTGTAATTTTATGGAAAATTTACCCCACCCACTTTTACCTATGACTACAAGCCTAAGCTAAAGACTAATTCTTTGAAGAAATACATATAAGTCAAGAACAGGTTTCTGGGCAATTTTTAAGTATGATTTCAACCACAAAAACACACCTTTGGTATTTTAAAAACTTTTTTTTCACTTGTAGACAAAACTTATTTTAGTGATTTTTAGCAAATTTTTGCTAAATTTATGAATATTCTAAAATATAGAAAGTCAAAAAGTTGTATATCATTCATGTAAGCCAAAGTGCAAATCATCAGCTTTATTTTGATACTAAAATAATTGTTTTAGCTTAATAAATGAGTAAGTTATGGGGTATTTTAGGAGGTATGTATGAAAAGTGCACCGAATGACCTTTGACCTTGATTTAAAAAAAATCCTACCACTTTTAAGAATGTCATCCACCCTTAACCAAAGCATGGGGCCCTAATGTATTGAAAAATACCACTCAAAATTTTATAGGTCACCGGTTGCAAGAACTTTAAATTTAACCCCCTTTGTAAAAGCTGGCTCCTAGACTATCTTCTTTGCTGGAGGTTTGGCCATGAAAGTTCCATCCGCATTCCATCTAGGTGACTGCGATTTTTTTACCGCCTACAACACCACCGATCGAGCTGGCACTGTCCTCTGAGTCTTCTCCACCCTACTAATGTCTGAAGACGAATAATGGCTAGCATACTCTAATTGGGGCCTTACTAGTGTTTTGTAAGCAGGTTCCTTTGGGCTTCTAGGGGACAAAGGATAAGTTTCTCCTAAGGAAACCGAAAGTCTTATTTGCCTTGTTAGTTATTTCTTGTATATGGGGTAGAATTAGAATTAGAAAATAAAAAGGAAAATCGGCAATTGTAGGGAACCTGGTACAAGATCAATAATAATTTAATAAAATATTCAAAACTATTGCATTCTTTAGATGTTTGTGTTTCTTTTCACTTTCTTTAAAGGGTATCTTTACCACCATTACTGGTGGAATTAAGATTTTCTCTTCTGTTCCTTCATATCACGGACAATATATTTCATTTTTCTCATTCAAGAAACTTTTCCAAAAACTATCAATCAAAAGAAAGAATGGAGAAATTGAATGAAAACTTTGAACCTTGACTTTTATTTTTCATTGTAGATCGCTATGACTCTCAAAATGCTTGTGTCTGGTTTAGTGACCAAAGATACCTTGAAAACTACTCTTAAAGATAGAATATATAATATGATATAGCCAACTGTAATCAAATGAATGTATGTATGTCTTCTCCCTTTTTTTCTATCTTGTAATACTAAATGTATCATGTAAAACTTGGTAAACGATGTAATTATCTGAAAAATAAAGATAAAAAAGTTTTTTTCCCACTCGACGAGTCTGTCAATGTCCTCTTGAAGGGCTAGACAAGTTGCATCGTTAAAGATTTCCTTATACAGGACGCAGTCGTTTGAAAAGAGGTGCATAGATGATGTTAGATTATCAGGTAGATCATTAATGTAAATAAAACAAGAGCTGTCACTGTAAGATGACAATGCCCCCGACACCGCTTTGATTTTAAATTATGGCCAATCTATGTTGAAGGTCAAGGTCATCCAGGGGTCAAGGTCACCAAAGTATGTGCCTACAGAAAGGTGATGTACCAAGGAATGTTGTGGTAAAGTATGAAGCGAATATGTTAAGTAATAAGAAAGTTATGGCCAATGTTAAAGTTTTTGGACGGAATGACGGACAGACAGACGGACGGACGGACAGACGGACGGACGGACGGACGGACAAGTCAAATTTATGATGCCTCCCTATCGGGGGCATAAAAATAAGACTGGGCCTAGGACAGGACCCTGAGGGACACCAGACAATACTGGAGCTGAATTAGAAGCAACTCCGTCCAGCACAACTGTGACCATATACCAATATTGCAGATACAACCGAAAACACGTCTCGAGACTCCAACAAAGGAAAAGTAGAATAGCAGAGGACAATATTTCGGACAGCCTTCTTGAAACCAATGATTTTGTAGGTGTGCATTATGGCTTCATGAAGACAAATAGGGGCATATTATTTCAAAAACGTCCGTATGTCTGTTTGCCTGACTGCCTCAACAATTTACACTTAACTTGGAAACATTTGTTTATCATTACGATGATTACCCATCTTTTTACGCTGATTTACAATCATTCAAGTGATTACTGGAAAACGTGACATAAACGTTTCTGTTCTTTTAATCTCATACGAACTTTTATGTAGTGCGGGTAGTTCAATCTGATTAAAATTCGGCATTACCTGACAGTAACTAACACTGATAGGCATCAGTACAGTGCCATCTATGAACTTTGAAATACCAAAATCGGCTATATCTACTCTACAGTATCTGCAATATTATAATATGGTCACAATAATATATATGCATTTTGATAATATATTTCGTTATTCTATTTAGGATAAGCTCAATCACTATGATCTAAGAGGCCTGACAAAGCAATGGATTGAGTAGTTTCCTTCGCAAGGATCACAACAAGTTGTTCTGGACGGAGTTGCTTCTTATTCAGCTCCGGTATTATCTGGTGTCCCTCAGGGTTCTGTCTTAGGCCCAATCTTATTTCTTATTTACATCATTGATGTACCTGATAATCAAACGTCCTCTGTGCGCCTCTTTGCAGACTAATGTGTCCTGCATAAGGAAATATTTAATGAAGCAAATAGTCTTACTCTCCAAGAGGACATTGACAAACTCGTCGAGTGAAAAAGAACCTGGCTAATGATATTAAATGCCCCCAAATGTCAAACACTTAGTGTTACATCACACCAATCCAGAGACGTGTTTTCGGTTGTATCTACAATATTGTTATATGGTCACAGTTGTGCTGGACGGAGTTGCTTCTAATTCAGCTCCGGTATTGTCTGGTGTCCCTCAGGGTCCTGCCTTATGCCCAATCTTATTTCAGATTTACATTAATGATCTACCTGATAATCTAACATCCTGCGTGCACCTCTTTTCAAACGACTGTGTCCTATTTAAGGAAATCTTTAACGATGCAAATTTTCTAGCCTTCCAAGACGACATTTACAGACTCTTCGAATGGGAAAGAACTTTTTTTTACCTTTATTGTTCAGATAATTACATCGTTTTTACCATGTTTTACATTATACATTTAGTATTACAAAATAACAAAAGGGAGAAGACATACATACATTCATTTGACTACAGTTGACTATATCATATATATTCTATCTTTGAGAGTAGTCAAGGTAGCATTGGTCACTAAACCAGACACAAGCATTTTGGGAGTCATAGCGATCTATATCGAAAAATAAAAGTCAAGGTTCAAAGTTTTCATTCAATTTCTCCATGCTTTATTTTGATTGATAGTTTTTTGAAAAGTTTCTTGAATTAGAAAAATGTAATATATTATCAGTGATCAATATGAAGGAACAAAAGATAAAATCTTAATTCCACCAGTAATGGTGATAAAGATACCCTTTAAAGAAAGTGAAACGAAACACAAACATCTAAAGAATGCAATAGTTTTGGATATTTTATTAGGTTATTATTGATCTTGTATCAGTCTCTCTACAATTGCCCAATTTCCTTTTGATTTTCTTTCTTCTTTGTTTACTTGATAATATCAAGAATGAGTTTAAGGTGTCGTATGAAGCCGTTTTGTGTGGGTACTCTTTTTAATTTGTAATTGTAAATAATAACGTTTAAACTATGTAACGTTCCTCCTGATGATATAAATGAAACCGGTTGAGGATTATTAGATTAAATCAATTTATTTAAAACTTAATACGGCTTGTTATTGAACTCTTTCACTTGTTATAACGTTTAAAATATACAGAAACCTCTGTATCATACAGAAAGAGTCTAATCAATTTTTACCATTTCCCCAAAATTGAAAAAAAGACAAGGTTTCCTCGATAAATTTGAAAATCCCGGAATCTTATTTTCGTCACAATGCTGCATTGTGGTGTGTACTAAACTAGTGTTTTCTCCAATTTGTCTACCTCTAATAAAACCTGTTTGATCCTTTGATATTAATTCATCCAGTGTCAATTTTAATCTATTCGCAATGGAACCTAATGCAAGTTTGTCTAAAACATTTAAGAGGGTGTCCCTCAGGGTTTTGTCTTAGGTCCAACCTTATTTCTTATTTACATTAATGATCTACCTGATAATCTAACATCCTCTGTGCGCCTCTTTGCAGACGACTGTGTCCTATATAAGGAAATCTTTGATGATGCAAATAGTCTTGTCCCCAAGAGGACATTGACTGACTTGTCGAGTGGGAAAGAGCATGGCTAATTATACCCCTGCGGAACTGCTTGCCACCGGGAGGCGGGAGCTGTGTCAGTTGAGACAGTTGACCAGTTCGAGCTGAAATATAAAAGTGTTAATTGTCTGCTACCAAACTTGCGCTAGTAGACACCAGCTGTTTGTAAATAGGCTAATTTTAACTTGACAAGTGTTCTTCGAAATTTCCGTTTAAAACTGTGCAATTCATCAAAGCAACTTTGCCACCAAAACCTGTCATAGTCATAATCCTCCAGTTGGAGCAAGAACAGTATCATCAGGTAGATAGGAGGTTTTATTTGCTAAAATGCTTAGCTATATATTTCACCAGTCAAATCATTGACAATGCCGTACATTTTACCATCACAAATCTAGGTCCGTAGTCGTTATCATAAATTGATAATCCATATTTTGACTGCTGGGTGATATTGATTTAAAAAGTAAATGCGTCTTGGATATTTTTATTGCCAACTTTACGTATAGGACACGTTCGCTCGTCGTAAACTTTGTGAAATACCCTGCAATAGTGATTTTGAGTTGATTTTATTAACGGCCGTGCACGTTACCACGGCAATTTTTCGTTTTTTCGGGTCGGTTGGGATCAATTTTTGCAAAAAGTATAAGGATGTTTCAGGTAAGTCATACATCAGAGGAAAGAGTTCAGTAAGGCGGGGTACATGCAACAAACCGCTTGAAAATTGGGACAGAAATAAGAGAGTTATTGCAAAATGTCTTACCTGAAGCGAGGCGAAATGTCATCACATTTTGTGCAAAAAATAGACTGAGTTTACCGTTATGTTTTGATTTACCGTTGGTGTTGTTATAACATCTCGTAACTACGGCTTGATTCAAGCCGTAGTTACGAGAGAGATTTTATAACAACACCAACGAAATACTATTTATTTGTCCGAAATTACGTCACGGTTTACTTGATAAAATCGTTCCCTATTAAGGGTAGTCGTTATCCATCCCATCATGAACAATCCCCACCGTGATATATACATCTTTTAAAAACAGATGTTAACCCTTTCCAAGACGACAATATTTTAGCGTGATCCACTCCAAAAACTGCCACAAAAGACAAAATAGTTGTAAGTAAAAATATAATTTGTGAAAAAATGGCACAGAAAACATTGAGACAAAAGGAGAAACTGCTGGTTATCAGCAGTTTCTTCTTTTGTTTCAATGTTTTCCCAAGCGATTTCTATTAGGGACGTCAAAACCAGGTCTTGTTTGGGAAAGGGTTAAAATTGTTATTGACGACCAACCAAACTTACACGTATAATCCATTTTTATTCACCTCACAGGGTGTGGCTAAGTGAAGAGGTAATTCGACGAGTTTACTTCTCGATATCTGGGTTGATATAAGAGAAAAACGTGCGGCACGAGCATGAACACATTTCGAAATTGAAAGAACGTTCCATTGTAAAATGAGTTGTTATAAAACCTCGTAACTACAGCTTGATTCACGTTGTGATTATAATGTTTTCCAATAATACCGACGATGTACCGCTAAGCGAGAATGCTGTTTCTCCTCAAGCTTAAATGTAATGAACCGTTTACTTGGCTCCGCCCTGTCTCCCGAAAAAAATCAGTCTATATCAAGCTAAAACCATCCCCTGAAAGTATGACGGACTTTTAGTGCATGGGTAAACATTTTCCTGTGTTTTACCTCACGATAAATAACCTGGCAGAGCAGCCCCACCATGCTTATTGAAAGGAATGCTCTGTAAGGTCAATTATCGTCCCCTTTAACACAATAACAAGTCACTGTGGATAGTCACGTGATCCAACAATTTCAGAAAATCTTTAATGATTTTGTTAATACGGGACCGGTTTGAAGCAGAGAAGACGGACAGACGTCACGCGTTAGATGAACGTGTTTGATATGTGAAAAATCAAATGATAAAAAAGTTATTGAAGATAAACCAAAATTTTGATTTGTCTTCAATTACTTTTTCATCAGTTGATTTTTCAAAAATCTACCACGTACATCTAATTTCTGACATTCTCCCAAAATTTTGGTTTATCTTCAGTAACTTTTTTTTCAGTTGATTTTTTCAAAATTCTACCACGTACAGCCTATTTTTGACATTCCTCCAACTTCTCTGCTTCAAACCGAATTCTAGTTGGTCAAGTATTGACAAAAATATTGACGATTGTCTGAAATGCTAAGTCACGTGATTAACCATAGTGAAGTACTCTCTTTCCATCGCCCATCGTTTTATACGCTTAACTACGCAACGATTGAACTCTGTCAAAAAGATAAAGAATCTCGTCTTCTCTCGGAATCTTTGCGGGAATTCTATAAGTTGGATGCAAATGGCATAACAAGTTAAAAATCTGATGCAAATTTTCATTGGTTGAAATGAACCTCAAGGTACCGTCATTGACCAAAAATAGAATCGACGTGATCGGAAAATTCGATTTCTGATCAGATGATTATCATTGTAAAGTTTAGTTAGTGTCTACAGAAACTGTATGTTTTGAGCGTCAAGATTCGAATGACATTAGCTATGGTGGCTATCCTACGTACATATTAGGTTTGAAAGTTTTGAACAAGAGCTTCGCAGAGCGGCGCATATAAGCCCGAGAGAGGTTTGTCGATAAAATTGTCCTTTTTTAAATTCAAGGGCAATTAATTCAAACAAGAAATAATATCTTTTTTGGCACAACCAGATAACATAGAGATTCATTTTGGCTAGTTTGATTAAATTCTAGTTGAAACTGTAGGAGTTGCGCACAGGAGAAAACGTGCATTTTTGAGAAAATGGGCATCTTTCCTTAAACTTTAAGGGCAGATCATTCAAGAACAAAAAGAGTCATCTGAATTCTGTAAGCGGTCTGTATGGAGATTCATTATGTCAAGTTTGATAAAATTCTGACCAAAGCTGTAGGAGGATTGTTCACACAAGAAAATGGGCATTTTTCAATTCAATGGCAGATAATTCAAGAACTAAAAGAGTTATTTAAATTCCGTAAGCAGCGTGCCCAACAATACACCACGGAAATTCATTGTGGCAAGTTTGATTAAATTCCGATCAAAACTGTAGGAGGATTTGCGCACACAAGAAATTGTAATGGACGGACTGACGGACGTACGGACAGACATAATACGACCCTTCGGGTGGATAAAAAACGTGGTGGTGTCTTGATCTCTAAGAACTGTCAGAAAGCAAACCTAGAGGTCCTGATTAAACAGAAATCAGACACAAGTTTGCCTGAATATAATGGTATAATTCTTTCTCAAACAAGACATGTTTTCACGTTCTCAGAAATAAAGTCTTGGAAAAACATTGAGTCAAAAGAAGAAAATGCTGATGACCACTATTTTCTCCTTTTGCCTAAATATTTGCTGTGCTAAAATGTACGTATATAGACATAACTTTAACCAACATTTATATCTTTGTCTGTATGCAATTCAAAATTCCACCATCCTAATTTTTAGCCGTTTTGGAAAGGGTTCAAACTCATCAGGACCTCCAAATCTAGACTCACATGTTGCCCCAAGTGGTAGACATTAACTTATTCTTCCGATGTCAATGACGAACATTAAATGGGTTGTTTTGGAGTATTTAGAATGCCAACCAGTACGGGGTTAATGTTTTTCCCCAAAAATACACGTCTTATTTTAAAACTAAATTCTGTTTCGTGATAAATCTTAACTGTTCTTTACCAAGAAGGCAAAATATCAACGTAAGACGTTATGAAGAAATTCTACATATACTATTAACTCTTTCCCAAACAGCAAAATTTAAGGGTGATCCACTTCAAAAACTGTCTATAATGACAAAATGTGTGTTAATAAAGATGTGATTTGTGTAATATATGACGTCGAAAATATTGAGACAAAAGGAGAAACTGCTGGTTATCAGCAGTTTCTTCTTTTGTTTCAATGTTTTCCCAAGCCATTTCTATTAAGGACGTCAAAACCAGAGCCCCGTATTACTAAGCATCGTACGATCGAGTTTTTGTGTAAACTGTGTAACAAGACATCTGATTGCACGAGAAATAGGAATGAGCCAATCAGGGCTGTTGTTTCCAGTAATTATGCAAATATCAAACGTGCGATCGTTAGTAATACGACCCCAGGTCTTATTTGGGAAAGAGTTAAACAAATGTCTGGACGGTTGTCTGACTCCAAAACGTCTCGTAACGTCATGTAACCTCATGTAACATCGCGTTACGTCCATTTGGAACACCAAGGACAATTCTGTCGAATCATACCTTGGATGTAAGTCGTGGATCTACTTTCAGATTATGAATAGAATACAATAGAACAACAACAGAAACGTTTGTTTGTAACATATGTCAACAATAAAGCGCCAATGCTACTGAAATGATTTTGTAAGCAGTTCCAGTGTCCTCTCTTTTTAGA
This sequence comes from Fragum sueziense, assembly GCA_963680895.1. Lineage (NCBI taxonomy): Eukaryota > Metazoa > Mollusca > Bivalvia > Cardiida > Cardiidae > Fragum > Fragum sueziense. Next base: position 15,177,923 of record OY804605.1, on the reverse strand, counting down.
ATGATTTCACCCTGCAAGTCCCGTAAGTTGCCATGGTTGTTCATGTGAATGACCTCGAAAACTACTTTATGAAGCGTAAGAACTTCCGGCTAAGAAATGCGATTTTTTTAACATTTCTCATACACACACTTCCGAGTTGATGATTCGATCTTTGATGGAATTATGCAGGGTGTTCCAAATGACATCTTCGGTGGGAAGCCAAAACCTCGTAACTCAACCTTATTGAAGATGTTGTCACAAGGTTTTGACCTCTCACTAACGACGTGTACAACAAAACATTCACAAAACAGTGTGTTTGACAATCTTATTTTACACGGTGGTTAATCACGTGACTCAGAATTTCAGACAATCCTTGGGTGCGTTCAGTGTTCTCCCATATGTAGCCATCGGTGCCGTTGGTAACCATCGGTAGCCATCGGTAACCGTCGGCATACCGATGGATATTTTGTTGGTAACCAATTGTCCCGAGAGTAGACAAGTCGGGTAGCATCGGTAGCCTCGTTTTCATTACAGTAAGATGGCGGATAACAATCCAACTACGTAATCCGAGTCTTCTCTGATGTAAATACGCTCTTTTAATTGATATTTTGATTTTTCGCTATTTACATCAGAGAGCGTTGCTCTTTGAAAACAGCGGAAAGTTCGGTAATGTTACAAGTAACTTGAAGCTTTGTTTTTGTGTATCATATCGAATCACTCGGTAAAACACTGTAGGGTATAGATCAATAAATCATTTTTTGCCATACCTGACCAAAAATTTCATTTCAAATCGGCCTGCTGGATGAGTGTAACCTTTGGTTTTGAATGGAAGGTCAAGGTAAACAAAGGCTGCTCAGGTGAGGGTTGTTGCAAAACATTGCCTATTAACCTTTTAGAAATACTTTTTGGTCGTAATTTTTTCAGCAGCCATAACAATAAATGGTTCATTTATCGATATCATCAGGGGTTTTAACGATAGCGTTTAAGATCGGACGGTGAACGATGCGCAACAATTTGTTGCGAACTTCTTGATTTTTTCAAAGAGCAACGCTCTCTGATGTAAATAGCGAAAAATCAAAATATCAAAGAGCGTATTTACATCAGAGAAGACTCGGATTATCCAACTACGGTGATCATAATCATATATTTTCTTCAATAGCAAGCGAATAGCATTCTAACCGTTCTTGATAGAATTTATTGTTATAGTTGAAGCTACAGTTATTTTATTTAGCCATTTATTTCTGAAAAATTATTTTTATTCATATTTTTTGAAAACGAACGATCACTCTGCGGGGAGTATACGCTCTTGGTAATTAACTATCCGCCTTTTTATACCGATCGGTACAATTTTCGTTCAGAGTTTGTTGGTTGCCGACGGTGCCATCGGCTACCAATGGTACCATCTGTAGCCGACGGTAAATACAATCGGTTACCGATGGGAGAACCCTGAACGCACCCAGTAATATTTGTGTTAATACTTGACCAATTCGAATTCAATTTGAAGCAGAGAAGGTGGACAGACGTCAAACATTAGACGGAAGTGGTAGATTTGTGAAAAATTAGCTGATAAGAAAGTAATTGAAGATCAACCAAAATATTGGTAGATCTTTAATAACCTTTTTATCAGTTGATCAGCTTAATCTCGGTTTTTTCCACCTTCTCTGCTTCAAACCGAATTCAAATTGGTCAAGTATTAACAAAACTATTGGTGATTGGTGAAATTCTGAGTCACGTGATTAACCACTGTGTTTTGGGCAACGGTCACTAGTATTCATTCTTCAGTAGGCCTACTGGAACTTAGCCCTAATGAAAAAAAGATATGGTTTTGACACACTTACAAAAAATTGATAACTTAAAGACAAATGAAGATCATATTGTTTACCAGCGTTTTCTCCTTTTGTCTCAATATTTTCTCTTTGTCATAAAAATAAATTTTATATATCTTCACAATTTCCTTTCGTCTTCAATGTTCAGCCTTTGAATGGGAACACCCTAATGGTGTGCGTTTGGAAAGGGTTATTCAAAAGATGAGAATTAGGGCTCAAAGTGTTAATAATGTAACTTATTCTAATATATACTCCATTATTGGCGCCAAAAATGTAGCCTATCTCAAAGACGATTGTTTTCTCAACGTGGCCCTGTTTGTTAAGGGTGGCGTTAACTTAAACCTTTGCCAAACAAGACCTGGTTTTGGCGCCTTTAAGACAATTGGCTTAGGAAAACATTGAGGCTAGAGAAGAAAATGCTAATAATCAGCATTTTATCCTTGTTCTCAATATTATCTGTGCTTTTTTGTATACAAATAACATCTTTATCTCTATCTATTTTGTTTTCTGCAGTATTTTTCAAATAGGACAACCCTACATTTTTGTCGTTTGGAAAAGAGTTAAGGTATAAAGTGCCTAATTTCTAGCCATACGAAATGTATCAAATTACACACACTTGTAAATACACTTCACATAAGTTGATTCACCGTGCCAGATTTCAAGATTATGCTTCAAGAAGAAAATAATTTACAAATATCATTTTACTCTATATTCATATGCAAGGGAGGTAATTTTGAACATTTTTGTCAAATATTTCCATAAATATGCATTAATTCAAAATTCTAAACCGTACAAAATGCATATGTTTGTATTTGGAATGGAAATGTAACACAGTTTAGGAATTACTGGCACTTTTCAAATTTCGCCGCTGGATTTTTGGTGCTAATTATGCCCTTCTTACCTTAATTTAGTCACTCCTTGGTCACATAATTATGAGCTACGTGTATTCATATCAACCTTTTACCAAAACGGTGAGATTATAGAGCGACCAAATTTCAAATTTGCCATATACAACACAAAGATATTTTATGTATCATGGCAAATATTGAGCGAATCAAGAAAACAAAATGCTGGTTATCTGCATTTTTCTACTGCCTCAATGTTCTAAAAGCCTTCTAATAGGGACGCCAAAACCACGTCTTACTTGGGAAAGGGTGAATAAACTGAGAAATACATTTTATTCAGTATCTTATAGTATATACTTTGACGACTATTTCATTTAACGTCGAAAGACAATGAACGAAATGTTTATGTCAATGCTGTGAAAGCGAATGTTTAATCAAATATGAATTTGCACAATGCCGTCTGAATGTAATTGCAATGTTTAAATTATGTTTAAAATCATTGTAAAATGTAAAAATCCACATATTTTAGGGCTAGGAGGATATGAAAAACAATTATTATATATTTTATATTTTTTATATAACAAATCTTATATAAACAGCATCTGTTGCAGACCGAAAAACAAAGTGGCTGGGCAAAAAAGACAGAAGAAATGCTTAATTGAACAAAATAACGGTGAACAGCTTGCTGATAAACGTCTACAAACCATCCTTAGATGGTATCAGAGGAGAGGCAAAAATCCTTAATGACCAAATCGTGATTTATTTTTGCCTATTCGTATGTTTTTATGTCGTTGGCATGTCGTTGGTTATGTTCTAAATTGTCGTAACTACAGCTTGAATAAGCTGTAGTTACGGCATTTTCGAACAATAACCGGTGACATTTATGATTACGTGTAATTTCTCTATTGGATACTTTAGACTAGGGCCTTGTTTTACCTTAAAATACAATATTTCGGTTATTGTTTACCAAAACCTATGTTGTGGGTACTCAATAGAATCGTCTCATCGAGACGATTCAAATGAGTACCCACAACATAGGGTTTTGAATTGAAATAACGAAGTTGGAATGGCATTGTAAACCCTCTTTTATATCGTCACTTTTCCACGAAAACCTCGTAACAGCAGCTTGTTTTAAGCTGCAGTTACGAGGTTTTCATTGAAAAGCGGCGGTATGTGAATATGCATGTACAGAGATATTGATAATTTTTCAAAATGAAATATTTCACTAAAGGTTCACCAAACCCTATATTGTGGGTAGTTTTTAGAAACCTCTCAACGAGACGATTCAAATGAGTACCAACAACATGGGGTTTTGAATTGAAATAACGAAGTTAGAATGGCGTTGTAAACCCCCAATTATATCGTCACTTTTCCGCGAAAACATTGTAACTACAGCTTGTTTTAAGCTGCAGTTACGAGATTTTCATTGAAAAGCGGCGGTATGTGAATATGCATGTACAGAGATATTGATAATTTTTCAAAATGCAATATTTCACTTATTGTTCACCAAATCCTATGTTGTGGTTACTCATTTTAATCGACTGGACGGGACAATTCGAATGAGTACCAACAACATAGGGTTTTGTATTTAGATAACAAAGTTAGATTAGCATTGCCCCCTCTTAACTGAAGTTCTGCATATACAGAGATTCAGATTGGAAAAGGTGATGATTTTTCGTAATGAAATATTTCACTAAATGTTCATCAAAGCCTATGTTGTGGTTACTCGTTTTAATCACCTCGACGAGACGATTTGAATGAGTACCAACAACATAGGGTTTTGTATTGAGATAACAAAGTTAGAATGGCATTGTAAACTCCCTCTTTTATCGTCCCTTTTCCACGAAAACCTCGTAACTGCAGCTTGTTTTAAGCTGCAGTTACGAGGTTTTAGTTGAAAACCAACGATATTTAAATATGCATGTACAGAGATATTGATAACTTTTCAAAATGAAATATTTCACTAAATGTTTATCAAAGCCTATGTTGTGGTTACTCATTTTAATTGCCTCGACGAGACGATTTGATTGAGTACCCAAAACATTGGGTTTTGCATTGAAATGTTTGAAATGAAATAAAATATATAGACTAGGCTATTGAGCCCAACATAGATCAAGATCAGCATGTGCATACGCACAGTGTGATCAGGATCCACGTTGTTCTCTAAAAGCTTCTTTGTGACCTTTATAGGTGACTTAACGTATTATACAACCCACCATTAGCACCAAAGAGCCAGAAGCAAAATTTGAAAAGTGCCAGTAAATCCTAAACTGTGTTATATTTTCATTCCAAATACAAACATAAGCATTTTGAACGGTTTAGAACTTTGAATTAATGCATGATTATGGAAATAGTTGACAAAAATGTTATAAATTACCTCCCTTGCATATGAATATAGAGTAAAAAGATATTTGTAAATTATTTTCTTCTTGAAGCATAATCTTGAAATCCGGCACGGTGAATCAACTTATTTGAAGAGTATTTACAAGTGTGTGTAATTTGATGCATGTCACATGGCTAGAAAGTGGTGTTTTTAATGATGGATCATATACATGTACAAATATGCATCATGGATGCATATTTGACTGTATTAAAAATTTTGACAACAGACTGATCTTCAAGCTCAATTTTTGAAAATGCTATAAGGGACGTTTTTCAAGATCACGGCTCGATTATATAATACATCCATCCCCTAGCTCTATTATGTAACCAAGAGAAAACAAGAGAAAATTGATGCAAAGCATCAAAGTCGCCGGAGAAAGAATTTCACTTGCAGTTAACGAAAAAAAAATCAAACTTCTTTAATATCAGCTGAAAGGAAAAATAAAGCAACTAAGGATATTGCAGTACATTGCATGCCGTTAAATGGTTGAAAAACATCGCAACCTTGATGAACATTTCCCAAAATCCCTCTTACCATTTTGCCTTTTTGCTGTAGAGCAACGTCGGGTACTTTCAGACAGTTAAGCGATCGTCAGCCATTATTTAGATAGGTGAAGAGAAAAACTGTATCTTATGTCACAATCAGAAAATTCTAAGCCTTTTCCCCGGCATCGGTAATGAGTAGTATGTATACTTAAGGTAAAAAGAAACGCAACAACAAATAAAATGGATCATACGTGTTGTTTTTGTATTTTTTCTAAATCACACTCATTCGAGTATTTTTATCACTACATAGTTAAACTTTATCATTTAACTTTCTAGTGTCAAAACTTCATCAATGTCACTGGTGGTACGTGCAATAAACATGCGTTTAAATGAGAGCGGTTTAGCGTTAACGTTAAATGCGTTCTTGCACGCAATCCAAGTTGACGTTAACGTTTCCTGGCTGAAATTCGATTGCTGTACTGTCCATGAATAGCATCAACAGTTTTTTTATTAGAGAATTCCGTAGGTAAAATAAGCGAACGCTATGGTTCTGACGTCGTGACGTTAGGCGTTGACGATCGCTTCTCGGTCGACCGTCAGTTGTTCCGTTCGTTCTAAGACGTTATCTGAAGCAATATTTTGTCAACCGATGTACACCAAAGTCAACAGCATGTGCGGCTTAAGATGTTTCATTCGTAAACATCACAATTTCTACAGGACGACGTCTTTGAATAAGTCTCAAAATGATATGAGGGGTTAAATCCAAACGAAAATCATTGCCTTTTGTCGAGTCGACGCGCATCTACGCAAATCAAAAGAGTTTTATGTAAAGCTTGGGTATTCAAAAGTTTGCGCGTGAGAAACGTGTAAACGTCTATTTTGAAGTTATCTCAGAAGTAAGACAGGTTTTAATGTAAACACAAAGATAAATATCGAGATACAGTTCCCTGTAATAATCAGTAGCATTTTTGACTCAATAACAGAAAAGATATTATAAAAGAAATAACAAAAAATAATTGTTGCGTTTCTTCTTTCCTCTATATTAAGCGTATAAAACCGGGTACCAGGAGAAAACAAAATGAGCCATCAACGACGGGTTATTTCGGACACATTGGGTCTGATCGGGCAGGCCGATAATCGAGCTAGAATTATTTCAAATAGTTATGTTTGCATCTATTAAGTAATTAATTTGGAACAATCTAAAATTTTGTTTGGGAAGGTTTTAGGTAAGGTAAAAAACAAACGATCTTAGATATTCATTTGCATCAAGTATTTCATAAAAAAAAAAAATACACGCTGATGGCTGGAATCGAACGTCGGGTCCCCGGGTTCAGAGACTTCGACGTTACCGCACGACCACCGTTCTCGCTCTCAAATCGTGAACAAGTACCTTGCAATAGCGTGGCTATTCGATTGGATAAAACTTATCACGTGCCACTTTTACTGTATGGACGAGTCTATTTCCTTGTAAAAATATCAGCTAAACTTTAAACCGCATAAAAAGAACTGCAATCACCTTCGCATTGCGAATTAATGTTTAAAATTAACACTTTGCCATAAAGATGGAATTATTCAATAAGGAAAACAGTCATTCATTTCAATACAGTGCCATGTTTATTTGATTACTTTACCCCCCACATTTGGTTCATTCTATTTTTTCTAGAGGGACCAGTTATTACCTTTTTTTTATTTTTGACTATGCAACATGCATTACACATGAAAGAGAACGATGTTTTCAAGAAAATCAATTCTATAACTACTTGTAAGTTTATTACAGAGAAAAAAATAATTGGGAATAAAACAACACTATGCAATTAATAATTACCCCCGCTCCCCATGTACAAACTGAAAAACGTCTAAAAATATAGTTCTGGCCGGCGACTAATAAAGAGAAGGAAAAAAAGAATGGTGACTATTATCAGTTATCTCTATTGGATTTCGTTAGAAATACCCAATGGGGATCGACTTTATCAAGTAAACACTGACGTAGATTCGGACAAACACAATATTAAAACTATCTACATACATGTATGTATCAACCGATGCTAGAAATTTTCAGAAATTTCGTAAGAAAATAAGGTGCCTTCAGATAAAGATAAAATACAATATTGAAAAAGGCAAAGCCTCTGACCGGGGTCAACACAGCTAATAACCAATACGTGAGAATTTCGCTTTTGAATTTGTAAGAAAATGCTGATAACCAGCTTTGTGGCGTTTTCAACAAATCTTGTTTTAAGCTGCAGTAACTAGGGACCCGTATTACTAACTCTCGTACGTTTGATTTTTGCATAATTACTTGTAACAACAGCCCTGATTGGCTCAGTCGGATTTCTCGTGCAATCAGATGTCTTGTTACACAGTTTAAACAAAAACTTGATCGTAAGATGTTTAGTAATACGGGGTCTGGGTCTTTATTTATTATTCTGACATTTGATAGGTGTTTGGTGCATGGTTTAACCATTTTCCGAAACGGCAAAATCAAAGATCATTCCAATTAGTACAAAGTGGTTGCAGATGTCAAAATATTTGATCGAAACAGTAAAATAAAGTTGTGAAATACTATGTTATAAACAGAAAAGTGAGAGAAAAGGAACAAACGCTAATTAGTGGTAGTGACTTCCATTCTGTCGGTATTTCCCCAAAGTATTCCAACTAAAGACTTTAAGATAAGAACCAGGGCCCCGATTTACTAACGAACGTACGATTATTTTTTGCGTAATTACTTGTAACAACAAACCTGATTGGTCTAATTCGATTTTTCGTGCAAATCAGATGCCTTGTTACACAGTTTACATGAAAACATGATCGTAAGATCGTTAGTAAAACGGGACCCAGGGACCTGTTTTATCAACGATATTACGACCACGTGTTTGACTAAACTGTGTAAGAATACATCTGATTGCACGAAAAATCGAGTAAGTAATTACGCAAAAATAATCGTACGTCCGTTCATAATACGGGACCCTGGCCCTGATATTACGAAAGTATTTACTCTTCCCTACCTGCGTAAATCTAAAACGCCCTATTCTGAGAGTAGCTGACGACTACACAATAACTGAGGTAAATGTAGAAAATTGTACATGTTACAGAAAATGATTTGGAGAAAAGGAGAAATTGCAGCATTTTCTAATATCTCTTGTTAAAATGTCTTAACTGGGAGCTACAGTAACAGGAAAAAGGCCCCCTCCTTGTACTGACTTGGGATTACTTTATTTTCTTAGTGACATTTCACCTTTTTTTCGTAAATTTTACTTATATTTTATTTCTGAAAGAACAAATTACCTTATGAAAATTTTGAAAGTTTCAAGCCAAAATATTGAAACCGTTTACGAGAAATAGATATTTTTGTGCTAAAATTAAGCAAATTGATGTGGACAACAGTTCGGATTTATATGGAATTTGTCATTTCTGTCTCAACTTTAAAGGCTTATTTTTCGCTAGTAAATAACAACTTAAAAATATCTGATAACATTTCTATGCATTAGAATAACCAATCTTTGTACCAAGACATAATACAACTTTTCTGTTTTAGCATGATAAGCTTTGGTTCGATATCTGAGTTTTCTGTAACCTGTAAAGGCTTGTCATGTTCGACTGCCTTGGTGCTAGTTTCCCACTAGCAATCAGATCAACTCAGTGGCGTATGTTAGGTTCCCTCTACCGACCAATTTAACTCGATGAAACACGATCAATTGGTCGATTACATATCGAGTTTGGTCGACATGGGTAATAAAAATTGGTCGGGGTTATCGAGCGTGATCTGCACCGCTCAGGCTTCTTACTTGGTTGTTTGCATATCTAAACATTCGTTTAAGATCGCGTAGAAAATTGATCGGGAAGCGGTTTCAGTCGGGTAGATGATAAAGCTGATCGATAGTCAATCGTGTCTGGATCTGCACCGCTCAGGTGTCACACTCTTTTTTCGCATTCAAAATATTCGTGGGAGATCTATGGAGGGGAATATCCGCCAATTCTTCTTACTGCTAAATTACATTAGTATTATGCTAAATTAATAGTTTTATTCGATTTTTTACAAGTGCATTCTTCCTAGTGCTAAATGCGTACTTTATATTTACAATTTTTGTCGGTCAAACGTAAGAAAAGTGGCATCAAATTTGTTAGTAAACACTAAGCAGTAAGGATTTGTACACAGGTAACAAGAAGATCTCAAAAGGCATTAGTACGAATGTAAAATGCATTAGCATGAATTTAGTAAGAATTCATATTCATATAACTGCGGGGAACCAATATCTTCGGTCGTTTCCGTAAGTTATCCCTGCGAGTGACGTCACATTGAACATATTTTTTTCCCGTACTTTTTTAAATTTCTGAAGTTAATCTAAGCAAAATATTTAAAATGCGCATATATATTGTTTAAAACAAATACCTTTAAGAATATTATTTTTTTCAAATTAACTGAATATTAACTTTGTAAATTATCATTTATAGTTTTTATGTAGTTTACAAAGATATTAGAAAAATTGATAAGACAAAATATATAGGCTCATTTGATTCACCCGCTGTTCGATGGTCTTCTTATAGTACAGTCAACAAAACATGACTTTCTGTTATAGCGAAAGCTTACAACCATGATACATGCTGCAGACATTCGTTCATAATTCCATTGGTATAACATATGAGGAAAAGCAGCAAAATGATGGAGCTGATCGCAGGAAATCGAAACATACCCTAATATGCCTAATTAGACCGAATGTGGCTTGGGCAACAGCATTGCCGATATTCAAAGGGGTGTGGTCATAGAAGCCAGGGATTTATGGCATCAGGCACTCTGAGATCTGGAGCAAGATTTTTCCCCTGCAGATTAGTGCTCTAAGAAATCTTGGCATCAGCTTCAGTGATTGTTTAAATAAAATCAAGCCATTTGAAGCATACACTCGGTGTTTTCAGCTTCGTTGACGCTTCTACATTGTCCAATTTATCACGAAATCCAAAACTTATTCCATGCAAAAAGTCATCGTCATTTGCAAGTCAACTTAAAATAATCAATATTTTGTTCATAGTTGGTCAATTTCAAGTTGGTTTAAAGCAGAGAGGGTTGAAAATGCTAGGAATAAGCTGAACGTGATTGATTTTTGAAAATCAACTGATAAAAAGTTATTGAAGATCAACCAAAATATATTGTCCAATTTGGTCAGTATTTTAAAACAGAACTAGAACTAGATCTTATTCTATTGAATATTTTCTGTAGGCTATAATTGGACATCGAGTCGTGAGCCGCGACGAAAGGTTACGGTACATTCCAATACATGTAAATAGGGAGGAGTGCCTATTTTCCGCTGAATAATTAAACCCATTACCAAACGACAAAATTTTTGGTGGTCAAGATTCAAAGATACTGCAGACGACAATTTCGAGGGAATGGAATTTTCAACATGTTTGGTCTTTGGGGGTAGAAAACATTGTTGGAAATGAAGACATTGCTTGTTACAAGCAATGTGTTCATTTTCCACAATGCTTTCCATAGCTTTTGTCTTTAGGGTAGTCAAAAAGAGTTAATGTGTGGTAATGGGTTAAGCGAACAATGACAGGTAATTGCGTGCTGTCCGCAATGCCGTGTGAGTTCAGTAGCTGTATCCACATAGTACTTCGTCGATTTATTACAGGGAGACGGGTTCGAGTCACATATTTTTATAATTCAAAATTCCCTCATCCCCCGTCAATTTAGACTCGCTGATCTTTGATCATTCACATGTCGTTGTCTATCTATAGGCTAATTGTTGTGTCACATGATTCTCGATCGTGATATGCATGTTGTTATTACCATCAAAGACATAGATCTTCCCTCATCTGCGCAATATCATGTAGGCTTTTACAAAGTCATATCTCGACAAGAAAAGAAACCTTTGTTAAAAGCATTTTATTCTGTTACCTCGCCATTTCAAAAATCATTTTTTCAATAAGTAAGGGATAGTCATTAAAATTATTTCCCTTTATATTCCTTATTAAAACACTGAGCAATATAGCTTTTACTTACTTTATAGGATAAATAATCAAATTGCCGTATGTTTTTATATTCCCTAAATTTTCAGTATGAAATGAGGAAAATTCGGAATTTTTGGCCAACATTGGCGATGGGGGGGGTGGGGGGGGGGGGGGGCTAAGCCCCCTAGCCCCCTGCTCCTTCGGGCCTGCCATCATCTGCACAATGTCATGTGGACTACCACAATGTCACAACTCCACACAAGGAGAAACTTTTGTAAACCGCCTTATATATTTTTTTCATCCGCGTTTTTTTTTTTTTTTCTAAATTTTTCTGCAGAAGATATGTCTACATGATCGGGTAATGATACTTATTAGCATTGATAATTTATGTACGTGTATTTTTCTTTCTGTGGTACAAACAATACATCTGACATGATAGGCTACATGAGTAATGTCGTCAGTTACAAGTATGTAATACTTTATACTTTACTCTTTTTTATCTATGGGTATAGATTAACACGAGATCAAACTTGCATTATCGGACAACCAAGTCAATTAAGGCAACTTGAAATGGTTGAAGGGATAATTATATTATCATTTTGTCATGATGATTCCTCAAGTCTATAAGATTCTCGTAAGTGTAAGACAAACAATACGCTAATCACTATGCTAGTATGCAAGGGCGGATCCAGAATTTTTTCCAAGGAGGGGGGGGGGGGTCCAAGCCCTCCGGGATTTTTCAGGGGGTCCAGGCCAAAATGATGGCTTTAAATGTGTTGAATATGTAACGTTATACTAACGTTACATAGTCAAGATTTGATTATCGGCCAATGCCAGGGGGTCCAATTATTCGCGTATTTTCCTTCTTTCCTTTCATTCTCTAAACGTTCTGTTACACTATCCCTTAAGATTGGCCGATCTTGATTGTTCTTGCAGACGACGAAATTGGTGGTTATAAAGTAATGACCAGTATCCAATTTAGTAGGGAAAATATTCAGACAAAAGTTGAAATTTCGTGAGGGTTAAATTCACTTGCGAGAACATATTCAAATACCGTTGAGGAAGGGTTGATTGCATTTTTATGTGATGATCCAACATGTTAGGCATAGGATGGTGTAACATAACGCGCTATCAACAAAAAGTTTTTTATATATAAGTTAAAATTTATTTTTTCAATTCCAAACGTTTTTAACCGGACAGAAGCACTTCAAATAGATATACATAAAAGAAATAATAGTTATTACATGAAAGGCCTAAGTTTACAGTGATTTGATCATTTATTCCATAAAACGAGCAGATGTTATGTTTTTTATAAATACATGTAGATATAAAGGGAAGTAATATTTCCATGTTTTATCCCTATCCCCAATTGAACCCAAGACCACAATCTTACGGAAAATCCCGAAGTGAATGATATGTGTAGTGGAGTGATCTTCCTTCATTAGTAATTTACGCTGAAAGGGAACCAGTGAATATATTACTAATGATGGCAGATAACTCGTTCTTATAAATGCAACTTGCTTAGTGACTGTTTAGTACTTACTACTGCATACTTCAAATATTTTAATTTCACATTTCTAGTGCATACTTAGTAATTAATACTGCTTACTTACGATTTTGATTACACTTTTCTTATGTATGACCGTCAAGAATTGGAAGTATGAAGTACCAATTTGGAAGTATGAAGTATGCATTTGGCACTAGGGCGAATGCACTTGCAGAAAATAGAATGTAGCATAATACTAATGTAATTTAGCAGTAAGAAGAATTGGCGGATATTTCCCTCCATAGAGATCGCGTAGAAAATTGATCGTGAAGCGTTTTTTTATCGGGTAGAAGATTAACCTGATCGATAATCAATCGTGTCTGGATCCTGCACTGCTAAGGTGTCATCCTCTTTTTTCTCATTTCAAAATAGTCGTGGGCGATCGCGTAGAAAATTGATCGGGAAGCGATTTTTTTATCGGGTAGAAGATATATCTGATCAAGAATTAATCGTGTCTGGAGATTGAGTGTGATGGAGTTGATATATTTTACACGGCCTGCACCAAACCTGCAGTCGATCTCCTCGACTTGTACTTGTTTGATACTTAACTGCATCCTTAACTGCATCCCGATCAGCTCGACTTAGTTGATCTGATCGATAGTGTTTCTAGAATTAAGTTCACCCGACAAATCCAATTAATTTTAGTTACCACTGCCGATCAAATCAACTCGAACGCTTGAATTCCCCGACCAATCTCGACCTAACAACTTTTTCTCGATCTCTAGCGGATCAACCAGACTTCAACAGTCGACTTAATCGGATTGACAGATGGAGCAGAGGACAAGTTAATTGAAATAGTGACTGGATTCACAGGAATACAATTCGAGGTAGTCTAGTTTAGGTTTGGTGCTGGTCAAGTGAAAAGGCGCGTTCCCATTGCCGACCAAATTAACTCGATCAAACTGGATCCAGTGATCGAGTACTTATCGAGTACTGATCGAGTTTGGTCGGCAAGAGTATCCGGGGCGATCGGGCGTGTTAGGCAAAAATGATCGGGAATTTATCGACACGAAATAGAGAAGAAGTCATGTAAATACATTTGATCGAGTTTAATCGGGTTTGATCGGGGACTTTAAGCGATCGAGTTGATCGAGTTGATTTGTTCGGCATTGGAAACGCGGCTAAAAATATCAACCCGACCACATTCGATTCCCAGACACTATCATTTTCCGATCGGGTCGATTTTCTACCCGATCAATACACAGCCACTTCCCGATCGATTTTATACTCCATCGCACTCCAATGTCTTTACAATTAAAGAAATCCAAGAAAGAAGCCGTGGCGATTCAGATCAAACTTGATTACCAGACAATTTCCGATTTCCTATGCCGATCGATATCGATCTAAACTCGATCGCTTGATTGGGCTTGATCGAGTTGATCTCGTCGGCAGTGGGAAACTAGGATTCTGGATCTTTAGACAATCAAAACATAACATCTACAGTCATTTTGAAAGGAAAAATCGGAGTGACCTAATGCAGGTTTGGTATAGGCCGGGTAAAAATATCAATCCGATCACACTTGACCTTTAGACACGACTGACTCTCGAGTAGATCCATCTGCTTAGCGACCAATACACAGTCGTTTCCAGATCAATCTCCTACTCGATCGCACATGAGAATTTTTGACATGTAAAAATATTCGAGTTGGAGGTCCAAGCGATGTAGATACAGGTCGATCACCCAAACTACTCACCATCACCCATACCGACCGAACTCAAGATCGCTTGATATGGTTTGTGCAATTTGATCTGATCTTCAGTGGGACAATAGCATTATATGCGTTTCGGACGGTTTAGCCGCGATTAGGACGTGAAATGACAGTGCTATGGCCGTGCTATGGCAGTGCTATGGTCGTGCTATGGCAGTGATTCAGACGCGAGGTGGACGCGGTATCTTGTGGCGCGTTTCAACACTAGACGCGGTTGGAAGTTGTAGGCCGTGGTAAGGCAGTGTTTTGGCAGTGGAACAGCCGCCGGCGGCCATACCACGTCCATTCCGCGTCCATAGCACGGCTAAAACGAAATTGACCCAAAGTTACTGCGTCCAACCACGTCCAAAGTATTTTCAGATTAGCCGTGGTATGGCCGCGGAACGGCCGCGGAATCATATGTGACCGGGCCTTTATCCATTTTTGGCTTAATCACTACGCAGTGCGCATAACTCTGAAATTCTGTCGCCAAAAAGGAGCAAGCAGAATAATGCAAGAAAATCTACATTTGCAACAAAATAAAGTATGTTTTTCGTCTCAATTTTGTCGAATAAAATAATATATTTAAAGCAGATTATTCATTTTACTTTATGCAAGCATGTGAAGCAAATATGTCGCGTGACAGAAGTACCACGTGTATGCATTCAAAGGGCGCTGACATCTTGAAAGTAGTTAACCCATAATGCCCTAATCAGATATATGATAATCGACCACTGGCGACATCTATTGGTAGATATTTATTACTTTTCGGGTAAAAAACATTATGGGAAATGAAAAAATTGCTTGCCGCAAGCAATTTCTTCATTTTCCAAATGTTTTCCAAAGTCTTATCTTGTGGGGGAGTCAAAGGGCGTCAGTTTGCAGTAATGGGTTGTAAGATGGGTTTTTATGATCGCCCAGTCGTTTTGGCCGTCTCTTACGGAGTTAATGGCGTGTTGTTTTGATGTCATATGCATACCCCCTGCGTGTGCATGCACACTGTACTACCTTAACGCACATCTTACTAAGTGTTTAGTCCTTTTCCAAAACTACTAAATCTTGACTGTTCCAATTTTAAAGCTTCTGTGGACTTCAGAATTTGTTTTGAATAAGATTTAATTTACAAAGAAAACAAATGGGAAAGGTGGGAGTTGTAGGAATCTGTATTTCTTTCTTAAAATTAAATCTTTGCCATCTTTATTTCAAAATATGTTATCGTCGTTGTAAATGCAAAACCTCGCATCTCGTTTTTGGAAAATTTAAAGGGGAATGAAAAAAGTGTTATAATTTTTCTCAAACTGAAAGGTTTTGCTTGAAATTCTGACATATTGTTCACAAATAATGTGTCATCAATACTAATTAGCAAATATAATAATTATATCTCAAAACCTGCGAGAATGTCTTGACTGGACACACAGGATTTTACTTTGAAAATTGCAAAAATCGACATGCGAGGTTTTGCATTTACGCCGACTTTATATTCCTCTGATATTAATTTGTTTTTTTATCCTTTCCAAAATAGTCTGCCTACAAAGTCAAAAAATGTGACTTCCGTAGGCATTCTCTGAACATGGGCGACTACCATGCCCAATGATATCTTCAAGGCATGGCACATACGGCTTGCCCGGTAGTCGCCTCTAGCAGGCGATATTGGTTGAAATAAACTAGGTCAAAGGTCATTCGGTACATTTTTCAGATATGCCCCCTAAAATACCTCATAACTTACACATTTATTAAGCTAAAACAATTATTTTGGTACCTAAATAAAGCTAACGATTTGTACTGTCACTTAAAACATCAATATGCAACTTTAAGAATTTGTGCTTTTGTAATTTTTGATAAATATAACAAAAAATGGCCAAAAAATCACAAAAATAAGTTTTATCGAAAAGTAAAAAAAAATCCTAAAAAATACAAACGGTATGTTTGGATGAATGACATTATAGTTAAAAATTGCCTAGACACCTGTTGTTTACTGAAATATATTTGCTTACAGAATTAGTCTTTGGCTTACCCCTGTAGCCATAGCTAAAAGTGGGTGGGGTAAATTTTCCAAAAAAATACAAAAAACACAAACATTGGTGTAACAATACGAACTTCACATAAATGATATTCTACGATATTTTTACGATGTTTTATTGGAAATTCTTGTTTAAAAATAATATTTTCATGAACTTTTATAGCTTTCGATGCATTTTCCTAAAATATAATAAGAATTTTAGGGGCAAAAACATTGCTCTAATAAAACAACATTAGAACTATATATAGCTTATATCAACATCACTTAGTCAAATCTTTTCCTCTTTTGACCAATACATAGTCATTAAAAGTGCAATTAAATAAATAAAGACTCAAAATAAAACAGAAATTAAGCATAATCAGCAGCTGAAAGTAGTCATTTCACTATCTTACAGCTCGCGATAATAGACCTGGCAGAGCAGCCCTAGCCAATAGGCTGGGATGCTCTACCAGGTCATTTATCGTGAGGTATACGATCATACGACATTGAAGGTAAGTATTGTTTCAACATATTTTGTTCATTAATGGTGTAGTTTCACTTTGTAAACCAGGCGTTTAATTCCATTATTGCAATTTGGGTGATTACATCTGGTAGCCTTACGAGAACATTCGAACATGTACATAAAATGTAATTAGGAACGGATCATTCCATTCTATGGATTTTTTTATCACAATCATAAGTCTGACTGCAGTTCTGATATGTGATTATGGTATGCGATATGAAGATCTTAAGTGCCCATGAAGGTATATATACATGTATATACTTAGATATGTAGGCCTACATGCTTCCATTAGAGACAACAGGAGATTCAGTCTTTGGGTCTATCTGATTTTGTTACCAATACTCTTTAAATTGTTTTAGAAATTAAACTAAATATGATTCTGTATATGTCTCTAATTATGCAAATCACTCGATCTTTAATAAAACGTTACATTATGTTACTGGTTAATATTAAAATATAAAGACACAACGATCGCCAGCTAATCCATCCTGCACAATCCTTACCATTTTAATCAACAACTAATGGGTTGTGGAGTTGGCACAAAGGAACTCTTTGTACATAAATAAGGAGAATCTATGAACCTGGGGTTGCTTTTTAGTATGCTGACGACAATATACCTGACAAGCCTCTGGGCATTGACTAACTTATGACATAACTAAAAACTCTTCATTCAATTATAATTTTCGTTGTGATCAAATGTGTATCTTTCATTTGTATACGAGTATATTTGTGCCTTATCATAAAACATACGAAAAAAGTGAATAAGTATGTTAAAACCTCAGACATTTTTTGCATCGTAACTCAGATCATGCGATTTAATTTAGAAAATCGAACAGGATCGTGTTGTTGTTTACTTGATTGGTCAGTATTTGTGAATGCCGAAATAAATAAAAGTAAAATAAAATGGCTT
This sequence comes from Fragum sueziense, assembly GCA_963680895.1. Taxonomy (NCBI): domain Eukaryota; kingdom Metazoa; phylum Mollusca; class Bivalvia; order Cardiida; family Cardiidae; genus Fragum; species Fragum sueziense. The sequence continues at coordinate 15,159,796 of OY804605.1, read as the reverse complement.
TTGTATTTCAATTGTGCAGAAATCGAGTTCCTTCATATAAAAATTATACCTTAATCCTATATTATTACCACAACTCGAAGTCCATTTGCTTGTAAATCTTAACATTCGTCGATGCAAGAGATTCTCAGCATACACATCCATTTGTGAAGTTTAAGGTCACAAAAACCTGGACGTATTTTCGTAGGATCAGGGACGTTATTACAAGTATTTCTGAGAATGCACCCATGGGAAAGAACTTAAGAAGTGGACGTGCTCTTCTATTCCATTAACTGCTAGACTCAACAACAGGTATTGTTTCAAAAAGATGAAGGCTTGATCATATCAGTTATTCTTGGATAACTATTTACGTCGCATAACTATTAAGATATATTTCATACGTCAATGGATGCGAAATATATCATGCATCTTCGGCGTCATCAGTGGCAACTGTAATTGACAAGGTATTGACTTGCACTGTAACGGGACACGCTGAAGACGGAGGAAAATTACACAAAGTGTTTGGTATCTAATAACGGGTGGAATACCTTAATCATCTGCCAGATTTGACAGCGCTTTTAGGGAGACCTCTTTTTTTGAAAGGGTTGGAGTACGATAAAAGTCTAGAATAGCATGGCAGCTTTGTTTCGTGATCTCTAAAATCATTAAAATTGACTCTGGGTATTCTCTCGAGATAATGCTGTGCACCATGCAACTTAGCCTGGATTCTAGTATAACAATGTCTTGCTGTTTCTTTATTTCTGTTCACAGGTACCACAATTTTACATATATCAATGTCTTTGAATCATATTCTTCACATTGTATACCGATGACTAGACCCAGGCTACACACTAAGTTCTATATGTACATAGACTGATACTGACTGAGATGTGGGACTGATAACACAGAGCACCGTGAAGGTGCTAGTTGGGGAGCCTAGTCTCCAATCTGTACCGTGATTCTGCCATTGTGTGCTAATGGGGGATCAAACGTTTTGAGCCTCGCACAGACAGAACCAGAAATTTGTATTAAAACGTTTTTGTTTTTCCACTAAGACTTCTTCGAACTCCATACAATACTATTTTCCCATCTAGTTAGCCAGTGTTTGGTGGTAGCAAAAAGAAGAGGACTCGCCATAAACTACAGGAAATTGCTCTTCAACACGTACATTTTGGAAATAATGGTTCTTGTGGATGTACTTTCTGTCAATTGTCAGTAGAAACAGACTATATTGCTTTTAAAAGAATGGTTCATAGTAGATACAGCTATCGGATGTGCCTGGGTCATAAAAGAACGATTGTCTGGCTTGCCCTTAAAAGTTTTTTTCACTTGTGAAATGTGTAGGCCTATGGAAGGATGATTGAACGAAGGTTCTAGCCACTCGAATCTTATCAAACTAGGTCATTGAATTGTGGGACTTTCTAGTACAAGAATTGTCCTGGGCCCACCTTCTTTAAAGCTGTTTTGAATCGAAATTTTGACCAAGCAATCAAAATTAATTTTGTTAAAAAACACTTTTTGAGAAAAATTCATCAGTTTCTATATTTTTTCTCCCCTGTGCCCGGTTCTACTGTTTCAAGATAGCATAATGCTAGAAAGAATTGAATACCGGATGTTGCTTTAATGCATCATTAACAATACTGATTTCATAAAATATATCATTTTTCTGCTAAAGCTGAAACATGCCTAAAATATTGAAGATCTCTCTTGCATATTTTGGAATTTTGATGTTTGATCCCACTCTGTTCTTTAAATCTATAAACACGCTCTGAAGTTAAGCAAAAAATATGAAGGTACAAGTTAATGGCATATCGCATCGATGAAATTGACTTACTTTTTCAGTTCTTATGAAAACAAAAAATATCTTATGGTTTGACCAAAAGTCGATTTTCAATAAAAAAGAAAATGCCATTTTTGCTACTTCTGCATACATGTTCATGTCAGGCCCGTAGTAAGCAATTTTATATTTGGACGGCTGAAGCCCTTGTTTCTGAATATTTGGGGGGGGGGGCTAAATTTGATTTTCTCTAAAATTTCGCGTAAACTAAAGGAAAAATCGGCATTTTTGGCCATTTTTTTTGGGGGGGGGCTCCGAACCCCCCTGTTCCTACGGGCCTGAACGTAACAAGTTACTATGCCAATCATCTTTTTTATTTATTGAATAAGCTTTTCTTTGTCTAATGGATTGTAGTTATGCATGCAGTCTTTCCAATCTGAGGCTTTTTAGTGTACAGTAACCCATCAGAATTTATAGGTGAGGAGGCGTAGTAGGCCTGGGCCTATGTGTTCTTCGTGAAACAATGTCAACCATTTCCGAACAAGTGAGTTTTTTTTCTTTTTTATACAAAAGACAAATTGTTCTAGATTGTTAAATGTTTATTCATTACATTACTTGTAATGTTTTGGTCGCCAAAGTAAATTGTACCAAATTCCTAGGTTATTTGAGTGGGTGGGGTAACTCTTACTCACTTTTTTTAACATTTACACCGTGAAAGTCATTGTTTTAACCCTTTCCCAAACAAGACCTGGTTTTGACGTCCCTTATAGAAAATGCTAGGGAAAACATTGAAACAAAAGAAGAAACTGCTGATAACCAGCAGTTTCTCCTTTTGTCTCAATATTTTCTGTGTCATATTTTAAACAAATCCTATCTTTAATAACATCCATTTTGTCATTTGTGGCTGTTTTTGAAGTGGATCACCCTAAAATTTTGTCGTTTGGGAAAGGGTTAAATGTTATTTTTGCAGGTATATACTAATATGATCTATTTAGAGTCAATATCCAGACAATAGAAATGATATCATTTAACCCTTTCCCAAACAAGACCTTGTTTTGACGTCCCTAATAGAAAAGCCTTGGGAAAACATTGAAACAAAAGAAGAAACTGCTGATAACAAGCAGTTTCTCCTTTTGTCTCAATATTTTCTATGTCACATTTTACACCAATTCTATCTTTGATAACTTCCATTTTGTTATTTGTGGCAGTTTTTGTAGTGTATCACCCTATAATTTTGCCGTTTGGGAAAGGGTTAAGTTCCATCAATACTGTTGAAATGTCGTGTACACTGTGTAAAAGCAATGATCGTTACAAATCTTGACCCCAGCTGACTTCGAGCTGTACCTGCATATAGAAATAGTGACTTTTTACCATCAAACTTGATTTTAAATGTTTGCTAAGGGTTTATAGACATTTTTGAACGTTTTTGTGTAATTGAAATCGCAATAATTTTTCACATGCAGCATGATTTCCATTTACATTGCGTTCAAATTTTGCACATTTTTGCCATTTTTTACATTTTGCCAAATATTAATGAATGTGCAAATGAGAAAAGTATCATTGGCTATATTTTATATGCAAGACAATTTATTGGGCTTTCATTTAAAACCGTTTCCGTGCATTTAGACATATAATTGACAGAGTTATACGCATTTAAAGGGGGCTTATGTGAATTTTGCACCCAATGACCTTTGACCTTGTTTTGTGACCTTAATACGGCCGACTGGAGGCGACTACCGGTCTAAGCAAATCAGGCAAGCCTTATACTTTGCAAATAATACATCAAAACTCCATGTTCAAAAAATGCCTACGAAAATGTTTTCTAGCCACTTTTTCAGAATTGGTAGGTAGACTAAAATAGAATCTATCCAGAATTAAGACAAGTCAAAAGTGGAAACTGAGTTACAAACGAGATGTAAATCAAATATCACAATGAGTATACATGTATTATAACATAAAGCAATTTGAGAAAAAAATGTAAGTGCTGATTAGACGTCCGTAAGGACGTTAAAGTGACATTTTACGATTATTTTTACATAATTTTATCTTTAATTCTATCTGAAAGAGCATGTTTTCTTATGAAAATTCTGAAAATTTCAAGCCAAAATATTGAACCGTTTACGAGAAATATATATTTTTGTGCTAAAATTAAACAAATTGTTGTGGACAACAGTTTATATTTATATAGAATTTGTCATTTCTGTCTCAACTTTGAAGGCGTATTTTTCACTTATAACAACTTCAAAAAACTAATAGCGTTTCTACGCTTTAGAATAAACAATCTTTGTATCAAGACATACTTTTTAAAAAAGAAATAAATATGAAATGTCACTTTAAAAGCAAGTCTTGTTTAAGAGAGGGTTAGCCAATTACCAAACAGTGACTCTTTTTGACTCCACTAAAGCAAAGGGCTTTGGAAAATATTGTGGAAAATGAAGAAATTGCTTGTGACAAGCCAATTCTTCATTTTCCAGTATGTTTTCTACACAAAAATACCAAGATATTTCAAATTTCATTCACTTGAAATTGTCGTCTGAAACATCTTTGAATTTAAACAAGTTTGAAATTTTGTCGTTTGGTAATGGGTTAAATGCACATCTTGTTTTAGTCTGTATTTGGGCTAGCAGATTAGAACATATTCAATGCGACATCTTTTTACTTGTTATTCGGTCGGGGCAAATATCCTTTCAGACAGAATTGTCTCCCACCAATGGTTTGATACCGCTATTCTATGTGGTCGAGCAGCTGGAGGCTCGGTTAGGGTGTTATGGTAGTGCTGGTATGAGAAACAGCATGAATCTATGCTTAGGTGCAAAGTCCGCCTCGATATGAGAATAGCAGTTGAAAACGGCGTTTACCACAAATAAATCAAAACATCTGTTTATACTCTTTTTCTTCTTTCATACTACTGATTGGTTTATAAATGAGCAAGGGTCTCGAAAAAGGTCCCATAAGGCTTTTAACCCTTTCCCAAACGACAAAATTTTAGGGTGATCCACTTCAGAAATGCCACAACTGACAAAATGGAAGTTGTTAAAGATAGAATTTGTGTAAAATATTGCATAGAAAATATTGAGACAAAAGGAGAAACTGCTGGTTATCAGCAGTTTCTTCTTTTGTCTCAATGTTTTCCCAAGCCTTTCCCATCAGGGACGTCAAAACCAGGTATTGTTTGGGAAAGGCTTTTAAGCTCAATACGGTTCCAGATAATATTGCGTGAACACACATTCTGATCAGGAATCATGTTGTTCTATTTCGTGACCTGTAGCAATCGCGGGAATGCTGTATGGATCTCAATCAGACTCCACTTGGGCAAAGGCAGATCTTGAATCTTATTTGCCAGATCCCAACTAATTGTATTTAGTCAACGTCATTTTTCTGCGATAGTTATAATATAAGAGGAGACGATGGCTTTTCAAATGCAATATGTATTTTGATTGTTCATCAAACCCTATGGTGTCGGTACTCATTGTAATCGTCCCATTGAGACGATTTCAATGAGTACCGACAACATAGGGTATGCAGTTGTAGTTAAAAAAGTGTCTTAATTAACCATCTCCTATCTATTACCCTTAATTTATAACAAGCTTATGATGCTTTCCAACAATTCCCTCCTTCCCAGTTTAACCTAAGATTATGGAACCTGCTTTCCCAATTTCATGTTGATTTTGCTTTCAAAGACATTCTAAGGCCTATATCTCTATAATTTTGAAAGTTTTATGGAATCTCAAAGTTTTAGCTATATGACCATATAGCTATATCTACATGTAACATTTTAGCTACCGCATTGCGACAACAAAAACTATGGTAACTTTTGTAACATATTGTAGATAAAAATCAGTACCATGAGATATCATCAGTGTTGTTTCTTAATAGCTGCGGCATAAGAACTTGGCCTATATCAATTAACTTCTAGACTTAGCATTGGACGTATACACAAACTTTTCTAAATCGATAGTTTAAAGTAAAAATACATAACAAGCCATCTGATTGGACGAGACATATGTCTCGGCCAATCGGATGGATTGTTGTATAATTTGTAAGGTAAACTTTTAATAAGACTGGTTGCTAAATGTAATACCAATCTGATCTCTAGTCACAACTTCATTAGGGGAGATAACTGCATAAAAACATAGTTTTTGGGTTAAAGAAATTATAGAAAATGCAAAAATAATGCAGTTTATATTCAAATTTTCTGAATTATTTTACACTTGTTCGCCATTTCTACGAGTAATCTATAGATATGCGGGAGAGAATCACGTGACACAAATGTTTCGACTATTATCATTAATTCTATTAATACATTTCCGCTTTGAAGCAGAAAGGTAGAAAAAACACCGGAAATTTGCTGAATGCGATAGATTTTCATTACACAGAAAATCCCCTGCATTTTTGCACCTTTTCTACTTCATACGAATTCAAATAGACCTCGTTTTAGTTATTGAGGATTTTTCTTTAAAAAAAATATCGACTTTTTATCCAGTTAACAGTAATGTAAGAACTTCAGAGAATCACGTGACATAACAACCGCAATATCGCTCATTTCCGGATATATTTCTATTGATATTTTTATTTCAAAATAAATAAGACTAACGTTTGTGATTTCCATTTATAAGCACTTGATCATATTTCACTTTGACTTAAGCAGAAGTTCGATTTATCTGACTTCGAAATAAGGAGTGTCAACTCTATATGAAAAATAACAACAAACACCCTTTTCAAATATTATATCTCATTTGTTTTCGGCCTACGCAAACTTGACTGAACGCGTAATAAAAGGCCTTGTTGAAACATCGAAATGTATGACACGTGGCATGCTACGTCAGCGTTACTCTCTTTTAAAAGTAGTATCTTTTCACGTTTTACTACTTTCAATTTTTGAAACCATTTATTTTATCTGACTAGGCATTTTATATGGCATCAATTTGACACAAATCGAATCGCAACGGTATTTATTTCTTTCTTTTGGTTTGATAATCAAGTTTCACCATGCTCCTTTTAGTCACGACCCTTCATTTATATCGACCGAAAATGTTAGTTTTAGATATACAGAAATTACGTGTCCTAGTCATTCTGAAGCATTTGTTCAACAGATCAACTTCTTCTTGGCGATATTTCGTTGTTTGAAAGAAAACAATAATTATTACAACTATGATGTACGCAGTAATCCTGATGTGCCTCGGCCTAATCGTAAGTTTATTTGTTAATTATTTTCTGTAAATATTTTGCTAAAAGTCATTTAAAATTGGTTAAAAATACTGTCTTAGACTTATAGGTAGTTAAACTGAATTTCTTTTCTTTCTTTTTTCCTTCTTTTTTTTTCTTTATTCTCTCACATTCTTTATCTCTCCTGACAATTTGCTTGTAAATACGACTTATTCGCATGTTTAAAAGATCCATCTTTTAAGGAATGAATGCAATTTGGGTTTTATTTTTCATGCAGGTATGAAAAATAAAATCTAATCACACTGTATGAATCCACGAAGCGGTTCATTCAAATATGTGATTAGATTTTCTTTCATACCCGCATGAAAAAAAACTAGAATTACATTCATTTCTAATAATATAATATTCTGCAATTGATAAAACAACAAAAATACAACTTTTCATGATTAGTTTTCAAAAAAATTGACAGGTTTATAATGCGACGTAATACAACGATTGACATGAGAAGTAGTTCCAGCATTTTTATCTATTTATTTAATTATTATTATTTATCTTTTTTTTTCATGGAGCTTTGAAAAATATATTTCAACCAACCAGGACGCTTGGGTTTTAATGAAATCAACTTATAATGAATGATTGTTTTAGAAAAATGTTAAAATCCGGATACTTATATGAAATTACTACATGTAGTCCAATATCGCAATTCGTCGTTTTTCTATGTAAACCACGTATCTGCAGCTTAAAATAAGCTGCAGATACGAAGTTTTTGTTGAAAAGCATCAATTATGCTTAGTTCTCTTTACATTTACAGAGCAACATATGCACAGTGGTTAATCTCATGACTTGAAATTTAAGAAAATCATCAATATCTTTATAGATATTTGACCAATTTGAATTCGATTTGAAGTTGTAAAAATACCAGGCTGAGTGTGGTTGAATTTTGAAAAATCTACTGATAAAAAAAAATTGTTAAGATCAACCAAATTTTGGTTTATCTCCAAGAACAGTTCTGTTCTCGGCTGATTTTTCACAATCGGGCCAGTATTAACAAAATTATTGAAGATTTCTTTAAATTGATATACCACGTGATTATCCCCCGTGAGATACGAGGGGTGAATACATTCCTCAATCAATTTGTAATTCCGAATTCAAACCCTAAGTATGTTATGATGAGTATATTGTGTATGTGTATTTGTATTTTGATGAATCTAAAATCTTATTGAAATATTTCACTTTGAAAAGCCATCACTCCCTCTTATCTGTGTCTCTCTTGTAATTTCACTTTGGTACACATTTCTAACTAACAATTAATTTATCGAGACACTGGTTTGTTACAAATTGAAAAACATTTGATGCCCCATTTTTGCAATATAAATGTTAATATGAAAATAGACAAAGCCTAAATACGGGCGAAAGGCTGACCACACAAAGTGACGGTTTGCTAACTACGCTTTTACAATGAAAAACAAATACGAAAAACCCGAGATCAAACGGCAAAACTAGCCAACACTCAAATTCAAAGATTTTGAAGAGGACAATTTCAAATTAATGATATTTTATATTTTGGGGTTTTATGTGTAGAAACATTGTGGAAAATGAAGTCACTTCTTGTTACAAGCAATATGCTAACTTCATTTTCTACAGTTTTACAGAACCATTATACTGTGAGGCGTCTTCAGCTTCACTATGATGTTCAAAATCGAGGATTTTGCGAGAAACTTTTCTAAGCTGACATCTTTAACCCTTTCCCAAACAAGGCCTGGTTTTCACGTCCCCAATGGAAAAGGCTTGGGAAAATATTGAAACCAAAGAAGAAACTGCAGTTTCTCCTTTTGTCTCAATATTTTCTGTGCCATATTTTACACAATTCCTATCTTTAACAACATCAATTTTGTCATTTAAGGCAGATTTTGATGTGAATCACCCTAAAATTTTGTTTTTTGGGAAAGAGTTAATAATTCTGTTAAATCGCAACCGATTTCAAAATGGATTGAAGCAGAGGAGACTATAGTTCTCAAGGGAGTTTGTAGGTGTGATGAATCTTTAAACAGCATATTAAGATAAAAAATATTGACAAGTAAACATTTTTTTGTTTAAAGATCCATAACATCCAACGACAGATACGCAAGGCAAAAACCATGCATCTCTGATATTTTGGTATATAATAGGGATGTAACTTGGAGCAACGCTGCCAGTGACTTTTTCTTCGCTACGGTGAACATTGTTTTATAACCTTTTCCGACACGTTTAACGGTAAACCGTTTGTAATACTCCGACCAGTTGTATTTTGTTTCGGAACTGGACTTGGTAAAATGCACCATCTATGGATACTATCTGTTTGAATTCATAGAGGTTACAGAGGGTCAGCATTTTCACGGTGCAAGGAATATATTTTGGGCGAGGTGGATTTTTGAAATATCAACTGATGAAAATTTTGGTTGATCTTCAATAACTTTTTTATCAGTTGATTTTTCAAAAATCTACCACGCCCATCTAATGCGTGACGTCTATCCACCTTCTCTGCTTCAAACCGAATTCAAATCGATCCCAAATTAACAAAGTTATTGAAGATTTTGTTGTGTCACGTGATTATACACCGTGACTTTCCTCCTTGTTTGCTAGGACATTTTCCTTTGCCGCCCATGTAATATTGATAGCAGACATGTATTGCTTAGATAAGGGAAAAATGGTGATTAGTATAGGACCAGTTTTTGTCAGTATGGACAGACAGTTATTTTTCTAAAATTGAGCATAAACAAGGAAACATTGAAATACAATCAGAAATATTTATTCCGTGTAAAAGATCGCATTTACAGGCAATAAATAAATAAAAACATTAAATTTTTCTATTTTTGATCAACCATTTTGTTTCGAAAAATAAAACTTTAATCATGTACCTATAAATCAATTGTTATGTGTCCCTGAATAAAAATGGATTTTCAGGCATTGAGAAAGAAGAAGAATATGCTGAGGACCAGCATTTTGTTATCTAATCTAAATACTTTGCATGTATTATCATACTTCATACATTACAGAACACTTATTTAGTCGTTGACTTCTCATTTCAAATTGAAACAGTCTTAAATTTTATTGTTTTGGAACGGAAAACAGAACTAAAATCAATAAATTTCTAATTTCTTATTTTTCAGATTGCATTATTTTAAAAACAATAAAAAAAAAACTTAGCTTGAGAGAGAACATTATCTTCAATATCTGCATTATTTCTAAACAAATCTTTTTCCAGAAAAAAATCAGACAAGTAAAAATTGAAAGACCTGACAGACAATATTTAGCGCCAAAAAATAGAAAGCTTTGCAGCAAAGAAAGACCAAAGAGGAGAGAAGATCAAATGCCGTGCTTTTACATGTCATTATCACTTTATTTCAATATCTTTCCCATACTTTATTGAGACTATGAACAACATTTACTTTAACTTTACTTTTTACTCTAAGGATTGAAAACTAGACATATATCACTGAGAGACTTACTCAATTTATCATGTGAATCAAGCACTTAAGGTAAGGTTGGACTCGGGGGTTACTTTTTTATCCGTCCAATGAATTGTTTTTATTTGTACATATGATGTAAAGTAACCTTTCCCTGAACAAAATATAAAAAATCAGGGTAAGTTTCAACGCTAGTTATCATGTCATAGTTATCGGCCCTTGACTAGTATTGACCATTTTCACAAAATTACCCTTATGGTTTAAAGTCATATAGCAAGTTTTTTCTGGTCCGTTTTTCTAAATGGATAGTTTTAAATGTTATATCAATTTAGAGTCTTGACATAGGCACACAAGTAATGATATAATGATATGACTGAAAGAAATATTTAAAAAACATTTCCTGTAAAAAAATTCCGAAAATTGAAAAGCCACATTTTTTGAGAAAATTTTGCAACTTTTTTTAATTCGCCATAAAATTACACAATGAATATTTTTTTGTTTTTGGATATTTTGAAGGTAATGCTAAGACCTATTTTTACACAAATAATTAGCACACATTTCCGTGCAAATGAAAAAGATATTTGACTTTATCTTACTCAACCCACCCTGTTTAAGCCTAATTATGACAAAACAATTGGAGAGGGATGTTGCACATGACTAAAATGGTTTCAAATATAGGAAACATGAATAGTCTGGCCTATAAAACACTTATTTCCTATAAATGTCTTATGCAAAATGTAATAAAATTAGTCGAGAAAACATGAATTATTAGAATATAATTTTACAGATAATTAATAACTGTATAGTATTACATCCGGGTTTTCTTCTTTTTTCAGATTAACATCGCAAAACAATTTCTTTGAAATAAACCATAGAAAAAACTAGCTAATGGGTTAATTAAATTAGTTTTAAACACGTTCCCAAACAAGAGCTGGTTTTAATGTCCCATTTAGACAAGGCTTGGGACAATATTGAGACAAAAGATACAAATGGTGATCATCAGTATTTTCTCAATTTTATGTGCTTTACTTATACAAAGCTGATAAGTAGAGATGGTATAATGTGTTATTGTCTACTGTAAGCGTACCGCACATTAACCCATTCCAAAATGGAAACACCATAGGGACTGTTCAAATTTGGAATACGCTAAAAACGACGAAAAGGTTGTTTTTAAGATAGCATTTTAACAGTACAGAAATATTTGAGATAAAAGGAGAAAACTGCTGGTATTGTCTTTTTCCCCAATGTTTTCTCAACCGTTTCGATTTACGGACGATTTAGGTTCTTTTTGGGACAGAGTTAAGAGGCTGACGCCATAGGGTTTGTAGCCAACCGTTTAACCCTTAGCAATAACAGGTTACCCAAAAATATATATAAATAACTATAATTGCTATAGGCGGGTATCCAATTTTCTCTAAGCGGATTTTATGAAGAAATATGGGTACCAGTCTAGTCTTTTGGGGATTTCTGTTACTAAATACAGCACAAAGAATTATCTGAACCAGTTACCGTTCGTGGAATTACTACCAAAATTTGTGTAAAATCATAGAGGGCGCGATTTTAATTTTCCTTTGACCCCAGTCTGGTATTTAGACCGGAGAAAGTAAAGAGGGAAAACCATCGGACTGGAACCCAGTCTAACATATAAGTAATTGCTTTCAAAACATCAAAGTGTGAGGATGTCAAAGAGGAAAACTTCGAAGGATTGTAGAAATTTAAAATAAATTTGCAACATAAAAACTGCTTATAGAACCCCTGTTCCAAAATTAATAGAATGACCCTCGTATATTGATATTTCATGCAGTTGAAGTATCTGAACGCAATCTTGAGTAATAGCCTAAATGCATAATATTTAATGTTGTTAATGACCTTCAGTAAAGTCTGAAGTTCATTTGACCCTTTCCCAAGTGAACATTTTTGGAGCATCTGACAAATGCTTTTGAAAATGCCTTTTCATAACAATATTGTCTGTGCTAGAATGTACATAATTTCCCAATAATTTTAATGTCTATTTTGTCCTTTGCATAATCTTTCATTGGTCATCTTCTATAAAACTGAAGCTTTTTCCCTCCCCAAGATAAAAGTTATCATTCTGATAAGAAATTACTTGAGAAAATGCATTTCATACCTTTGTCTCAATATTTTTTGTAATAAATTAATAATGTCCGTGTTATAATTCTTTTTATGTAATTTGCAGTAGCTTAAAAAGGTCTATTCATATTTCTTAAAAATTTGGGAACGGGTTCACAGTGTAGGAGCGGAAGTGTGTGAAAGCTTGTCTTTGAGTGATAGCTTGTGTGTCTGTACATCGAGGAAATGCAACTTGGTAAACATCAGCGGTTGACATAGGTAAGAAAAAGTTTATGATTGATAATTATTTCGACATATATCTTATATTTTGTTGTAATGTCGTAATCTTGAATAAACATGGAAGGCATCGTCCTAATATGCGCCCGGTCTGAACTGTTTAAACCATATAAAATGCCTTGATCATTTGAATGGGAAAATTGGAGCATGATATTCACCACATAAAATTGCCATTTTTGTCGCTTTTTTAACATTAATCGTATTGTTTATTCCCAAAATTAAATGCCTTTATGTATGTATTTTTTTCACTAAGAACATGATTCAGACGAAATGATGTCCATTCCAATAAAATTCCCGATTTAAGTGTCCGCATTTTGACAGTTTTTATGTACAATCGTTTGGCTAATGACAATTCCCTTATGAATTTATTGTACAATCGCTTACAAGCAGTTTGTAATGTCACTTGCCTATTTTTCACACGGATTACAATATCAACACAAACACGAAATTTCGGTTCATCCTCTTTAATTTGTTATCCAATGTTCCACAGAATAGGCTTCTTTCTTTACCTATGTTTCAAAATTCATTTTAGAGTGATGAATGGGTTTATATAATAGCAACGAATTTTGTGCTAAACGTGTAGACTTGGTTTGCCAAACGTTATGTTTTGATAAACCGTCGGTGCCTTTTTGAAAACTCTTGACTGCTGCTAGAATCAAGCCGTAGTTACGAGATTTTGTAACAACACCTTCGAAATAATATTGTTTGTCCGAAATTATGTCACTGTTTACTAAATATAATTGTGCCCTTTTCTACATCGAACCATGTGCCGTGACGAAAGGTTACAGTATATTCCAATATATGTAAATTGGCAGAGAAGCATAATACTTACTGAAAGATGGCGAATAATGACACATTTGCTGTCCGCAGTGGCCGTGACAGTACAGTAGCTTTCTACAGATAGTATTACGTAGATTTATTTAAAGGGGGAATAACACTTAACATCATGCAAATTTTCCGAGAACTTCGCACAAAATAAATATGAATTATGAAAATATGGCCTTTAAATTGCATCTATGCCAAATCTTAGCTTTTTATCTTGTGTATTGGCTAGGATGTCGACGGATTTAAAACCCCATATGTTCCATTATTGTAAATATTATCCCCGGGACAAAAAATCATGGGGTTTTAAATCCGTCGACATCTAAGCCAATACACAAGGTAGAAAGCTAAGATTTGGCATATATGCAATTTAAAGACCATATTTTAATAATATATATTTATTTTTTGTACGAAGTTCTCAGAAAATTTGCAAGATGTTAAGTGTTATTCCCCCTTTAAGGATAGTAGGTTCGAAACACATACAGTGTGTATTTCTATAAATGGAAATCCCTCTTTTCCTCGCCAATAGGATTCGGTTTTCCGTGCACACAAATACGTCATCGTCACGCCTCACTGGTCTAAAAATAGATTGGGAATCCCTTATCGTACAAATATGGCTGTGAATCTCGCGGAGTTTTTCCACGTTCAACTTGCCGAAGATAACATTCTAAGAGTCTGATTGCTGTAATCAATTGTTGAGAAACATTCCAATTCAGAGTTGAGAAGGTTGCTGCACTCTCGTGTACTTTTTAAGATCGATAACTATGAAATAACCAGTTGACAAGTAATGTTTACACATACGGACATGTCCTGACTTCAACGTGCCGCTCGTGCGTGCTCGCTTAGCCTTTCCAAAACGACATAATGTCATGTTGGGCCAAATTGAAAAAAAGTCTGCAGACGACAAACGGATGTGAATATTTTTAGTGTTTTATCTCGGAGAAAATATTGAGGCAAAAGAAGAATGATCATCAATATCTAAAGAAGTTATTCACACCCATTTTGTCTGCTGTGCATGCCTTTTCGATTTTGTCGATCATCATTTTCTTCTTTTGCCTCAATGTTTTCCCAAGAATTATCTGTTGGGGACGTCTAAACCGGTCTTGTTTGGGAAAGGGTTAATATAGAAAAAACTAGAATTTGTCGCTGAATGTGATTTGATACCCCTATAGGCTTTCACTACAACAAAAGGCAATAACTCACAAAATAAGCAAGATAGAGTTATGTTCCTTGTACGTTGCACTTCTCCTTGGTGAGATCTATCTACCAGAGAAGTCTCATGATCATAGCTACTTTACCTTCAGATTTTTCGATGTTTTTTCTGGTTAAGCTGCTAAGGAATCTCAAGAAAAAACGTTTGTCATTTCTGGTCTGTCTCCTAGTCCTTGGGCCAGATATGGTTGGAGTTACCACTAAAATGGACAAAGGGACACCTATATATCTTGAAAGACCTATCCAAAGGAAGAACAAAAATGCGATGATATCCACTCTGCAGAGTAGCTATACCTCAGAATGTGCATTTGAAATTTGATAGGGTTTGGATAGTTGAAATTCAGTGCAAGGTTTTGAAATGCTTAAAATAATGTGGCTTTACTGCTTTCTATACTAAGCATACATTGCATATATAAACCAGATGCATAGAAATACAATTCTTGTTGAATAATTTGTCCTACACAGCATGTATATGGAAAAAATCACAACAGGTATATCCATAAAGGGAGGTAATAAGCCGAGCAAATTACATGCTTTTAAATATGGAGTATGGCATTATTATGTCATAAGCCAAAAATGAAAACCCTCTGTATTTTCTTGAACCTGTTAATGAGTTCTGACTTTTGTTCCATTTCAAAGTGCCCGATAAGCAAAATTTAACAACCTTCTTGTTTCCATGGCAACTGTCTTCTTATAGAAGTTTCAGCATAAGCTTCAACTAATCGCAAAATCATTTAAAAACCATTATAGTAATAAAACATACATTTTAGTTTTGAAATGTTATTTTGTTAAGACATCTCTTACACAAAACTAATTAGTATGCTTATGAATATTAATAAAAACTTTAATAACAAGATCGTGAAACGCAAATGCCCAAGGAATGGCAATGTTAAGTTTTTATGCTAAATTTTCGAGTTAAGGATTGATAAGGGTTAATGAATGACCTTGAGGAAGGTCATATTGATATTGCACGAACAGATAAATATCATTGTTCAAAAAAAGGTTACATACAAAATTATAGCTTTGTATGTCAAATATTTTTGGAGAAAAGGCCAGTGTTTACTGTTAAGTTTTCATACAGACAGATCGACGGACAGACAGACAGACAAGAGTAAAAAATATGCCCCTGCGTGTTTAAATTGCTGAAATGAGACATTTCTAGTTACAATGTAAATATGATGTGTGTTTTATACCGTAATTCAAAAGGTAAAATAACACAAATAAATTAATTATTACTTCATTGGCAAATTATGGACAATTATAGGTAAACTGCATCTAAAAGGAGACAAGAAAGAGACGGCGGACTCAGTATACAGTGTTTTGACAGCATTTGGGGTTAGGGATGAATTCCTGTTGTAAGCCCTTTAAAGTTTAAGTTTTTTAAAGGTCAGGGTAACTAGGTCAAAGGTTATAGTCCCAAATAAATGGGCGTGGTGGGAGTCCTCATCCGGTAGGTTTCAAATCAAGGCCAAAGAAGTTCAAGACTTAACTATCTGCATGCAAAGTCGCATAACTATCACCCTTCCACTTCTGTTTGTTTCTTGTCCCTCTCAATACCACGCTGAATGACACTGGACTCGGATATGACATCCAAGGCAAGAAGATCAGCCATCTTTTCTACATGGATGACCTAAAGACCTTTGCCAAGAACGATCACCAGCAAAAACAACTGCTCGAGACAGTAAAGGTCTTTAGTGATGACATATGTATGCAATTTGAACTGGACAAGTGTCCAAAAGCCACATTCAAAAAGGAAAACTAACATCAACATCTGACATACAGCTAGAAAGAGACACCATCATCAAGAACTAGACCAAGATGCTAAATACAAATACCTTGTGTTAATGAAGATGACGGAATTCAACATGCAGCAATGAAGGAAAAGATCAGAAAAGAGTATTACAGAAGAGTTAAGGCTTGCAATCAAGAGTGAGCTAAAAGCTGCAGATAAGATTGAAGCCATAAACACCCTGGCAGTCCCAGTTGTCACATACAATTTCAATATTATAAACTGACAAATGCAAGAAAAAAGGAAAACTTGACACAAAGACCAGACAGTTACTAACAACAGAAAGAATGCACCACCCAAAGGTTGACGTTGAAAGATTGTACCTACCATGAAAGATCGGTGGCAGGGGCCTCTCATAGATTGAGATGGCATAAACACGTATTTGGAGACAACAAAAGACAATCTGCTACATCTGATCCGGGAACATGAACGTAACAAGAAACTTTACTCAATCTCAGAGCAAGCCAGAAAATTCATTCAAGAACTGAACATTGCACAAACGACAAGAAATGGAGAAGAATCCGTCACAGAGTTTACCAAAAGAACAAGACGGACAAAGGCAAATGCCCAAAAGAGGATGACACAAACATGGAAAGCCAAACCAATGCATGGGCAATACCCTTAAGGTTTGACAAACCAGATGTTGACCAAGATCAGACACATTAAAAGTGGCTCTCTTGTGCAGGTCTCAATGCAGAAACAGAGGGAGTGGTGATAGCAGCACAAGATCAGAGTTTGGCTACAAGAGCATATCACAACAAGATCATCAAAGATGATACAGATCCAAAGTGCAGAATATGCAACCAATATGATGAAATTGTCTCAGGCTGTCCAACATTAGTGCCAACATAGTACATTCAAAGACATGACAAGGCAGCAGGGTACATTAATTGGAAAATCTGCAAGCAATTTGGACTCCCAGCAAACAAAAAATTGTATGAACATCAACCAAAAACTGTCGTAGGGGGACATGTCAGTGAATACTGGTACAGAGATCAAGGCTAACATACCAGACGTCATCATCAAGAACAAATTGGACAAGACGTTCATCAAAATACAAAGACCTTGAGATAGAAGTAGCCAGAATGTGGGGTATGGAGACGACAACTGTACAAGTCGTTGTAGGTGCACTTGGTCTCATTAAGAAGGGACTTGACAAAATATTCAAACAAATCCCTGGTGCACCAGTTATCGAGGAACTGCAGAAGATCATACTCCTCGGAAGTGCACATATCATCCAAGGAACGCTCTAAAACACATGAAAGCTAATAGTGCCTTAAAATTATGTGTTGATTCCGGGATTTTAGTGTAAAATACCTTTGTACAAAACCGAATTAGACAATAATAATAATAATAATAATAATAATAATAATAATAATAATAATAATAATAATAATAATAATAATAATAATAATAATAATAATAATAATAATAATAATAATGATAATAATAATAATGATGATAATAATAAAAACACTATAATTGCAAAATTTATACCTTCTGTCATAGATCTAGCTATCCCCTAAAGAATCTGCTTTACATGTATACGACCTACAACCTTAATTTTAAACGATGTCAATAAACTTTCAATATATTGTAGTTGCCCTTTTTGTTAATCCATGTGTTTTGATTCTACTTTGAATTCTAAAAGTATCAAACGAGATCATTTGAACCATCTAATCAGTTCTGTTCATCATCATAATCATTCAATCATTTGTGTAAATTGTGCAAAGAAAGTGTTAAAATATTTAACAATCATTTATAATAATGTATTCAGTTTACTGTATCAATGTTTTCCTAAACTTTAGGGACATTATTTTCTATTTGATATTGGATTTAGGGTGTATTTTTTTACGTTCAGAAGGGTTGTTTAGCCCTTATATTTAAGCAGATTTACAATAAGATGCAAAATTACGGATGCTAACAAATGATTGAATCTTGCATGAAAATGGGTGAATTTGCAAAACGAATGAACGTTAACTGTTACTAGATAACATAACAGATGCTGATCTTAGAAGCAAGAGCAAATGCCAAGTTTGAAAGCAATAGTTATGACAGAAACAAACTTATTTGTGACAGATATTTAAAAGATGCTCATTAAAGTTTGATGAAGAATTTCTATGCCACAAAAAGGTAAAAATTGCTCGACATTAAATGCTAGAGTAATAGATATCTGTCTTGAGGTTGGTATCATGGACATAGAGGTACATGCAAAGTTTTAGAGTAATGGCATTAGTAAAACAGAGATATGACACTTTTACCAAACACAAACCTAATTCGCAAAAAGGGTCACAGTTTTAAGTAGTGTCATAAATATTAGCGAATATGCAAATAAGGTAATATGCATAAAATTTATGGTAAATTATTGAGCAAGTCATAAACTTTCATTTGATACCATTCTTACATCTGTAGGTCAATATTCAACCAAGATATGACCAAAAACGTTTTGAAATGACTGAACAATTTTATAGGTTTAAGGGTTTAGATAAGGTTTATGACCCAAAGCCCCTACTGCCAAATTAAGTGCAAACATCGCTCAAAATGTTTGATGTACTATTTTCTTTAATATTTAATATGTTTACGTAATTCCCCTGCACAAAAATGCCTCATTTTGGAAAGTATTTACCAAATTTCTGTCGAAAATCGCAATTTTAGGAAAATTCATGAATATGCAAATGAGCTAATTTGCATAACATAACTAAAATGAAAGAATAAGTAATAAGCTTTCATTTGATATCATTCTGACAACTGTGTGCAAATATTCAATGAAGATATGGCTGAATTCATTTTCAAAATTTACATAAGTAATTTGATGGGGCTAAGGGTTTAAATAAGGGTTACGGCAAAAAGCCCCAACTGCCAGAGTGTAAAACAAGGCTCAAAATGTTTCTAATAAAATGTTCTTTAAGAAAAATCATGTTTTCAAAATTCCCCCTGAAAAGAAACGCCTTGTTTTGGAAAGTATTTATCAAAATTTTCGCCAAAAAATGGAATTTTTAAGGGAAATCATTAATATTCATGAATATGCAAATGGGATAATTTGCATAAAATAACTACAAACAAAAGAGTGAGTCATAAGCTTTCATTTGATACCATTTTGACACCTGTAGGTCAATTTTCAATGGAAATATGACCAAATAAGTGTTAAAAATTTGAATGCAAAAAATAATAGGGTTAAGGGTTTTAGATAAGGGTTACAACAAAAAGCCCAGACGGCCAGAGTGCAAACAACGCTCAAAATGTTTCTAAGATAATGTACTTTATGAAAAACCATGTCTTCTTGCATTAGAAATATATGATAATTATAGAAAAATACTTTTTCGAATATTTCGGCCAATTCTTACACTTGATTGCACATAAAGCATATTTTGAAGAGGAGTAATGACGTCATTATAATTACATAATAATAAAAATCATGATTCATAAGTAGTGAAATACATGTTCATATGTATGGATTCAAATAAATAGATTTATACATTCATTTAATATTTTTCATTAATTTTTCCCTTTCCCTTACCCCAAACCAGATTGTCATTCACGTCGTGAAGGGTACCTATATAAAGGTAAGGGTAAAATATATTTAGCTACTCTTCATGTCGGATATCATCACTGAAAAACATCCGCCAGATGTATATCTACAAATATATATAGGTGTCCTTTTGTCCTTCTTTCTGGTAATACTTACCCCATTTTCCTGGTCCTGGCCCAAGGACTATCCGTATCTGGAAGCAATGTTGCATGTTGCATATGCGCAATGTTTCGTAGTTTTAGTTCCCGCCTGCATTATCTATGATCGACTAATATCGCGCTTGAAAATAATAATTTTTTGCTAACACGATTACGAAAAATTGTCCGATTCATGACCGATAAACAAAATATTAGACGGGTACCCGGCAAACGTTGTTGAGGGTATTCCCATCGAAAATCTATTTTTAGCACACGAAAGTGGGAAAACTGTTCGCTATTTAGACTCGCTAATTTTTTAGCATTCACAGGTCGTTGTCATATTTTACCACAAAAGACACTATTAACTCAGCTTGCTGTCCGTGGAAAATGTAACGTGACTATACCGCTTGTATACTCAACGAATTTGGTGTACAATACGCGCATTTGATTGTGCCAATCGCCATGCTACGCCCTTTTAAAACCGTTAGGTATGCCTCGTTGAAATCACATTTCAATGCAAAATCGTGTGTTTACAAATTTTGTGTTTTGTAAAATTATATATAACAGGAGATCCAAACGGGAGATCTGTTTGGTTACAGTAAAAATAATCTATTTTGGATTTCCCAAGGTCATGGATGATGACTATTACAGTTGGCGCCACATCGTATGGCACAATGTTTATTTTTCGTTCAAATGTAATTGAACGTTAAACAAATCATAAACAGATGCCATACGATGTGGCGCCAACTGTAATTGGTCCCTGTCAAATGTTGATATCGGTTAAAGCCGGATTTTAAATAACAGATTGACAAAGATTGAGACTTCAGTTATACTTTAGTATAGTATTTCGTCGGTGTAAATCAAATATCAGGTTAGTTATGGAAGATTTTATAAAATTATGTCACGGGATTCTCCATCGTGCAAAAATTTCTTATTTTCCCGACATGTTTTCTCTATATCTTTTACGGGCGAGCATAATATCATGAAAATATCAGTCGAATATAATGCAAAAAGAGGTAAAGACGCATTTATTGCAATCAATATGTCACATATGCAATTCAAGCCGTTGTACAAAAGTAAATATTTCTTGTCAGGCTATTGTACATGACTTGACAAACGATTGTACAAAAAAATATTTTTTTAAACGGCAAAAATGGGAAGTTTTAGACGGTTTCCTAACCAAATAATTATATAAATCTCAACACACACATATGCACGAGCTGTGAATGAAAATTTTGTCGCGAAATACCCTACAGTATGCATCTATTCGAATGAAAACTGCGATTCGTAACAGCTATGTCACCCGTTTTAGTTCATGCCCAAGTGAATCGGGCCTAAAATGACTCAAATCTAGAACTAATGGCTCCGATTGCTCTAAGAATATTACCGGGAATAATAAATAAAGAGATTTGTACAATGATCTGACAAAAGTGTTGTGTTTATCCAGAAAAAAACATAAATTCTTACCAATGTCAACCGCTGATGTTTACCAAGTTGCATTTCCTCGATGTACAGACACACAAGTTATCACTCAAAGACAAGTGTTCACACACTTCCGCTCCTACACTGTGGGGTTACTTCAATGTGAATTTCAAAATTTATTATCTTCATAAAACGTACCCTTCATTTATGTTCCATGAAAACTGAAACGCATCAAAATGTTTCCCAACTAGAGAGTTAAAACTTTTAAGTTTACCAATATTCTAAGAGCGTCTAAGTTCACTAATTACTAATGTCACTGGTGGTGAACTCGGCCAAAGCGAGGGACGTTTTTTCGCGATCAATGTATTCCGTCGGTGTTGTTATAAAATATCGTAACTACGGCTTTATCGAAGCCGTAGTTACGAGATTTTATAACCACACCGACGGTTTGTCAATACAAAACGGTAAACCCGGTCTGTTTTAGAACAAGTTAATTGTCATTAGAAAAAATCTATAAAATCTCATTTAAACGCAAAACATCTATACCTTATTGTAGCAAAAATTGTTTTAGTTCACCATCAGTGAACGTGCTTCAGTGTTTCATGCGTTTCATTATTCAAGGGAATCATTAGATTGGTCTAATTTGAGAAAGCATTGTGCAAAAAAAGTATTCAACTTGTGCAACACAGAATTTGGATTTTCTCGTTAACCCTTGCCAATGGCGGATTCAGGATTTCTGTGATGGGGGTTCGAAAATACAAATAGGGGGGTTCGTTTTCCCATTATTGCCTATTTTGGACAGAATTTCTGCATGAAAATGAGATAATCATGCTACAGAGGAGGGTTCGTTTGAATGCATGCTACAACCCGAGCTGCACGGCTATATCTACCTACAAAGGAAGCGAAGCTTCACGAGACTCATACAGGAGATGAGCCTTCTACCCAGTATTCCAGCAATGCACTGCTACT
Organism: Fragum sueziense; assembly: GCA_963680895.1. Classification (NCBI taxonomy): domain Eukaryota; kingdom Metazoa; phylum Mollusca; class Bivalvia; order Cardiida; family Cardiidae; genus Fragum; species Fragum sueziense. Next base: position 15,137,184 of record OY804605.1, on the reverse strand, counting down.
CAATAGGCAAGGAACTGACCTATCCGAAGGGGGAAACAATGGGTAAGGGATAGCTGGAGATGGCTATCGCATTATCCCACCGCTGCCACCAATTGTAACGTACCGAGATGCATGGCTACATACAGACAACAATCAGTCCATTCAGAGAAAGGGATCCTCAACCCTAAATGGGCTGATAGTTCTATATGTAGTTCAACTTTTTCACGATGTATACTGGCCAGGTAATCTCATTAGCATATTACCTGCCATATTTACTCCCTTTAACCGTCACAGGCAAAAAAATCAACAAAAGTCAAAAATTCAAACGTTGAGAGCAATGAAAATTACTTCCCTCTAAAATAACCTTAAAATTGTTTAAAATCGTCTATTCGCACCATACAGATTTCGTTCCATAACCCATGACACAGGCCCTACATTAAAAGTAATGCCGATGCGCTGCGCTAAATATTAAGGGATTTCTCCTTCAAATGTTTAGTATAAATGTATTTTATTGCCAAAATATTTGCCGGTTGATCAACAATATACACAATTAGATATTATGACAAAAAGGTTTGATCACAAATTCTCGCAACTTAGAAACGACAATTCCTTTTGGAGAAGTTCATTTTGACAACATCAATTAAGTTATAAATTATTAGTTTTAGTATAAAACTTGTAAAATTATGATACCAATTTTTTATTTCCTTTTTACACAAAAAAAAAACTTTTTATCTGTACTAATATTTAAAACTTTTAGCAAAAAAAAACAATATAAAGAGTAACTCCGTCAAATAATACAAAAATTGACGACACATTTCACGGACGTTATACATGTACTATAGTCCCTGAGCTAGAAAAATGTTTGCGCCCCCCCCCCCCCTCACCATCCCATGGGGGAACTTTGTCGACATGTCTTTTTATAAAGTATATTATCTTACAAACATATTGAGCGTTGTTTGCATTCTGGCCGTTTGGGGCTTTTTGCTGTAACCCTAATCTAAAACCCATAACCCTGTCATTTTTTTCATTTAAATTTACAATACTTATTTGATGAAATTTTCATTGAATACTGACCTCCAGAAATGGTATCAAATTAAAGCGTATAACTTGCTCTTTTATTTTGTAGTTAGTTAATGCAAATTAGCTCATATGCATATTCATGAATATTGGTGATTTCCCTTAAAGACATTTTCTAGCTTTTGTTTGCCGAATTTAAATTTTCTTATTTTGACATATTTTTTTTCTTTAGAGTATGCCTACACCATATTAGTTTTCCTTGTATTTGCATTTTTACAACACACCAGTAAATCTTTTTTGCACGAATTTTGGATTTTAAAAAAAAAATACACACTATCTTAACAAATACGTGATTTTTCATACTTTTATCAGTTATCTAACTTATTTCTTTGATCATACAATTCAATTTGTATTACAAACAAGATGTGGAATTCATGTTACGAGTAGAAAAATTAAAGTACCAAAGGAATATGGTTTAACAAATTGCTACTTATTTCGTTAAAGGCACATTTTCCCACAAATTTCGTTCAAATAAAGCACAAAAATCGAAATTATATTATTTTTTTAAATTCACAGATTTTGTACATTAAAGTATGCTGAAAATAACTGTAAAAAGAAATAAAGGGGTAACCATATTCATTTTGTATGAATTTTACACTAAAAGAGACTGGGTTTACAGTTATGTTTTGATAAACAGTCAGTGTTTTTATAAAATCTCGTAACTACGGCTTATATAAAGCCGTAGTTACGAGATTTTATAACAAAACCCACGAAATTCATTTGTTTGTCCGAAATTACGTCACAACTTACTTGAAAAAAAAAATCGTTCCCTTTTAAGTGTCTTGCCAAAATACACACCCCAGTGGGGTTTGGACCCGGAACCTCCGGGTTTCAAGTCGAGTGCGCTATCCACTGCGCCACGGAGGCTGTCAAGAGTGAAGAAATTCAATGCGCACGAACTTGCGCACTTACAACTTCCGAAAACGTCTTTAAAATTTCCCTTTATTGGAGAAAATTTGATAAATACTTACCAAAACAAGGCGTTGCTGTCTAGGGGGTATTTCGTAAACATGTAGTATCTTAAAGAACTTTTTATAAGAAACGTTTTAGCCATGTTTGCCATTTGGCGTTTGGGCTTTTCGCCGTAACCCTTATCTAAACCCTTAACCATATCATATTATTCATTTAAGATTTGAAAATTAATTTTGGCCATATCTTGGTTGAATTTTTACACACAGATGTTAGAATTGTATCAAATGAAAGCTTATCAGTTGCTCTTTCATTTTCAGTTATGTCAGGCAAATTAGCTCATTTGCATATTCATGAATATCAATGATTTTTCCTAAAATTGAGTTTCGACAAAACTTTCGTAAATACGAACCTAAATAAGGCGTATTTGTGCAGGGGAACTATGTAAAAAAGTAGAATCTTAAAGAAATTCATATAAGAAACATTTTGAGCAATGTTTGCACTTTGGCCGTTGGGGTTTTTAGTCATAACCCTTTTCTAAACCCTAAACCATATAAAATTATTTAGTCATTTCAAAACTTTTTGGTCATATCTTGATTGAATTTAAGATGTTAGAATGGTATCAAATGAAAGCTTATGATTTGCTCAATAATTTGCTATAAAATTCATGCAAATTACCTCAGTTGCATATCCATGAATATTAATGACTTTACACAAAGCCGTGACGTTTTTGGGAATATTTGGTAAATATTTTCAAAAATATTGTGTTTTTGTACATGTACAGTGTAAACATGTTTTTATTGAAGAACATCACATTAGAAACATTTTCAGCGATGTTTGGATAAACTTAGTGATGTCTTTTGCCACATTTATTTTAATTTGGACCATTCCAAAATTTTGTCATCTCGAAAAAAGTTTCTCAGGATCCCAGCTCGATTTTTTGTTGATTGATTGATTGATTTATTGATTTTTTTATTTATTTATTTATTTATTGTTGATTTTTTTTATTTTTTGATTGTTTGATTGATTAAATTTTGATTGCTTGATTTTTGCTCGATTGATTTTTGCTTGCTTGCTTGCTTGATTGATTTTTGATTGATTGATTTTTGCTCGATTGATATTTGTTTGCATTCTTGCTTGCATGCTTGCTTGCATTCTTGCATGCTTGCTTGCTTGATTGATTGATTACTTACTTTATTGCTTACTTGCTTGATTGATTGATTGATTGATTGATTGATTTATTCATTCATTGATTGATTGATTGATTGATTGATTCATTGATTCTTTGATTAATTGATTCATTGACTGAATAAATAATTGATTGATCGAATAATTGATCAATTGATCGAATAATTCATTGATTGATCGAATAATGGATTGATTGATCGAATAATCGATTGATTGATCGAATAATTGATTGATCGGTCGAATAATTTATTGATTGGTCGAATGATTTATTTATTTTTACAGATGATAACCCCTTATGCATTGGCTGAAGAGAATGTCTGTCTGAAATCCATAAGTACGTATCATTCGTTTAAAAATGTCGCGCTAAAAGGGACCTTATCGGGTGTGTGAAAAATATCGACCCTAGTCAGTCTGCACAGTCCGCGCAGCCAGACTAGGGCCGACACTTTTCACTTTAATGCATTTTTCTATTTCCGGAATGTTTTCGCTATATTACTTGTTCAATTTTCGTATACGGGATCTGGTTGACCTGTGCTGAATCTAACAAGTTTGTCAAAATTTGGAATTTTGGAGTACGGAGAAGGTCCCTTTAAGCGTGATGGGTCACAAATCTTATTCACCTATTCTGTAGTTGGGTAGTTTCAGAAAAAATAAGGGTTTTTTGAAAACCTGTCTCTAACTTTAAGATAAAACAGCATTAGCACAAATTGTATGTCCTTAAATTTGTATTTCTAAATTACTCAGTTCATTGAAACCTTCTTATCGTTTTGAATGAATGGTCTTGAAATGTTTCATGAAAAAATGGCAAAGAAAGCAGGAGTGTAACACTTTTTTGTGACTTTTTTTCACAAAGTCTTTTTTTAGGAATACGCTGAAGATACATTGTTCAAACATATATCACAACAACAATTGATATTTCTGCTTAAACCCTCAACATAACGTATCCGTGAGGATGAAAAATTATTTATTCATTTGATTAGCAGAACTAGTCGGCAAAATATCCCTAAAAAGAGACAACGAATTTTGCTTGAAATAGTGATACTAACTTCAATTTGGTGCTAAAAACTAGTTGACTAAATTATTCGGCTCTTGCATCTGTATTCATTATTATGTGTCGATGTTAAACCATGCACTTGGTTTTCCATTTCTAATGCAACCCATGGTTAAAAGGTAGCATGTTTGATACAAAACAATAATTTTATTAAAAACGAATATTGATGTTCTTAGTATATTTTTTCAGCAGCACATATTTCTTGGTTGTTATAAGTAAAGACAGTTGTACCAGAACTAACATATTTGTGGCATGTAATAAGAAGTGAAAACATGAGTGCAACACCTGACTTGTCACTTCCTTTAGGAGTGACGCCCCTTTGAATGGCCGGTTGTTTATTTTTTGAGGGAAGAAGAAATAATAAATTTGGCGATTTTCTCGATAATGGCAGACAGCTGTAAACAGAGATTTTAGAGGTGACTACCGGACATATAGAGCTACTGATTTATGCATACATAAGACATTTTTGAAATTTGATAGAGAAGTTGTAGTTGGTAGAAGATGTAGAGGTAGACTTATATAGCGTATAGAGTGATCAATCAGCTGGAACCTGTGTATTGATATTCGCTCACAGGAGAAGGGTCACGCCCGATTTTTCGATTGAGGCCCGTCATGGGTGTCACAATTACCCAATGGAGAGCCAGTATCGGCTGCTTTGTGCAGCCTACAGCCAGGAAGCTGAGATCTACAATGCGACCAATGTTATCTGGGTCGATGCTTTTGTTCATTTCGCTGAGTATCCGCATAACGCTCTTCCTCTTACTTGTAGCAGAAGGGATTGAAATGAACCCAGGTCCAAATACCAGGGGAGGTAATTCCGGTCAGCATAAACAACCTTCTGATCGCCCTTTGACTAGAGGGAGAGGTGCTGCCAGAGGGTCGGACAAATCCAACACTCCAAATGTGTCCAATCGATCCCCGAAAAACACAAGACCAGCAACGACACAACAAACTGAGCAAACTATACGAGATCAGCCCAGGATTAACGAATGGTTCCCGTCCTCTCAGCAATCGTCCTCATCACAGCCCAAAGAAAACTCTCAACATTCGAGGCCCCCTCAACCAAGTCCTGCAAACACAAATTCATTGAATAACGATACAGCAGATGATTCCGACAGCGACGGGTACGAAACTAGCGAAGATTCATATGTTATGGCAGATGATATTCCAACGGACAATCCAAATCAAACTACGCAAATAATGATAAATATGCAGAGAGATATACAGAAGACCATGAATAGTCTCAATAAGAAATTCGATAAAATGGACAAAAATCTGAAAGATCTCAAAAGAGAAAACAAGGAATTAAAGGCGCAAAATGTCGAATTAAGCCAGAATGTGAAACGGTTAGAAGAAAACGTGACGGAAATGAAGCAGCAAAATATCAGCCTTATGGACAAATATGATAATCTTGAAAATCAATCACGTAGACAGAACCTTAAGTTCTACAATATTCGTGAGTCAGCAGGAGAAACCTGGAGTGAATCTGAGGATAAAGTGCGCAACTACATCCAGAATGATTTACATTTAAACGCGGATGATATAAGTGTAGAAAGAGCCCATAGACTACCCGGAAAGTTCAAACCGAGGCCCATCATCGTAAAATTTTCATTTTACAAAGAAAAAGACCGCGTTCTTAATGCATATAGAGACTTATTGAAGCAGAAGCGAGACTCGGGAAGTCAACGCGATGATAATAGTGTTCGGGTCGGGGAAGACTTTTCCGAGCGTGTCCGAAAGCAGCGTGCGCTTCTATATCCATTTATGAAGGACGCTATTGACCATGGGAAAAAGGCGCAGTTGAAATTAGACAAACTTTCCGTCGAAGGCGAATTATTCGTTTATGACGACAGTTTGAAACAACCAGTCCCTGTTAGGTCTAGCAGCAAAGACTAGCAATTTGGCCATGGTCCAAGATTTTTGACTCCAGATTCTAACGAATCTTTACAACTAAATATTTGTTCATGGAATGTGCAAGGTCTATTGAAATATTTAAATGATGAGTATTTTAAACAATATTGTTCCACGTTTAATATGTTATGTTTCTGCGAAACATGGGGTATTAAAGGTGAATCATTTGAAAATATGCTAACAGACTATACATCTTTTGATTTCATGCGCTCAAAGAAAAAGTCAGCACCCAGAGGTTCTGGAGGAGTTTCTGTATTCATTAAAAACAATCTGATGCTGACAGGTCGTTTTCGCAGAATATTTGAGAATTTTCATGATTGTGTTATCATTTATTTTGACAGCTCGAAATTACTAAATATCGCTAATGACATTATTTTTATATTTACATATATATCTCCAGAATATTCATCGATATATAATAACTTAGACAATAATGGCATCGAATTATTACATGAAAAGATACAAACTATTACAAATTCATACCCAAATGCATCACTATTTTTGGCGGGCGATTTTAATGCAAGAGTAAAGGATATCTGCGACTTTATACAGCAAGATGACTTAACACATGTTTTTAACGATGATATACCGTATCCGTCCGACTTTTTCAGTTTACCGAGAAAATCGAAGGATACTGAATACAATCGTTTTGGATTATCACTCATTGAACTTTGCTGCACTCATGACATGCATTTTTTAAACGGCCGCTTTGAGGGTGATGCAGATGGACATTATACATGTATAGCAAATAACGGTTGCAGTACTGTTGATTATATGATTTGTTCTTCTGATGTATTTTGTCATGTAAACAATTTTTCCGTTTTGGATAATGATATGTCGGATCATTTTCCAATAAATTGTAAAATAAACTTTCAATATGAAACAGGATTTGAAAACCATTCAGATCGAAAGTTAAAATTACTTCCCTTTAATTATTACCCTTGGAAACTGCAAGATATTGAGCTGTTTTCAAATAAGTTTCAGAGATTTTATGGTAATTTTATAGAACATAATGTAGATTATGATAATGTTACTTTTTCTGAAACGCTAAGCAATTTTTCTAATGTTTATAGGAAATCATCCAAACCTACAAAAAAGTTTTCTAAAAAGCATTATAAATTAAATTCTCCTTGGTGGGATGAAGATTGTAAAGTAGCCCATAATGTCAAACGTATTACACTACGTCGTTTCAAACTGTCTTGTTATAAGTCAGATTTGTTAATTTATAAAAGAGCTAGAAATGAATTCAAGTGCATTTGTCGACATAAACAAATATTATATAAACAACAACAAAAGAATGAACTTCTTAGTTGTAGGAAAGATGCTAAGCAGTTTTGGTCTAAGTTAAAGAATGCCAATATTATTCGTAAAGATCCAGAAATTTCGCCATCATCTTTTTATAACCATTTTAAAGAACTGTTGAATAACGATTCTGTCATGAGAGATTTAGATTCATCTTTTTTGGAAGATGTTCGCCTAAATTTAGATTGCGAAGAACTTAATATCCCGATTACACAAGATGAAATAATTCAAAGCATAAAGTCATTTAAGTTAAACAAATCTCCAGGTCCTGATGGAATATGTATGGAAATGTATAAACATACTATGAACGATATTTTACCTCTTTTACATAAAGTGTTTAATGATATATTTGACTGTGGTAACTGTCCTGAAACATGGGGACAAAGTATCATTACGCCTTTACACAAGAAAGGGCCTGTACAGGATCCTAACAACTATCGTGGTATATCTCTTATTGATTCGATTTGCAAAATATTTACACATATTCTTAGTACTAGACTTTCAAACTGGTGCGAAGAACACAATGTATTCGACGAATCACAAGCGGGATTTCGTAAAACATATTAAACTATGGATAATATTTTCATACTTATGTCTCTTATTCAAAAATACTTATCTAAAAAACGAGGAAGATTCTATTGTATATTTATTGATTTTAAGAAGGCATTTGATAGCATAAGACATGATAAACTGTGGGATTCTATGGAACGAAAATGTATTAACGGAAAATTTTTGAACTTTATAAAATCCATGTATAATAACCTTAAATCCTGTGTTAAGATAGATGGAAATCTGACCTCTTATTTTGAATGTGGGATTGGTACCCGACAAGGCTGTGTGCTCAGTCCGAAAATATTCGCCCTTTTTATAAATGACCTAGCAAGTTACTTAAGCAGTAAAAATGAACGTGGAATTTTCGTGTCTGACGAAATAAATGAACTTCAATTATTAATGTTTGCAGATGATGTTTCGAGTTTTGCTGACACGGTTATTCAACTCCAAAGACAAATAAATTCAATTGAACAGTTCAGTAAAGGGGTTGGTTTAGAACTGAATATTGATAAAACAAAAATAATGGTTTTTAGAAACGGCGGCGTTGTAAAAAATAATGAAAAATGGTTCTACGATAAACAATTATTAGAAATAGTTCCCTTTTATAAATATCTAGGCATTTATTTTACAAGCAAATTATGTTGGTCCAAAACACACTTAATGCTGTCGTTACAGGCAAAAAAAGCAATAAATTATATTCTACGCCTACGCAAACATTTTGGATCAATTCCTGTTGCTGACATGTTAAACATCTTTGATGCCACTGTGAAACCGATTTTATTTTACGGTTCTCATATTTGGGGTTATCAATGTATAGAGAAAATAGAGAAGGTTCAGGTATATTTTTGTAAGAGAATTTGTTGCCTTTCGCAAAATACGTGTGACTTTTTAGTTCTAGGTGAATGTGGGCGTTTACCATTATGCACCCAATATATACCAAATTGCATCAAATATTGGTTAAGTATTAACAGAATGAATTCCAGAAGATACCCAAAACAATGTTATTACATGTTATTGCAATTAGAAGAAGCAGGCAGAACAAATTGGTGTACACATATCAAAAATTTACTTTTTACATACGGTTTTGGTCATGTCTGGATTTTTCATGAAGTAGGTGATGATAAACAATTTTTACAACTTTTTACAAATAGACTAAAAGACTGCTATACTCAAACGTGGTACAGTGCAATAGAACAGTCATCTAAGGCTAAACATTATAAATATTTTAAATCACTGTTAGATCCAGAATTTTATTTAAGCACTGATCTTTCATACAAACTTATTAGATGTTTTGCGAATTTCAGATGTTCTTCGCATGAATTAATGATCGAAAAAGGAAGACATCTTGGTATTGATAAAGAATTACGTTTTTGTCCAATTTGTAAATCTCAAAGTATTTCTGTTATTGAGGACGAGTATCATTTTTTCTTCGAGTGTAGTGTTTATGAGCAACTTAGATTGACGCATTTTGAGCCGTTCTGGTTAAGAGATAGAAATATCTATAAATTCTATGCAATATTAAAACAAAATGACAAATCAACGATTTACAAAGTTTCGAAATATCTTTTAGAGGCATTTTCTTTGCGAAAGGAATTATTGAATGAGTTAAGCTAATGATGTTTATTCAAAAGTTTTCACGAAAAAAAAAAAAATAAAACTGTGCTGTACAATATTACATATATATGTACGCTTTAACAAAACATTTTCCCTTTTAACTATCGATATAAAATTATGTTATTGGTAGAAAAGTAATTATATTTGTTAACCATTAAATTGCAGAATTATCTTTGTTATGTCACTCATGTTTTCATGTTTGTATTGTATATTGTATCATGGGCCATTGGCCTAAATACTTGAATAAAATATGTCTATGTCTATGTCTATGTCAAACTTGATTCATCATTTTAATCCATTAAAGGGACATAACATTCCAATTTCATTATTTAAAGTATGCCCTGATGCCAAGATTTGTTATTCTTATGACTGGAAATTATATCAGTTTTTTGAAGTTGTTATTTATAAGCGAAAAATACGCCTTTAAAGTTGAGACATAAATGACAAATTCCATATAAATATGAACTGTTGTCCACAACAATTTGTTTGATTTTATCCCAAATGTATATGTTTTTCGTAAACGATTCAATTTATTTGGTTGAAAATTTCAGAATTTTCATTAGAAAATTTGCCTTTTCAGATTAAATAAAAGCAAAAATTTATGAAAATGAATGTGAAATGTCACTTTAACGTTTCAATATTTAGAAATTGAATTATGTGTTTTTCAAATTTAGACTAATATGTTTTATGATTATTTTTTAAGAATATTAATCTCATCAGTGTCGCTAAATTTAGTGAAAAAAAGAAAAGGCATTATATGTATAATAGCCATTTTAAGATATTCATTTCCAAGGATCAATTTGGAAATAAAATGAATGTTCCTGCATAACTAATATTGATAAAAGGGATAGATATAAGTTGATGTGGACTGTGTTACGCTCCTGTAAAATATATTGTTCCAAGATAATGCTGGTTCAATCTCTTACCTATAGACGACAAAATGAGGCGTTATTACCTATGGTTGACTTGCGCAAATTAATTGTTACATTGCCTGATATATAACCTTTCTCAAACAGGACCTTGTTTTGATGTCCCTAGTGACGATATTTCAACATTTTGACCTCGACTCTACTAGCCCTAGACCTGGCTGGTGCTACTCGGGTTCCTAGTTGGCGCCAAAAATGCGAACAAGAACAAGAAAAACCAATCAGTTAGCTGGATAAAATCATTCCCTATTTTGTTTGTTTGTGAATTTCAGGACTAGCTCGGGAATGTAAAGACGACTGGACGGAATATGAAGGTGCCTGTTACTATGTTTCACAGGGAAAAAAGAACTTCGCAGCTGCACAAGTACGTTTGATTCTTTTTTATTCTTTCTTTTTTTTTCAATTTTTATTTTTTTTCTTTTTTTTTTTTTTTTTTTTTTTTGTTATGTGTCATTTCATCGGCAGATTCCGTCAATTTCCGTGAATTTCCGTGATCTTAAGAAAAGTTAATACCAGAGTAGCTCCGATTGTTCTTTTTGGTCTGCGCGTTGTGTTCTTGAATTGTTTAAATGTGCCGTCTGCTGGAGACGACCTTAACCCATTACCAAACAACATAATTTTGGTGTAGTCCAATTTAAAAGAAGTTGCAGACGACATTTCAATGTGATGAAATTTCAAATTTTATAACTTTTTGGGTAGAAAACATTGTGGGAAATGTAGAAATTGCTTGTCACAAGCAATTTCTTCATTTTCCACAATGTTTTCCAAAGCCATTATATTATGGGGAGTCAAAAGACGTCGCTGTTTGGTAATGGGTTAATTCGAATTCAGCGTTATTTTTTTTCATATATTTTTTCATATTAGATTGTTCTGTATGTTCCTTATCCCTTTCCCAAACAAGGCCTGGTTTTGACGTCCCTATTACAGAAGGCTTGGGAAAACATTGAGACAAAAGAAGAAACTGCTGATAACCAGCAGTTTCTCCTTTTGCCTCAATATTTTCTTAGCTATATTGTACACAGTTCCTTTCATTTTCAACGTCCATTTTGTCGTCTGCAGTAACTTTCAAATTAAACCGCCCTAAAGTTTTGTCGTTTGGGAAAGGGTTATTTCATATTTTTATAAAAGTAGTTTTATTTAAGTATATCTTACATAGGCGTAGGAAGGCTTATAATATTGGGGGCCAACTGTTTAAGTGAATGGAACCCGACTGAGCGTAGCGTTGCTAGGGGGTCTGGGGGCATGCCCCCCCCCCCCCAGAAAATTTAAGAAGACATTTCCTCCAATCTGGGCACTTTCAGACAGCATTTTATACCTGAACCTTTATTGAAGGAAAATATGTTTTCATTTTGGTGAATTATTTGGGGGGGGGGGGGGGGGGGGCAAAGGATATGCTGCCCTCCTTTTAAATTATTGGGGGGCTGGCCCCCTGCCCCCCTCTTGCTACGCCAGTGTCTTATCCTTTAGTAATGCGAAAATGATAACAATTCATTTCAAAGATCTGCCTACTCCTTCGCTCGCATTACCAGTCATCATCGCCTGAAGTCGATTCGATAATTTGTGACCCGTCACGCTAAAAGGGACCTTATCCGAACTCCAAAAATCCAAATTTTGAAAAACTTGTCAGACTCAACACATGTCAACCAGATCCCGTATGCAAAAAATAAACATAAAGTAAGATAGGGAAAACATTCCAGACTTAGAAAATCACATACAAGTGAAAAGTGTCGGCCCTAGTCTGGCTGCGCGGACTGGGCAGACAGGCTAGGGTCGATATTTTTCACACTTCGTATAAGGTCCCTTTTAGCCTGACGAGTCACATTTACATCTTATATGCGTCATCTGAATATTCACGGTGGAGATTGTGCATCATGGGATGGATAACGAATACGGAAAAAATAATCTCGATTCTGGTAAGCTATTTTGCAATAACTTCCTTATTTGTACGTCAATCTTCAAAAGGTTTGTTGCATGTACCCCGCCTTACCGAGCTCCTTCATCGGATGTATGACATATTAGATAACCCATGGTACTTTTTCCGAAATATTGTCCCAACCGACCAGAAAGCGAAATGGTAACGACTACCGCCAAAATATCCACGCTTCAGGTAAGAATTTGTGCAATAACATTCTTATTTTGGGTCAATTTTCATGTAGTTTGTTGCAACTACTCCGCCTTACTGAGCCCTTTTCTCAGAAGTATTACTTATCTGGAAACTCCTTGTACTTTTCTCAAAAACCGATCCCAACCGACTACAAAAAGGGCCTGAATTTCTTGTCGTTTTTCTGGTCGGTTGGGATCAGTTTTTGGACAAAGTACAAAGATTCTACAAACAAGTCATATGTCTGAGGAAAGAGCTCAGTAATGCGGGGTACATGCAACAAACCGCTTGAAAATTGACGCAGAAATAAGAAAATTTTTGCACAATTTCTTACCTGAAGCGATGCAAATTTGTCCGTATTCGTTATCCATCCCATCATGCACAATCTCCACCGTGAATATAGATGTATGCAAAACTTCACGAAAATCATTATGAAATCACGACTTTGTAATAGGAATGAATATTTTTACAAAAAAGGTCAAGGTCGCCTGTCCAGCTAGGCAAATAACAAATGAAAACGCTTTATTACATGTACATTCCATGCAGTGAAATCCTGGAATTTCTCAGTGAAATAGAAAATAATGATATTTCACTCCAGTGAAATATTTCATTGTAAATTGCCAGGACTATTTCCAGATGTTTTCGGCAATTAAAAAGCTCCATATTTCCCAAACGACAACATTTTAGGGTGATCCACTTCAAAAACTGCCACAAATGACAAAACAGATGCCATTAAAAATAGTGTTTGTGTACAAAATGGCACATAAAACATTGAGACAAAAGGAGAAACTTTTCCCAAGCCTTTTCTATTAGGGACGTAAAAACCAGGTCTTGTTTGGGAAAGGGTTAATCAATCTGTAGTTACGAGGTTTTGCAAAAACTCTGACGTGTTTCTTCTTCTTTTTTGTAGCAAGACTGTGAAGATATTGACGGGGCCTATCTGGTTAACATTGGATCAGCAGCGGAGAATGAGTTCGTCGAAGGTCTTGTTACAGATGGTACTGTATTATCAATTACTTCTTTCCAAGCAGGCATGGGTGTTCTCTGATCGGGGGGGGGGGGGGGGGGGGGGCATGTCTTTTCGTGCTCACGTCGGATTATTCATGGTGTATTGTTATTTTGCTTGGGAGTTTGTCTGATTATGTAGAATGTCGTGTTTTTGTCGTTTCCCCTCTGCACGGTGGGTAACCCACGTGACTTTTGGGAAGCGTAAACACCGAAAAAATCGTCCGCTTGAAGGTATGTTTTGTTTGATATCTCAGCTTATACCCTATTGATTTTGATGAGATAAAGCGCAGGGAACGCGCCTTTGAGTGGGCTATTCCCGGATCTAACTCACTCCGCTCCAAAGCCAGTGGTTTCTGCAAACATTCGAGCCAAAGTATTTGTAAGTGCAAAACGAAAGTGGGAAGCGTTCACATGTACTGAAGAAAACTTTCGCTTGAATGTTTGAAGAAACCACGGGATTCGGAGCAGAGTGAGTTACAAACGGGAATAGCCCTCTCAAATGCGCGTTCCGTGCACTTTTTCTCGTCAAAATCAACAGAGTCTAAGCTGAGAAGTTAAACAAAACATACCTTGAAGCGGACGATTTTTCGGTGTTGACGCTTCCCAAAAGTCACGTGGGTTATCCACCGTGCTCTGGATGCTTATGTGGTTGATGCATGTTCTTGTACATTTTGTGGTGGGGTGTGATTGCAGCGAGTGCGTCCAATATGACCTTATTAGTCGACGGGCCTTAAAGCTAAATTCATTCATTCTTTCCAAAGCAAGTCTTTGTGTTTATGCCCCTTATAGAAAATACATTAAAAATGTTCAGACAAATGAAGAAAAAGATAATTGCCACCATTTTCTCCTTATATTCCCCATTTGTTCTTTACACAAATCGTCGCTTTTCTTGAAAAACACTGTATCTGCAGCTTGTTTTAAGCTGCAGATACGGTTTTTTTGTTAAAAAGCAACGAAATGCTCTCTTTATTTACGATCATTTTGTCGCCTGTGTAATCGTGTTTTGTAATCGATTTTGATTGGGCTGATATTTACAAACCCAACCGATATAACCATGTGAAAATAGTTGCAAGAAATATTATTATGCTCCCCGAAGGGAGAGCATATAGTCGCCGCTTCGTCTGTCCGTCCGTCCGTCCGTCCGTCATTCCGTCCGTCCGTCCGTCCGTCCGAAGCGATTTCTCCATAACCCTTGGGCCAAATCAAATGAAACTTACCATGTGAACTCCCTATGACAAAATGCCGATGCACTTTTCCCGTTTTTTTTTATTTGAGGCCTCGTCATGGGAAAAGGGGACTTAAGGTCAAATACAGTTTTTCTCTAATTTCTCCTAGTCTAATGGTCAGAATTTAATGAAATTTCATATTTGAGTAGTAAATCAGATGCCCTTGACAATAAACTATTTAAAATTTGCGTATACAAAATATGTCATGGGAAAAGGGGGCTTAACATTTGTTAGCTTTATATCAGCTCTGCATGGCATATATTTATTGTGACAATGCCTTATTCGGGGAGCATTGTCCGTCTCTGACGGCTCTTGTCTCTTTCTGTCAACCTTGATAGGTAGGTCATTTCTATCCAAGAAAAACCCAAGTAATGTTCATTTTGACAATGTTGGATTGAATGGAGTTTTACGTCCCACTCAACAGCTAAGGTCATATGGAGACGGGACCTCGGTTTAAATTCTCATCCGAAGGACTGCTTTGACAATGTTATTCGCCACATAACAATGCAATCTATGGCTATCCCCATGTTGTACAGCTCCCTGAAATATCTGTCTAGCAAGTCCCCTTTTATTTGCAAAAATAATGGCGATCAAAAATAAAACAAGTCTTCTTTTTGGAAAACCCCTAATGAGGCCATTTTGGGATTAATAAAACATCGGATGTTTCCTAGCGTCGTCGTTACAATGTACGTATCCGAACCTATTCGGGTGCGGTCGTAAACATTCGGCGGTGGAAAGGTCCACCGCCGAATGTTTTCGACTGCGCCCGAATAATTCGGACGTCGCGCGAATCTGATTAGGGGAAGACTACCTTAACACTTTCCAAAATGGCTATAATTTGGTCCGTCTTGATTTGAAAGTTCATTCAAACTTCAAAATGGATGATTTTAAAAATTCGATTATTGTACATTGTAGCATAGAAAATATTGAGACAAAAAAAGAAAATGCTGATTATCAATACTTCCTTCTATTATCTCTACTCTTTTGGGTGTCAAAGTAAGAGGGACCGTCAAAATAACTCGATATATCCGGAGTTCGACTCATCTGATTTTGTTCCGTTTCGATTTAAATGACATTTTGTTGCCAATCAATTGCGTTCATATTGAAATATAGTAGGAAAAGGAAAGTTGCGAGCATTTTCAATCCTTTAAAATCTCGTAACTTGACTCAAGCCGTAGTTAAAGTCGTAGTTACTTGATTTTACAACAACACCGACGATTTATCAATACATACCGTTAAACCGAGCCTATTTTTAGCACACAATCAATTGCAATTCGGGACGTCAAAACGAGGTTTTGTTTGGGAAATGGTTAATTTTTTAATCAACAGGTGATTTCTATTACATCGGCTATAACGACATCAACGACGAGAACAACTTTGTTTGGGTTAATACTAATGAGACCGGCAACTACCAGAATTGGGGAGGATCACAACCAGACGTCGCATTAGCCGTACAGGATTGTGTTGTCATCGTTCCCAGTGACCAGAAACGATGGCATGACGAGTATTGTACCACATCTCATAGATACATTTGTGAACGACGGTGAGTAAATGAGCCGGGATCTGGAAAAACGTCCCTTATAGCATTTTTAAAAATTGAGTTTCAAGATAAACCTTTTCTCAAATACAGTCAAATTTGCATCCATGCTGCTCTCTTTAAGTTACTACAGGTCATGAAGAAGCTATTAGAGAACAACATGGATCCTGATCAGGCTGTGCGTATGCACAGGCTGATCTGGATCAAGGTTGTTGTCAAATGCCATAAGGGACGTTTTTCCAGATCCTGGCTCAAATCTATTTTTTCACTAAAGACCTGTTAACATCAGCATAGTCAGCAGTATCAGCAGCATCATTATCAATAATAAAAATAACAATGATAATAATAATAATAATAATAACAATAATAATAATAATAATAATAATAATAATAATAATAATAATAATAATAATAATAATAATAATAATAATAATAATAATAATAATAATAATAATAATAATGATAATAATAATAATAATAATAATAATGATAATAATAATAACAATAATTCCAGCAAGATTAACCCGGGACATCTGCATATGTAATGAGTCATTACTAATGACCCTACTTCGGCAATGTTTTGTTCATGTGCTCAACTTACGGACTTAGCGGCGAAAATTAAATTGTCCCTGGTTAATTTGGGTGTACAAAAATAATAATAATGATAATAATAATACGATGATACGATTTTTTCTTTTCCCCCAATGTTTTCTATCGAAAAGACCAGAAAACGTAAAATCTCATTCACCTGAAATTGTCATCTGCTTGTTCTTTGAATTTGGAACAGACTAAAAATTTGCCGTCTGGTAATGGATTAATTATTTATTAAGGTAGAAGACCCATAATGAACACCAAAGAGCCAGAGCCGAAATTTGAAAAATACAAGTAATTCCTAAACTGTGTTACATTTATATGCCAAATACAAACATTTGTACATAAATACATTTTGTACGGTTTAGTATTTTGAATTCAGGCATAAGTTTATGAAATTATTTGACAAATTTGTTCAAGATTACCTCCCTTGCATATGAATATAGAGTAAAATGATATTTGTACATTATTTTCTTCTTGAAGAAGAATCTTGAAATCCGGCTCGGTGAATCAACGTATGTGAAGTGTTTTACAAGTGTGTGTAATGTGATGCATTTCGTATGGCTAGAAAGTGGTGTTTTTCATTATGGGTCTTCGACCTTACGAGCCAGGATCTGGTAAAACGTCCTTTATGGCATTTGAGAACAACCTGGATCCAGACCAGCCTGTGCATACGCACAGTCTGATCAGGATTCATGACGTCCTCAAATAGCTTGTTTGTGAATTGTAGCAACTGTAAGACAACATCATAAATCCTGGTCAGACTGCTCTTAGGCACATGCTGAGCTGGAAACACGGCAGTCTCAAATACTAAAAGGGACGTCCGGCTCATGATTTTATAATTAATGTGACCCATCGCGCTAAAAGGGACCATATAGGATGTGTGAAAAATATCGACCCTAGTCAGTCTGCGCCGTCCGCGCAGCCAGACTAGGGTCGACACTTTTCACTTGCATGCCCATAGGAACATGGGCAAGGGGGGGGGGGGGTCTTAGCCCCTCAAAAGTTGGCAAAAAATACTAAATTTTCTTTTTTGACACTGAAAATTTAGGGAAAATCCCATTTAGCCCCCAATATACAGTCAACAGGGCTTTAGCACACCCAGTCTGGAATGTTTTCCCTATCTTACCAAATGTTCATTTTTCGCGTACAGTATCTGGTTGACCTGTACTGAGTCTGCCAAGATTGTCAAAATCTGGATTTTGGTTTTTCTGATATGGTCCCTTTTAGACGTAACGTCAAAAGTTGGAGCTAAAAGACGTAACGCCGAAATGACTTTTAAAATACGTCGGCGCTTCTTTAAACGTTTCGCTAAAGAACGTCTGGCATAAAGTACCCGAAGTAAATTTGTATCTATAATGTTTCAATAAACGTGTGCCTACACTGAAACAACGACTTGCAAGACTTTATTAATCATAATGTATCAAGAAAAATGATTAATATCGGGTAATTAGTCTACCTACATCCATTTTAAACTTTTGCGAATCTTCTCGAATTATTTCTGTTTTATAATGATATGGCGCAGCTTTAGCTTTTGTAAAAAGGAATTACACACTTCGTCTTTTTCCTAACAATCCTTTAATTATATTTCCTTTCATTAACATAGTCGTGTTCTATTTTTTATATTTTCGGCAATTTTCAGACTGAAATAATGCATTTTAGAGATGCGAGAAAGGTTAAGAACGCAACCTTTTGCAGTCGCATAGTTAGAAAATTATCCCTACAGATTTTCAAATGAATATCAATTCATAAACCCTATTTGCATTTTTTTCTATTTGTCAAATATGGATAGGACTCGTTTGTGGAGAACAAAAAACCGAATCTGTGGGGAAAACACTATATAGTGTTACACGACGGCCTTATGTAAACGTTTCGCACGCGTGAGCGTTATTTAGCGCGACGTGGGACATTTGTGTGGACAAAGGAAAAATTCAATTACTACGGCATTTTTCAATCGATTTTGAAAAGATGAACATCTTTAAAAACTCAAGAAAAAAACTATTTTTCTATCTCTATGAAAATATGTTCAGCAGTTTATTTTGTTTGCATTAGTGAAGAGAAAATTAAATTTATTTTGAACGGACGTTTTTTGGCCGTCATGGGACATTTCTGTGAACAAAGCATTTTTTGAAATATTTCTTTGTGAAAACTTTTAACAAACTATAATGGATAAATTCGTGAATTAAACTATAAAACTATTTTTTTTGGTGTTTCTTTCTTTAAAAAACGTTGAGAAATAAAAAAAAAGATATTGACCTTTAAAAAATAAAGATTGATTATTTACGCCATTTTTTACAAATCTCTACACATTTTTTCATTTACTTATTATAAAGAATATTGCATTTATTATTGCATTAGATCGTTCGTATTTCGGTATGTTACACTCTGACACCAAGAGAAAATTATATACAAAAATTGTTATATTTTGATCATTCACTTTTTTTCATATTAAATTTCTAATTTCAACTTAAACAACTCGGTGATACATCTCTACATCGCTTTTTTGTTCGAAGTTTTTTGTTTAAAATAGTAGTACCGGAAAATATGTACACCAAAAAGGAAATAAACTTGCAAGTCTCAAAGGCATTTTGTCATCTTTCAAATTATATATAACATAAGATACTAAAACTATAAGTAGAAGGAGAAATTAAGTACTTTAGCCTCGCGACAACGCTAAAAATCAAATTAGCTCCAACTTTTGACGTTACGTCTTAGCGTGACGGGTCACAATCTTTATTTTACAGGCAGTAGAAAGAGAAGCCGTCGATGCAGTGTTTAACTTTCCACAATGATTTGGTAACCAGATTGGATTATTATAAAAAGAATTGACCGATTAACCCTTTCCCAAACAAGACCTGGTTTTGACGAGTCCAATCGAGGAAGATTGAGAAAAAATGGATACAAAACATTGATACAAAAGGAAAAAAATGATGTTCGTCACAATTTTCGCCAATTGCCTCAATATCTCCTGAGCTATATTTCACAATACAGTCGACACCCGTTGTGTCGAAGTAAGAGGGGTCGTCTAAACACCTCGACATATCCGAAGTTCTACGCATCCGATTTTTTTTCTGTCAGAATGACATTCAGCCATTTTCGTTTCTCGCCAAGTAGGTTCATAGTTGAAATATAGTTGGATAAATAAATCGCCCGAAAGGACCAATTTCTGTTCTTTTCCTACTTTTTTTTCAATATCTATATGCACTTGATATCTATTGACGAAGACGGGGCTATATTTCAGACTTAAGCAGAAATTCGACTTATCTGATGTCGAGACAACGAGTGTCAACTGTATTATGATTTATCATCGGATTTTTTCGAACGGCGTCGTTACATACCCGAACCTATTCGTGCGCGGTCGTAAATATTCGGCGGTGGACCCGCGGTCGTAATTATTCGGCGGTGGACCTTTCCACCGCCGAATGTTTTCGACTTCGCCCGAATAATTCCGACGTCGCGCGAATCTCGTTAGGGGTAGACTACCTTAAACTGGACCGTTTGGGAAAGGGTAAATCTCTTATACAATGATTAAAAAATAATATTCTGTGAGAAAAATGATAAATATCAGCCCTGTGTTCAGTAAGACAAAACGTTAGCTAACGATGGCAACAGTCGCAACTTCTTTGACACAAAATTGACAGAATTGACCGAATATTCCGAATGAAACGGCTAACGTTTTGTCTAACTGAACGCAGCCCAGGTAGACCCTTACGTAAATGACAACATCATTTTGTTATAATTTTCGATACAGGAAGGAGATACGGTCTACCGAAAAAAGCTTTATATTCTAAAAAATACTTTGGTATGTCTTCTGATATAGGAAATAGGCTACAGTATTTGATGATAACAACCCATCATCATCCACAAAATACTTCGTGCGTTTTTGGTCGTAATTCGAAGCAACGGAAATTGATGAGGGTATCCCTTGTCATTTTCCGTTGCCACAGATGACACCGGAAAATTGACAAGAGTTTCTCTCGTTCATTTCATAGGGGTCTGTAATTTGACCCTTGACACCTTCTAGTCATTACTAATGACAAGGGAATTTTCTACATTCACTCAGATCGTCACCCCCTCTATCACAAAATACGGCGGAACTTTGTCAAATTACCAGATAATCTGTCCAATCTTTCGTTAACTAAAGGCCAACATATTTTTCTTCAAAGAAAATGCAATTGTCTGGGGATGGGTAACGAAGTCTGACTGCTACAATGGCTCAACGTTGAAATTTCCATCGAGGTTTTGCTTCATTTACACTACCAAGTTCAGTCGATTTCAAGATATGAGCACGCTTGAGATCAAACAGAAAGTCATTCTAACTGCATGAACACCAAAAGCAAGTCTGAAATTTGAAAAAGTTCCACCATATTTTGTGATAGAGGGGTGACGATCAGATTGTACGAAGAGAAATCCCTTGTGATAAAGAATAGTCTAGATAGTGCCAAGGCTCAAATTACGGACGCATGTTGTTCATTTCCGTCGTCATGAATGACGTCCGAAGATGCACGAAGTGCTTGGTATCTAATAATGGGTTGCAGCTCTTAAATGAAATGGGGGAAATGCATGATTGTTTTACAAAAGTCGAGGACAAGTATAGTTGGCGCCACATCGCATGGCACAATGTTTATATTTTGTTCAAATGTAATTGAACGTTAAACAAAATATAAACACGTGCCATACGATGTGGCGTGAAACTGTACAGTTGTCGCCACATCGTATGGCACAGTGTTTATGTTTTGTTCAAATGTAATTGAACGGTAAAGAAAACATAAACACGTGCCATACGATGTGGCGACAACTGTAGGTATGGCAAAATCACAAATCGACGTCGTTATTGCAATACCTCGTAACTCCTGCTTAATCATACTGGAGTTACGAGGTGTTACAATAACACCAACGAGAAGGGTATATACATACACGGCGAGGAATCATGTCGCAGCTTTTCAAGTAAACCCTCGTAACTGCAGCTTTAAACAAGCTGCAGTTACGAGGTTTGCGTTGAAAAGCAACGATGTGATACATGTAAATCAATTGCAGAAAATCTTCAATTATTTTGTAAATACGAGCCTGGTTGAAAATCGGTTTGAGGCAGACAAGACAGAGAAATGCGTCAGGGATTTACTGTATGTAGTAGTTTATTGAAAGATAAATTGATAAAAAAGATTTTTACAACTAGGTAATTGGTCAGCAATAACTTTTTTATCAGTTGCATTAAAAACACATTCAGCTAATTTCTGTAACCATTCCATCTTCTCTGCTTCAACCAAATTGGTCACGTATTAAGGTAGTATGTCCGTAGTGTGGCCATTTTGAGATTTATGAAACATCGGATTTTGTCGAGCGGCGTCGTTACGTATACGAACCTATTCTGGCGCGGTCGTAAAAATTCGGCGATGGAAAGTTCCACTGTCGAATGTTTTCGACGTCGCCCGAATAATTCCGACGTTGCTTGAATATCATTAGGGGCGGACTACCTTAACGGAATTATTGACGATTTTCTGAAAATATCGTGTCATGAGATTCCCTGTCGTAGTTATAAAATACCTCCCAACACTTTAAATCCAATTCTGGGGCCAAGGGCAAAAGTTGCTGTAAGTGAATGTAATCTGAATTTTATATTGTCATTCTTCAAGAATCTCACAACCACAACTTATTTAAAGCTGTAATTAGGTAATTAGGGAGTTTTCAAAGAAAATCAGCGATATATAATTGTGACTCGTCACGCTAAAAGGGACCTTATCCGAACTCCATAAATCCAAATTTTGACAAACTTGCACGACTCAGCACTGGTCAACTAGATCCCGTAAGCGAAAAAAGAACATATCGTAAGATAGGGAAAATATTCCGGATTTAGAAAATTACATAAAAGTGAAAAGTGTCGGCCCTAGTCTGGCTGCGCGGACTGCGCAGACTGACTAGGGTCGACATTTTTCACACTTCCTATAAGGTTCCTTTTAGCCTGACGGTTTACATATTGAAAGGAATTTCGACGCTTTCCTACAGAAACCTCGTAACTATAGATTTTTCTTTAAAAAAAGTCTGTAGTTACAAGTATTTTGCCAAAAAGGTAGCGGTTTCAAATATATTTCTTCTTATTTTCTTAAAAAAAAACGTAACATTGGTGGATTGTGTCATCAGTTGTATTTACGAGATTTTTTAAGAAAAATCGTGATATATACTGAACTAAACATAAAAGAAAGTTTTGCAAAGAGTATCGCTGGTGCTTTTGCAAAACCTCATAACTACAGCTTCATTAAAGCTGTAGTTATGAGGTGTTACAATAACACCGACGATATGGCACTTGTGATACATGTAAGTAATACTTAGATATAGACACATATAGACATGTAGAAGTTTTTAAAAATCATTTTGTTTGCAAAATTTGAGAGTTTATCCCCGTATAAAACCCGCAATACATCATTTTACAAAACAAATGAACTGTACTTACATATATGCATTCACATTTAGTTAACTTTTCTTTTTTGGTTCAGTATATATTCCGAAGAATTTCACTGTTTTTCCTGTATATCATTTCTAATACAGCTTATCTAAATTTTAGTGCGATGATTATACGAAACGCAACGATATTCATTAAAGAGTTTTTCGTCGCATTTCAAATCGTAACTATAGCTGATTGAAAGCAGTATATAAGAAAAGCAAGGAAATTTCTATTCAAAACATCTCGTCGCTTTCTGCAAAAAACATCGTAACTACAGCTTTATCAAAGCTGTAGTTACAAGGTTTTTTATGAAAAGCAGTGATGTTATTATTGCCATATTCTTACAGTAGTTTCTGCCGAGTCATTGTATCCTATTGGTATAGTCCTCAAAATTCAACCCGGCCAACAAAGATTTCTTCTGCAGACTCCGTTACATTTGGAATTCCTCGGACAATTCAATCGAATCATACCTCGAAAGTATGCGTATAAAGAAATGTTTAAAAAAGCGATTTCTTAGCCGGAAGTTACGCTTCATAAAGTAGTTATCAAGGTCATCCAAATTGACAAACATAGTTACTTGCATGATCACGGTGTATAATCACGTGACTCAGAATTTCCGATAATCTTCAATATCTTTTGTAATACCTGACCAATTCGAATTCGGTTTGAAGCAGAGAATGTGGGAAAATGTCAGGAATAAGCTGGACGTGTTGGATTATTGAAAAATCAACTGATAAAAAAGTTATTGAAGATAAACCAAATGTTTGGTTTATCTTCAATAACTTTTTTATCAGTTGATTTTTCAAAAATCATCCACGTCCATCTAATGCGTGACGTCTGTCCACACTCTCTCCTTCAAACCGGAATCAAATCGGTCCAGTATTTACAAAATTATTGAAGATATTCTGAAAATATTGTATCACGTGATTATCCACCGTGATGATGCAAACATTCTAAAAAGAGAGGGCACTGGAACTGCAAACGATACACTACAGCATCGTTGTGACTTCGCTCTTGACTTAACCCTTTCCCAAACAACAAAATTTTAGGGTGTTCCAATTTGAAAGCAGCAACAGACGACAAAATGGATGTTGATAAAGCTAGAATAAGTATACAATATAGCATTGAAAATATTGAGACAAAATGAGAAACTGCTGGTTTTCAGCAGTTTCTTCTTCTGTCTCAATATTTTCCAAGGCAATTTTTATTGTGGACGTCAAAAGCAGGTAATGTTTGGGAAAGGGTTAAGTTACAGACATATATTTGTGTTCTTGTTGTTGTTCTTAGTCTGAAGTAGTTCCTCGACTTACATCCAAGGTATGATTCTATAGAATTGTCCGAGGTGTCCAATTGACTCCGTTAGCCACTATGGGAATCACGTGACACAAAAATTATATAAAAACATTCATACACTCGATAATACTGGACAAATATGAATTCGATTTAAAGCACAGAATGTGGAAAACACGCCAGAAATTAGCGAGATGTGGCAGATGTTTAAAAAAATAAACGGACGGAAATATTATTTACGACTAACCAAACCTTTGGTTGGTCGTGGATAACTTTTTTATTGGCTGATTCTTTTAAATATCGCTTGTATTCTGCAAATTTCTGATGTTTTCCCATATTTTCTGTTTATTTATTTATTTTTAATTTTTTTTCTGCAAAACTGTCACTCATTAAATTTTCATTAGCAATGACTTATGTACTAAAATAGATTTGGTTTACAAACATGTTTTGATTAACCGTCGGTGTTGTTATCAAACCTGTAACTGCGGCTTGATTCAAGTCGCAGTTACCAGATTCTATAACAACACCTACGAAATACATTTTTTGTCCGAAATTACGTCAAAGATAACTTGATAATCCATTGAGGATCTTGTGCAAACGTTGTCACGTGATTCCCCGCCGTAATTAAGTATATGGAGAAAATATTTCAGGAGTGAAACTTTGACATATCTTCGGTGTAAATGCAAAACCTCGCATGTCGATTTTTGCGATTTTCAATGTTCAAGCTTGTATGTCCGGTATAGACAATTTTGCAGGTTGTGGGATTTTTTTTAACTGATCAGTATTAAGGACACATTATATGTGAAAAATATGTCCGAATTTCAAGTAAAACCTTTCAGTTTCGGAAAAGTTATTAACTTTTTTCTTCCCCTTTAAAGCCTTCCAAGAAATGATATTCGAGGTTTTGCATTAACAACGACGAAATGCAGATATCCTGGGTTAATTTTGAAGCACTATACCGCTTCTCTACCAAGAATGTTAAAAGAAAATAAAAGTTACACTGCTTTCGCTTGTTAGTTGTTCATGATTACCCTTAGTGTTCGACCTACCTTTTAGACCAATGAAATTGCAGCATATCTTAAAATTTCGCCGCTATTAGGATACTGCCGGCTAGTTTATGTGACGTCTATACATAGCCACGCCCCCGTCTCCAATAAATCGCTAGCGAACACTACGTTAGATAGAGTCTGTATATTAGATTCTATGCGAAATAAACATTCAATGCTCTGCGCGCATTGGAATGTTTATTTCGCGTAAAATCTACTATACAGCCTCTATTTAATACGTAGTCTACATTTATTTTGAAGGCTGACCGAGCCTAGATAGCTCAGTTGGTAACGTCAGTGTCTACCAATGCAAAAGTCGTGAGTTCGAACCCAGGCTTGGCAGAACTCGTTTCAGAACTCGTTTCTGATAAATGACAGAAAGTCTTTCCTGGCAAATGAACAAAGGCTAGCCAAACCCAGATAGCTCAGTTGGTAACGTCAGAGTTTATCTATGCAAGAGTCGTGAGTTCGAGCCCAGGCTCGACAGAAATCGTTTCCGATAAATGACTTTCACCAATAGACGAATAGCAATGAATTTTGTGCTAAAAGTAGACATGGTTAACCGTTATGTATTGATAACCCGTCAGTGGTGTTATAAAATCTCGTATAACTCATTGGCTATAACTGTAGACTTGTATACAAACACTTTACTTCTTGTTGTTGATAAATGTCCCAACACAAACACTTCCTCTTTTGGGAATAAAAGAATTAGGACATTAATTCGCTCGTGTAGCTCACGATAAATGGTTTGGTAAATGTTAAAACTATGTACTTGTATTTTAGTGTTTGTATACAAGTCTACAGTTATAACCGACAGACTATAACTAAGGTTTGAATCAGTAGGATGTATTGTTGGCGCAAGATCGTATGGTACATGTTTACATTTTGTCCAAATGTAAACAAAACAGTGTTGCATAAAACATAAATGAGATCTTTATAAGTAGTGACCTAGACATGTTGAAAACAGTGATAGAACGAAAATATTTGTAAAACAATTTGTTTTTTATCAAACAATGTTATGTTTACATTTTGAACAAAACGTAAACATGTGCCATACGATCTTGTGCCAACAATAGTTATGAGATTCTATAACGACACCTACGGAAATACTATTGATTGTCCGAAATACGTCACGGCTAGCTGGATAAAATCGTTCCATATTACAGATGCATGACCAAAGCTGGTAGCTCGAGTTACACCAAAGATATATACAGAGACAAGAGGAGGCGATTTTCTTAAAAAGTAATATTTCATTTATTGTTCACCAAACCCTTTTTTGTGGGTACTCATTGGAATCGTCTCTATGAGACAATTCCAATGAGTACCAACAACATAGGATTTGGATTTGAAATAACAAATTTAAAATGCTTTTTATACCCCATCTTACCTTTCCCAAACAAGACCTGGTTTTGACGTCCCGAACAGAAAAGTACTGGGAAAAATTGAGACAAAAGAAGAAACTGCTGATAATCAGCAGTTTCTCCTTTTGTCTCAATATTTTCTCTGCTATATTGTAGACATATCTTATCTTTATCAACATCTATTTTGTCGTCTGCAGCATCTTTCGGATTGGACTACCCCAAAATTTTGTCGTTTGGGAAAGGGTTAAGCACTGGTTGGATGCTGTTAGTAATGTCAAGGGGTCTACAAGGAATACATGGTTATGTACAGACGTAACGTCAAATACTCCTACCACCTTGCGTAACACGTAACGTCAACGTTTTTGACAAACGCGATTTTATCATAGTTTGGGTGTATCAATAAGATTTCTTTGACATAAATTGCAACAATATTGTTTTTCTACCTATTTCATATACTATGTAAATAAGAACTATACAGGCGTTTTACAGATGTTCCAATGCTGTTAATTTTTATTTTGGATGACATAACTAGTCAATAATTATTATTGTCTTAGGTTAAGTCTTTTTATAAAAGTCAGGTGCGAAAATATAGTTTCAAGTTTCAAGTTTCAAGTTTCTTTATTGTATGAGACAACTGTCCATAATACATGCTAGTACAATAGTTTTACAATTATCAATATAAACTAATTTGTTCCGGTGGTGATGGCATAAATACAGAATTAAATAGAATAATAGTTTTGTAATTGTGAGGTACAACATGTACCAATTATTCAGAAGTTTGGAGAAAAGCGGGAGATATTCATTTATGTTTATATCTTTTCTCATTTTTTTATGATTGACTTTTTGTTTCTGCATCTTTTTTATATTTGCTTTGTTCATTTTTGCTCTTATGATATCGCTCGAAGAACGCCGTATCCACTACTTGAGCAAGTCATGGATACAGCATTCCTGAACGACTCTAAGATGGATTGAAAAGAGAAGTACTTGTAGTAGATGCGATGAGTGGTGAAGAGGAACATCGTATATACTGTTTTGTTAAACTGTATATACGTTGTTTTGTTCACCATGATAAACTATTTACATTTATATAATATGAAACTATGTAACATAATGTATAATTATTAATGTCATTACCGAAATAAATAAAAATGTACCAGAAATCGCTGTCGCTTCGACGAAATGAAAATCGAAGCGTGTCGGAGTTTCTGGATATATATATTCAATTGTATACACAATTATTTTTAGTTTAAACAGTATTTCCAAACAATAGTGTCATGTCCTATTTTGGATAGCAATAATATGTATTTGAGGTTAACCTTTGTCATATAAATGTTACTTAAGATTTAGACTGGTCTTTGTTTAGTGCTATTTCTAGGAATGGTAGTTACTGTTCTGTTCTTGCACTGTTTTAAATGCTGCTAGTTACAAAAATATATTCATTTCATCTTTTTACCGGATATATTGTTTGGCAAAGGTTAAAGCGCATTTATCAACAGTAAAACAACATGTAAAATAAACATAACACTGAGACATTGAGTGACCGGAGGCGAATCTTATAGACAGATTATCCCCCGATCTCTCAATATTCCAATATAATAATATCAATTTACCCTTTCCCAAACAACCTGGGTCTGGTTTTGACGTCACTAGTTGAAACAGTTTGAAAATCCCGAGGCACATGAAGGAAATGCTGACTAACAGCATTTTCGTCTTATGCCTCAGTATCTTATGTGCTATACAGTACAGAAATAATGTTTTATCAACATAATTATACTAAACTAAACGTCTGCAGTAGTTTGACTAGTCTGAAATGCCGTTTGGGAGGGGTTATAAATTTATTGGTATACAAACATTTTTATATACATTATATTGAATAACAATTACACTTTTTGGTGTTTATTATTGAAAAACAGTTATGTTTAATTCTCAACATATCAAGTTCATGTATCTAAGGATTTTCTCTTTTCAAAGCTCTTATAAACATATATACTAAGATTCCTGGTAGTTTTATTTTCGTGATTTGTTAGCAGTTCTATAAATTTTGGAATGTTGGGCCTTGACCAAAAATGCTTTTTTATATATTTTGACCTGAATTCTTCATAAATGGGACATTCGAATAAAAAATGAAATTCGTCTTCAAGTACGTTGCATATGTTACATTTACGCTCAGATCGAGGGGTTATATTAGGTTTTGTCCAGCGACCTTTTTCTATTTGCAGATCGTGGCTTGATACTCTTAATTTTGTTAAGGCTATTCTATATTTTTTCACAGTAATTATATTTAGATATGCTTTGAAATCGAAAGAGCTAAATAAACTATATGTTGTTGCTTTTGTTGATAAATTCAGTTCTTGGTTCCAGTTCTGGATGAAGATATCCTTAACCCTATTTTTGAAGATATTCATGAAAGCATTAATGTTTTCGACACCTTGATTCATCCACACATAGCCAAAACCAGTACTTTCCAGGAGATGTTTAACTTTTGAAGCCCAATTGTTAGTATTTTCGTTTTCGTTCATATCATGTATCATTTGTAGGTAGATACGTTTTGCGTATTTACTCTCGTTTAATCGGGTTAATTTTAGCCAATATTTTATTATGCATGACTTGCGTTTTACTTTTAAAGGTACTCTTCCGAGTTCACCATATATGAAATTATTTGGTGTCTGCATTTTAACGCATAAAAGCTTTTTACAGAAACGTGTGTGAATTCTTTCTAATTTTTCGCTTTCTTCGAAACCATATACTTCTGCGCCGTAATTCAAGATAGGAAGAATTAATTTATCAAATAAATCTAAAGTGTGACTAACTGATATTCCTTCAAAGACTGATAAGTATTGTTTTAAAGCGAAGATTGCTTTTAAAGCTTGACCCTCCATAGATTCAAATGTGTGGTAAAAAGACCCACTAGAAGAAAACGTAATACCTAAATATGTAAATTTGCTGACAATTTCTAATTCTTTTTCATTATATTTGAATGATAAATTTCTTGGCAATTTTCCACCTTTACGGAAGACCATTACTTTGGTTTTATCAACATTGACTGTTAATTTCCATTTGTCACAATAACTTTTTAACAAATCTAAACCATTTTGGAGTTCACTTTCACTTTCCGAAAAGAGTACTATATCATCGGCATATAATAGAAGGAAAATTTGTAGCATGTCTAATTCAATACCTTTAAATTCGTTTAATGTTAAGTATTGTTCAAGGTCATTAACGTACATTGCAAATACAAAGGGTGACAAACAGTCTCCTTGTGGCGCCCCAAGAAAACACTTGAAGCTGTTGCTTAAACCATTGTTGCACTTTACCCTTGATTTAATATTTAAATAAAGGGATTTTATGACCGATATAATTTTGCCTGTAACTCCGTATTGAATAAGCTTATAAAATATATGTTCTTTCACAAGTAAGTCGAATGCTTTCGTAAAGTCGATAAAACAGACGTATAGTTTTTTATTTTCGTTTAAAAATTTGTTTATCAATCCATGTACAACGAAGATATTATCTATAGTGCTCATGTTTTTTTCGAAATCCTGCTTGTGCTTCGATGTAAACGTCATAATCTTCTGCCCATTTAGTTAATCTATTATTAAGAATCCGCGTAAAAAGTTTTCCAAAAGTGCTAAGTAAGGTAATTCCCCTATAGTTCTCTGGCAAAGTTGCGTCCCCTTTCTTAAATAGTGGCACTATGTAACCTTCTGTCCACTGTGAAGGAAAACAACCCATATCTAAAATCTTGTTAAAAATTGATTTAAGATAGAGCTCTAGATAATTAAACCCATATTTGAAAAATTCATTTATGACCATATCAGGGCCTCCACTGCGATTGTTTTTTAAATCTTTACAAGCTTTATGTATTTCCGATGAAGTAATTTCTGTATTTAGTTCATTAAACATTATTTGTATTTCGGAATCAATGATTCGTGAGTTGAATAAAAGTACATCTTCATCTGGCTGATAAAAAGTTGAGTCTGGGTTGTTGATTGCCTTGAAATATTGTTCAAAAGACGAGATATTAACTTTACTTTTTGGTTGTTTTTTCTTATTTGTATAAGCTGATTTTAGTAGGTCCCAGTATTCTTTAGCATTTTTTGTCCGCAGTGATTCTAATTTTCTAGTTTGTTGAATATTATAATTGGATTTTTTGTCTTTTATCAATTGTTTGTGTTCTCTACGGGCCGAAACCATCGATTGTCTATTCTCTGTGGTATCTAAACGATTGTATTTCTTTAATTCTACATTAAATTTTGACCTAGTGTTTCGACATTCGTCGTCAAACCACGGTTGATTATTTTTTTGGAAATCTTTTTTGTCTTTGTTTGGGAAAGATTTTGTTTTTGTTTTCTTTTTGCATATGGGGTCGCACATATTTTCCATGAACGAGTAAAACTCATTAAGATTTGCATCGAGTGCTGATTGGGTAGAAATTTCATCTATAGCTCGAGTAATTTGTGATAGTTTAAGTGAGTTTCTGTCTGATTTTAGCTCATTGATAAATCGGTGCTCAATATTACTATCCCAGATATATTTAAAAGCCGGGCAATTATCTTGTGAGTTATTTTCATCATGGGTTTGATTCATTGTTTGGCAAGAGTCCAATTTTATCGAAAAGATCACGGCGCAGTGATCCGTGAAAATATTTGGCTGTGCCACTTTGAACTGTGTAAACACTGTAAATAATTGTGGGTCACATAATACATAATCGACGACGCTACTACCTCTATGCGTAATACATGTAAATTGGCCTAAATGTTTATCTTCATAAATCCTACCATTTGCTATTCTTAACCCTGTAGCCTTACAAAAATTCAAAAGCATTTTCCCATTTTCATTAACAAAACCATCCATCGTATTTCGTTCTAACTCTGTATCATTAATATAGTCATCTGGCATCATGTTAAGTACATTCAAGAATTCATTTTCAACATAATCTTTTTTGTTACCAACTCTGCTATTCAAGTCACCACATATCATTATTTGACAATTTTCATGTAACGATTTCAAAGTTAATATGTCATCTAAAATGCAGTCATATGTATTCAAATCATTTTCATTTTCTCTACTACTTCCCGTTGGGGTAATATAAGTCAGGCAAAGCAATATATCAAAATCATTTTCCAATAATGTTTTGTCAATTTTGATCCACATAACATTATCCGAGCTTGTTTTGATCAGTGTAACTTTATGTGCAAGATGATCTGCAACATATATAATAATACCGCCACTTTCCCTTTTTGCGTTCTTATGTTTTGAACTACGGTGAAGAGCATAATGTACAAAACCAGGTACACTATAATCGACCTCGTCGTTAAGCCATGTTTCTGTCAACATAATGATATTATTTTGTTTAAACAATGTATCAAATTCATTACAATCAAATTTATTATAAGTTTTTCCCTTTAGTCCCTGTATGTTAAGTAAACAAAAATTTAGTTCGCTTTTCTCCGCGAAATCCTATTTCTGATTTGCATTTTTTGACTGCCGCGGTTCTGTTCCGCCATTATTTTGATCAGGAAGCAGCCCGGTCTGCATCGACGTCTCCGCTTGGGAGGGTTGAGCAGACGATCGGTTTGCTCCGGGGTTCCCTGCTGCTGGGTCCCCGTCCTGCGGAGCCCGTCGCCCGTGTTGAGGACGACCTGCGCCGGACTGACTGTCATGTTTTCGCGTGTTATACGGTCTCTCGTTCGTCTCAAACTCAGCCCCCACGTGCGGAGGTTGATTTTGCGACGAAGAAGATCCGGTTTTCTTATTTTTATCAGACACCTTTTTTCTATTTTTAGAATTATTGGGTTTATCTGTGTTATTTTTGGCACTATCCGGTTTTTTGTTTCTATTTTTAGCACACTGGGTTTTTTCCACTTCGTGATTTACACTTGATATTTCAGAATCATGCGATTTTTCACCGACACTTTTTGCTTTCGAGTTGTCATTTTCGACGGATACCTCCCTGTTTTGGTATACTTTGTTTAGGTATTGCATATTTTGTGGTTGATCAAATATAGTTTCATTTGATATTTTTGTAGGTTTAGCGTATGAGCGTTGATTTTGGTCTAGGGGCTCGTCGACGTGCGTTTCCTCTGAATATGCTCTCGATCGTTGTTCTATACGCGTGTATCGTGCTGGCTGGTCAGTATCGATTCGACTCTGGCTCAGAACCTCGAACCAGTCAGGGAATGCGTCTATCGCTAATTTACCTTGGATGTATAGTTTGGCAGGATATCTTAATTGGACCTTTTTCTTATTTTCTCGTGCTTCTTTTGCTTCATTGCTTTTGTACAGTTCTTTCCTAGCTTTTGATATTTCTGACGGATAGTCCCTATCGATTCCGTATTTGGTACCCTTGAGTTGCTTTGTTTCTGATAGGATGGTTTCGGTATCACAGAAGTCCCTGAATCGGACAATGATTGGTCTATTTCTAGATTCACCCGTTTGCTTATTGAAAAGTTTCTTTCCTAGCCTATGGGCTCGATCGATGCACATTTCGCTCGTATCTAAATTCATCATACCCTCAAGAAAATAGAATATTTGGTTTTTACATATAGATTAAATCATTTTAAGTACAGTAAGTTATAAAATGTCACAATTTTCATTTCTAGCCTCTCGTTATTTTTTAAAAGACAATCTTGTTTTCTCTTTCTTTGAAAATGTTTTGTCTGCAACTTTTGTCCAGTGTGCGGAGCCGAGAGGTAGCGCGTCGGATTCACGATCAAACGGTTCCGAGTTCAATAGCTAAGGTTGTCCTTATCATTGGCCGACACATTCGGTGCGAGTACTGCTTGTGTGTTTCCCAGGAAGCATAATCGAGAGGAATTAAATTAGCTTCTAGCTTTCGTCCTTTTAGATCTATGTATTACGGATTTCATTTGATTTTATCGCTTCAAACTATTTCTTGTACATGTATTAATTTAGATTTGGTGTTTTTGTGATTCCGAGCGGTTAAATTCAATAGATTTTTTTCACCAAGACAGTCCGTTTTACACATTTTAAAATCTTGCCGAATAAAAAGTAAACGATCGGTTTAGACTGACGTTAAGACGTTACCCGGCGTAATTTGTCTACGGGGACATTTTTGGTGACAATTTTGAGAAGAAATAGTGTTTTGAATTTTGGAGTTATCATCGCGTGTTATATGTCAAATTAATCTACAGGAAAAACGTATTTTTAATTACAATGTGAATATCCACTAAATTTAATAGAACAAAATTAAGAGCGTCGCAAATTATCAATTGCGTTGAAAAAGACACCACGGGGACATTTTTAGTGACAATTTTAATTACATTTTTCGGAACTTTACAATCAAAATACGGAAACAAAATTTAGTAATATAAAACTTCGATAAAAACGTATTTTTTAAAATTATTTTTTGTTATAAAATTTTGTATGTGCATGAAATTATGAATCGCCAAAAATTTCATATACATTTTTTCATGATCATGGGACATTTTTCGTGTTTTTCTTTTTTTCATATTTCTTATTCATTTTTCCTGACATCTATAAAGAATTTATATCACAACCACCGGTAATGACGTGACATAAGTTGAAAAGACGAATCGGGCTATTTTCCCCGCGATTTACAGAGAGCGAATGTGAAAACCAGCTAGGAGTTGAACAATTTGTTACGCGGGACATCGAAATTTTAAACGTTTCATTTCTTTCCTGGCGCTGTATTCAGTGTGCCGTTTACACAAAAACAACAATTAATCACAAAAATGTGCGCCGTTTTCCATTACCTTTCGTTTGATATATAACAATGACACCAAAATAGAACGGTAATTTTCTGTCAAGTGTCAACAGTTTTAAAACGCAACTACATCAAATTTTTGAAAGTGGTAGGAGTATTTGACGTTACGTCACACTAGCCGCCACAAGATAACTTGAAAATTGTTAAAGGGACATTTCACTCCAATTTCAATTTTTTAAAGTATGTCTTGATGCCAAGATTTGTTATTCTAATGAGTATAAATACTATTAGTTATTTTAAGTTGTTGCCAATAAGCGAGAAACATGCATTTGAAGTTGAGACATAATCGATAAATTGCATATAAATCCAAACTGTTGTCCACAACAATTTGTACAATTTTAACACAAAAATATAAATTTCTCGTAAACGGCGCAATACTTTGGCTTGAAATTTTCAGAATTTTCATAAGGAAATATGCTCTTTCAGATGAAAATAAAAGTAAAATTTATGACAAAAAAATCTGAAATGTCACTTTAAACGCATTGTTGTAACCCATTTCCACATAATGATGCCTTTTGATGTCTTCATAAGATACCGGTAACAGACAAAAGAAAAGTTCCGTCATAGACGGATTATGCTCCCCGGATAAGAATTTAGAGTTTGTCACAAAATAAAAACTGTCATACATTACGCCCCCTTTTCCCATGACAGATTGTTTGTACACACATTATGTATAGAATATGGTCTAGCACATCCTATTTACACACAGTTCATCCAGATACAAAAGACACGGATTGGTCTTCCAAACGCGGATGTAAACAATTTTATTTTGAACGGCAGGAAAAAAGAGTGAGTATTTATTATCTTTAATTACAACGAATATCGGCTGAGTTGATTTTTGTGTTACATACGATGAAAACGTACATAACTTTGCCAATGTTTACCTAAAATCCTGTCTCATAAAATCTGTTAGTAAGAGAAATATATGCTACTGAATCTGACTTTGATGCACGAAAAGAGAAAAATCTTGGTAAGAATGTCTGTAAATTATTATTAAAGCACATAATTATTGTCAAATTGATGTTTCACGGAGGATCGGGGATCGCTTCAAGTGTTTTCTTTACAAGAAACCATAAAAAAAGAACAGATAAAGAACAAGAACTATTTGAAATTGGGTACTGTCAGTTGCTATGGTGCAACATACCACGGTGCAAATTCTCCAGTAGGTAAAACAAACTCGGGCCCATCGATACAACCGACACGGATAATAAAAAACAAATTCCGGTCTTTTTTTTAAGGAAAATTGGCTGCATCCTTGTTAAGACCAATTTTATATCGTTTAGAGCCAATAGATGTTTGGTTTAAGACCAATTATGGCTTATTTTAGCTTACTAAAACTAAAAGGCTTGTGGATGAGCACTTTCGACGGTAAAGACATTAGTAAACCATGTTTATATGTTTTATAAAGAGATAGGCGAATATCAGCTGCATATTAACAGACAAATTGTCCGTGTCTTTGTTTTCAATCTTTAAATTCTAGGATTAAACCCCTCATTATCATTTTGTTTCATTGCAGTTCGATAGTCAGCTCCAAAAGGTTTTCATCTTCGATATGCAAACACCAACTCTATTACGCATGTCTGTCAATTATTACATGTAAACATACGGTATATGGGTGCATTTCTTTCATGAAGATATTGCCAAGAATATTGATCATGATTGTCTTTCTTACTCTTAAGTGTGGGTTGAAGTGAAAGTATTTATGAAAGGCTCTGGACATAGAACAAGCTGTTTGTATCGTAGAAGGTCTGTATCATGTTTGGTTGTACAATGATCGATTGTTGTTTCAAGGTCGCAAAACTTCAAGGGGCAGTAGTAACAACGAAAATTCATAGCTCTGAAATAAACAAATGATAAAACGGCCACTTAACCCTTTCCCAAACTGTTAAAAGACCTGGTTTTGACGTGTCTATTAGTAACTCAATTGGAAAAGCATTGAGACAAAAGAAAATGCTGATAATCAGCATTTATTTCCGTTTCTCTCATTATTTTCTATGCAATGCAATGCACATTTTCTGCATTTGATATCATTTATTTTGTCGTCTACAGAAGTTCTCAAAATGGACCACCCTAAAATTTTGCCATTTGGGAAAGGGTTAATTATGACTTTTTGCTCCCAA
Source organism: Fragum sueziense (assembly GCA_963680895.1). NCBI lineage: Eukaryota > Metazoa > Mollusca > Bivalvia > Cardiida > Cardiidae > Fragum > Fragum sueziense. The sequence continues at coordinate 15,100,209 of OY804605.1, read as the reverse complement.
CAAGCTTGTACATGTACACGTTCATAAAAATATCACAGTTGCGGATTTAAAAATATAGCAAGCGTTAAATCCAAGAAATTATTTCGAAAGTGCTTCGTAAACAATTATGATAAGCATTTAATTAATCGTGAACGGTGACTGATCATTTAGGTTAAACTTCATATTTAAAGTTTCTTTCTTTCTTCTTCTTTTTTATATAATTTTACGTCCCTTTTAAGATTATTTCAACCCGAATAAGACGGGACAGTCAGTAGGTGGTGCGAAAGCAGGAGAACCCCAAGAAAAATCACCTGGTACACCCGCAAGCAGAACTTGGCTTCTCTCATATGTGCCTCGTATAGGTCTCAAACAGACACAAGACACAGCGGTAACATGATCAAGTGATTGGGGCCGGTAATGAAATATCATCGCTCTAACTACTTCTTTAAGAAGGCTTTTGTCTCTGGAATAAATAGAACAAAGATCATTCCAAAACACAGTTTGGTACATAAGATAAAATTCTTAAGCGTGTGATGCAAAGTAAATAACCGACTATTAAAGTCAACGGGATGCGGTTATAGCACGTTTACTAAATATAAAAATCAAACATTTGTCATTGTATTTTAATTCGAAACGTCATTTTAAGTGTTTTGCACTATTAAACCCGATTTTCGCATCCGAGTTTGTTTTACCCAAATTATGTGGATCATCCGTGGTGTGTGGTATCAACATCCGTGGTAAGTTGTACCTTGAAGCAAACTAGGCTAATTTTTAAACATGGCTTTAGACACCCAAAATTTATTTTTCCAGTTTGATGAATGGTATAGATTTGTCCCATAGATGTCGAAAACTTATTTTGAAGAGATATTTGTTCGAAACCAGTTAAATAATTTCTGCAAATATAAAACAAAACGGGAAGTAGGCGAGAAAATAGTGATTTACGATTTAAAATCGCTTGTATCTATAGTTTACTCAAATCTTTTGTTATGAAACTGCAGCACCCTAAAGATAAACCATTTTGCACCAGCTCTGCACAAACACTTTTTATATTGCGGCAATTAAAAGGCTATATGTTGATGTTTTCTTACTTTGTGTATTCCCACGCTGTTGATTTTCAAATCCGCGTTTGGAAGACCAATCCATGTATTTTGTATCTGGATGAACGGTGTGATTTATGACATAAGTACAAAATTCCATTAAATTCTGCCCATTAGATGAAGAGAAATTAGAGAAAAAAATACACTAAGGACCCTTTTCCATGACGCAGCCTCAAAATAAGAAACGGAGAAAAAAATCCCTAGGGATTAGTTCAGGGAGTTCACATGTGAAGTTTCATTGAATTTGGTCCAAGGGTTGCTGAGATCTGGCTGTGGACAGACGGACGGAAGGACACACGGACGGACAGCGTGGCGACTTATGCACCCCCGAAATGTTTTCGGGGAGCATAAAAATATTGTGGAATGTATTTCCCACAGTGTTATCTGTCAAAAGAATACAGGGAAAAGAACATTTCGTTCACTTAAATTTCGTCGGCAGCATTTTTGAATTCGGTCAGGTCTAAATCATGCGCTGTATGATAATGGACTTTATACACTGTTTTGTATTGAGGACTGTTTATCAGTCAGCATGATTTACCTATCTCATTTCCAGTGATCTCCCCTTAAGGGGGAATGCTCCAGTTTCCTATTTTTTTCCCAATAATAGAATTTATCTATATTTTGTATGTTGAAATTACATGTTATTACCAATTGAAAAATAAAATAAAAATAGATGGTCAGCGATCTTGTTTGAATTTTACAGGCATTCGTATCACATACCCCTATATCGAAAAAATGCACAATTTCTTGCACCAGTCCAATGTCACTAAAATGCTAATAAAATGCTGTATATTCATCGTTTAGTCCCGAAAACGGAATAAAAGTAACGTCTTACATTTAACAAGAACAGAAAACCCAACATATGTGCTATTATAAACGCGTCTATGTATAAAGCAGCATGCTCACGTGTTCGGTTAGATCAACTAAGCTGGAGCATTTTACGTCAAAATTTGCATATTTTTTGGAAATATTTTTAGTTCTACATAATAGAATTTGATAAAACTCCCTCATTGTATTAAGCAACATGTCCTGATAATAATTCAAAAAGAAAATGTATATGTCAGCGCACTTATTAGAGAATTACAGCAATTTTTATCAGCTACACATGAACAAAATGACGCAAAACAGTGGTAACTGCATACACACTTACGACTGTCTTGCTCTAAATAATCGATTTCCATCTTGAGGAAATCAGTTTCGCATAATAAATACACTTTTACCGTCAGAAATGGTAAATTGTAATGATGTGTTCTATTATTGAAAATATGGTAGCGAAACATATTGGTACGAAACATTTAATTTACTACAGTAATGACCGAGTGTTCCGAAAAACTGGAGCATTCCCCCTTAATCTGGATTAATTGGGAGTACAACGTTTTGCGCAATTATGGTCTAGCGCGAATATAGCGAAAATTAGAAGCCCGCGATTATTTCTACATACACTGAACAGATGTTGTAAACCGCCACTTTTCAGAACAGATTTTTTGGTGTAAATGAAAAACGAAAAGTTCGTTTGAAACAATATTATGCACATTAGATTTTGTGATCACTAGCTATCGATTTAATGCGGTAAAGTCAAAATCAAAACAAAAACTTTTTGTTTGAAGAGGCTTTGATATAAAACCGTTTTTGCACGTGGCGCACGATGTGATGAGTTAAATTGCACAACATTTACTTTAGCATTACTTCATATTGATCCGACATGCCGATTTTGCAAAGAAAAGGCAACTCAATAGGCCGGATGTCCTTCAGTTATATGGGTCGTACTGTGGGGCTTATCAGAAGCGACGTCAGTATGAATAAGGCAAGTACCCTTTTCAGTGACGCATGCATGTTTCAAAAGGTAGCTCGTGACACTGCTAAATGCATCAACTGTTTTCCGATTGTCTTCTGTATTGCGATTTTTTACGGACACCAAACCGTGTTAAAGTGCACCACAGAGCATGGCCTTCAGAGTCCACCATACAAAACATTATTAGTTCACATGTGCATTTTCTGACAGATGACATGTTTCTTTCACGAATTCAGCATGTCATTAATGGATGTTTGACGTGTGTATGCTAGTAGATAGGATTTAAATTTTTGTTTAAAAATTGCATTTTATTGTTCTTTTGGCGCGTATTATATTCCGTAGAACACAATAAGCATTCAAAAGTGATGATATGCCGACATTGTTGTTAAATGCATTGGTTATTTTCATGTTGCTTCTTTCTAACTAGTAATATGGCCCCAAAAACCTTGTCAAAGTGCACAATAGTTCATGACCCGTACAGTCTACCATACAAATTATTGTTATTCCAAATGTACCTTTCTTGACGAAAGACATGACTTATGAATCGGTTATGCATATCATTAATAGAGCCTTGACGCCTGTCTGCTTCTGGAGAGGATACAAAGTTATGTTTACAAACTCGATTTTTTGTTCTTTTTTATAGCACGTATTGTATTCCGTAGAACGCCATCAAAGAATTCATACGTGAGGACTGACCGACATTTTTGTTAACAGTCAACAAACATCACTCAAATATGATGCACAGATTAATTCAAATCGGAGAAATGCTCCAATGTAGTCAAAAGACCTTACAATAAGTTTTGGCACAAATGCCAGGCAACCGGAAGTGTGGCAGGCATACCTAGGCTACTGAAACGTCTGGAATGACACCTTAGTACTTCCCAGATAGCTGCAACTGAATGAGGGCTCGTTGTCAATCAGAATTATTGACGCAGAGTGATGTCACATCCCGTACTTACAGTTTACCTTTCTGATGTGAAAATGTAGACGTGACTGTGACCCTTTTCAATTTGCGATTTAGTCATGTTATTGTCAAAAGGCATCAATGAAATTTTGACATCTTCTGTGAAAATGGTTAATCTTTATTATTTGAAAATTTCAAGCCCCTATCTAAAATATTAATGGAGATATATTAAGTTACATGCCATGGCGGTTTAGAAGATCTGTTCAGTGTACATGTATACAGTAGATCCCTGCCAGCACATAGTCTGGCAATCTCCTTCGCAGTTATCTACCCTGAATCAGGATACGATCTCTGCCACCACAACCTTCACTTATCAAGATTTTTACGAATTGAACTTTATTTATATTGATTTTTATTCAAAAGTGTAAAAAACAATTTTGATAACATGTTAAGATCGTTAGATGTTAAATGAGCTCTAAATTAAAAATTAATTTCAATGACAAGATATGGTGTAAAATACTTTTACGCCGCACCAATTCGTCTGAACGCGGCTGATTTTCGTGAGCCCATCAACAACCGAGTATGCAAAACTATCAACCATCTTGGCACGTGTCACGTGATCATACCATCGTCACGTGATTTTGTGGTGGCAGTGATTACGTACCTCTGACATAATTACTGTTTGTAGCTTGATTATTAAGCCTACTACCAGATGCGCGTTCTTTAGAGCGATATGTTTTAAGATTTCTTAAGATGTTTTGGATAAAGCGTTTTTAAGACCGAGACTTTGACAGAGCTGTTTCGAATGCTCCATATGTATACAAATGACGTCATCATGACTTCATTTGTATAAAGTATGGAGCATTCGGAACACCGCGGTTTATGAATTATGGAGTGTTCGGAACAACTCGGTCAAATCTCTTTTATATTGTTTGTACAGAGATGACCGAGGGGTTCCGCAAGAAGTATAGGGTAATGGCGCCTCCCATTGAGCGTCTTACAAATCTTGCTCCAAAGAACGCTTTATCCTAAAATATCTTAAGAAATCTCAAGATATCTCAAGAAATCTCGCTCTAAAGAACGCACCTCAGAATTTATGCCACTGAGAACTTCTTGATACGGGTAATGCTCGCGGTTTTGCCTATATTTCGAAATATTCAAGAGTTAGATATGAATTAGAAATTGATAAAAAATCATTTCAGAAGAAATATTGTAGATCTATTAAAGGGGGACCAGCTAGGCTGTCGAAAATGCAAATAGCACAATAATTACAAACCAAAAATAACGAGTGAAATTACCAACCTGAAGGGGTAGATCACTTATGTCCATTGTTAGCACTCATCATATCAAGCTTTATTAAGTAATAAAATCCAAGTCAATTAATAACGTGCGGGTTGGTTCATATTGTTCTTGTTTTTTGGTTGGTTTTTTTTAACGGTTATACAAACCCAACCTTCAAAAATCAATTACGTCAGAGGTACGTCATCTGTGCTCAGCGAGATTCAACACACCGTACAACCGACCGCGTCGAAAGTTTGCAAAGACAGATTCGGCATGTGATGTCATGTGCATGGTAGGCCAAATGAATTAACTTTTATAAATAAACGAAAGGATCTTTGGTATTCTATAGTTGATAAATAAAATACGCGTATAAATCTTCAGTGTTTGTACGAAATAAACCTTTCCACGTATCCCTCGCAAACAAGGTCACGGTCATCGACACAGCCGGTTGTATGGTGTGTTAATACTGCGGAGGTGTGTCTCGATTACCTTGACCTTGTCTCGTTTTGAAGTAAAAATAGAATGCGTATACATGCTTGTAAATGATTGATCCATAGCAAAGGAAAGATGGCTATTCGCCCTGATTGATGTTTTTTTATGCATTGCAACTTGTTTTTACATGCACAAATATGAGTTTCCGAACAGTTCGGAAGCATAAAAACCTAGCATGGGCCCCTTTAATGTAAATACTTTATGTCCCAGCTCGTCTGATTCCGTGAGCCTAAAAACACCCGCAAGTGTCCAAACTCCTAAAAGCAATTACGCCCTAGGTGTATATTCACGTGACTTAGAATTTCCGATAATCTTCAATAACTTTGGCAATACTTGACCAATTTGAATTCGGTTTAAAGCAGAGAATTTTGAAAAATGTCAGGAAAAACATGGACGTGCTGGATTTTTGAAAAATCAACGGATAAGAAAGTTATTGAAGATAAACCAACATTTTGGTTTATCTTCAATAACTCTTTTATCAGTTGAATTTTCAAAAAATCAACCACGTCCATCTAATGCATGACGTCTGTCCACATTGTCTGCTTCAAACCAAATTCAATTGGTCTCGTATTAACAGAGTTATTGAAGATATTCGGTAATTATTGCATCATTTGATTATCCACCGTGACGCCAATGGCGGGTAATCACTGCCACAGCAAAAGTCACGTGATGACGATTTGATCACATGACATGTATCAGCATGGTTGATTGTTTAGCACACTCGGGCGCTGTCGGGCTTACGAAACCATCCGATTTGTGACGAATGGGTTCGGCCTTAACCCTTTCCCAAACGACAAAATTTTAAGGTGATCCACTTCAAAAACTGTCACAATTGACAAAATTGATGTTATGAAAGGTGGGATTTGTGTAAAATATGGCACAGAAAATATTGAGACAAAAGGAGAAACTGCTGGTTATCAGCAGTTTCTTCTTTTGTTTCAATGTTTTTCCAAGCCTTTTCTATAATGGACGTCAAAACCAGTTCTAGTTTGGGAAAGGGTAAAATAGAATTCATATGATGGTTGTTTCCAAAATTATTTCTATTTTAGTTCATATCTTACAACCAACTTTCATAAAACGTTAGCAAAACCGTGTTTACTTTTTGAAATAAAAATCAAAAAAATATAAAAATAAGTATTTACTATCATATATTCTAACCGTAATATTCGTGATGGCAGATTGATCAATCTCATCCTGATTCAGTTGAAATCAATGCGAAGGAGATAGGAATGCGTAAAACAATCAGCCATCTTTACATGTGCCATGTGATTGTACCATTATCATGGGATTTCGACAGAACCAATGGTAGTACCTAGATCTATGTACAGATAAGAGTTGGTTGTTACTTTTCAAAATGCAATATTTCATTTATTGTCCACCAAACCCTATGTTGTGGGTGCTCATTAGAATCGTCTCGTCGAGACGATTCAAATGAGTACCCACAACATGGGGTTTGGATTTGAGATAACAATTTTAGAATGCATTCACCCTCTCTTATACATGTACAGGGTGTCCCAAAATATGTGTCCCCATTTAAAACATTTATAAAATTGACAAACGTTGTCACCGAGTAAAATCAATTACATAGGTATGAAGGGGACTTGATGAAGTTTTGTTTGATATATGGAACATTCATATTAACTTCATTTATATATGCAACAACACGCTTTATGGAATTTATCATTTTTTAACTTATTTGTCAAATGACGTCAACGACGTCATCTTTATAAAAAACCTTGTCTCTTTCTCACATTGTGTACTGATTAAGTAATTTGTAATTATTCGTATTCTATGAATGCATAAGACATAATGAAAGTATTACTACTCATAAGATAGTAATTTTAAGATTAATGGGTTTTTTTACCATAAAATGAAAAGAAGAGTTATCGCTAACCCTTCCACTAGTCGTTTCTGATTCATTATTTACCGGTATTGACTTCCACTGCATTATTGATGTTGTGAAATTGTTGGGTTTTAAACAAAAATTAAATGACATCCTTTTACGACACCCCTTGCAAGGGTCTCTTGTACACGATTAGGAATGATATTTTCAATACTTTTCATAAAATGTAAATGCACTGATCAAATGTTTGTCTCTGCAAAAAAGCCCCTTTCAAAAGGGACATTTCCCATCATCAGAATTTTAAGCGAAACAACAACTTTCCTCACTTCGAACACTAGTTTTAATGATTAAATTTACCCCTTCAAAATTTAATGTTGATACGACTTTAATTGCAACTTTTTCAGGCATAATAGTCGTGGAAGAAAAAAATAAAATGATCAATTTGATCAGCGCAGCATAGAAAAAGAAACTTTGTCAAATTAAAAATATGACGTCGTTGACGTCACTTGGCGAAAAAGTTGAAAATGACATATTTCAAAAAACGTGATGTGGAATATATTTTCTAAATTAATACAGGTGTTCTTTATACCAAACAAAACTTTATCATGTCCCCTTCAAATCTATGTAACTGATTTTACTCGGTGACAACATTTGTCAATTTTATAGATGTTTAAAATGGGGACGAATATTTTGGGACACCCTGTATATAGCTTTGGTTGAACATAGCTCTTCATAACCCACGATGTATAATCACGTGACTCAGAATTTCCGATAATCTTCAATATCTTTTTCAATACTTGACCAATTTGAATTCGGTTTGAAGCAGAGAATGTGGGAAAATGCCAGGAATAAGCTGGACGTGTTGGATTTTTGAAAAATCAAAATTTTGGTTTATCTTCAATAACTTTTTTATCAGTTAATTTATCAAAAATCAACTACGTCCATCTAATGCGTGACGTCTGTCCACATTCTCTGTTTCAGACCGAATTCAAATCGGTCCAGTATTTACAAAATTATTGAAGATTTTCTGAAAATATTGTATCACGTGATTATCCACTTTGTAACCGCTGTTTTGTCTTGGACGATTAACCAATCTGATTAAATTCCGGTGTTCACTTACAGTACTTAATTAATTTTTGCCTGTCGGATGTTACCGTGGGTTAACACCAGGCCCCGGTTTCTCGAATATACTTAAGTACGTTCTCATGCTCAAATCTGAGCTCCGCGCTCAAATCGCACGAAATCCACGTTAACTTCAATCGAATACCCTTCAACGTTGGGTAGTATTTCTTTGAAGTTGAGCATGTTCTCATGAGTTTGTACTGAAGTTTTTTCGAGAAACCGGGGCCATATTGTAACTTAATTGGGATTTCACCAACACAATATATTAAGATTTTTTTATTATTTTATTGCATTTGTCAATAATAAATCACGCTGTTATTAGTTGTTATTTCACTTCATGGATCTTGAATATACATGTATCAACCAATAATGAGTGGTCCGACTTCATCCCTATAAAACGTGAGAGAAAAACAAATGAGCCAGGATCTGGGAAAAGGTCCCTTAAGGCTTTTGAGCCAAACATAGATCCAGATCAGCCTGTGCATACGCACAGTCTGATCAGGATCCATGTTGTTCTCTAATAGCTTATTTGTGACCTGTAGTAACTTAAAGAGAGCAGCATGGATGCATATTGGACTGCATTTGACAACAGGATATTCGATCTTCAAACTCAATATTTAAAAATGCTATAAGGGACGTTTTTCCAGATCCCGGCTCAAATAAGATTATGACAGTGACGTGTAGGGCTGAAATGAGTACCCGAGTACCCGTGGGTAGGGTAGAAAAATTGTCAGAACCCTGGTTGAAATTTATTACCCATTACCCTATGATTACCCTTACAGAAATGAAAACTTTGCTGCAAATTTGCAGCAAATTCGCCGCGAATTTGCTGCAAACAAATTAGTTCGCTAGAAGGGTTTGCCGGAACTTCGCCGATGTTTGCCGCTAGCTGCAACCTTCATGCAATCTTCTGGCAAACATGTTTCACTTTGCGACAAGTTTGCCAGAAATAAGAAAGTTTGTCGGAACTTCGCAGGAAAGTCATCCATCAAATATTTTACATGTAGTTTGCCGGAACTTTGCAAGAAGCCTATCTTGAACATTATTGAATATCATGCAGTTTGCAAGAAATTTGCAGGAAATTAAACTTGTCCAGTGCTCATTCAAGGAGCTTTAAATACCTGTAAAATTCTTGCATATCGTCGGTGTAAATGCAAAACCTCGTGCGTCGATTCTTGCGATTTTCAAAGTACAAACTCGTGTGTCCATTTAGACAATTCTCGCAGGTTTTGAGATAATTTTACCGATCAGTATCAATAATACTTTAATTATGAACAATATGTCCAAATTTCAAGTAAAACATTTCAGTTTGGGAAAAGTTATTACACTTTTTCCCTCCCCTTTAAAATTTTCCAAAAATGAGATACGAGGTTTTGCATTTACTATGACGATATACATATTGAAGCATGGATAGACTCAAAATTCTGAACCAATACATAAAGACTGACTTAATTTGTTTTCAGTGTATATCTATAAATTATCTTCATTTAGTCCGGGGTATGTGTACACTGCCAAATATAAGTGTAGAATGTCCATGCTTAAATTTCACGTTGACAAGTTTGTTATTTAGAATGGATGATAATCTAACAAATTCATGATACGACAGAGCAAACTAGATAAGTAAGGTACTAAGAGTTCGGTTTCCAATTTGCCGAGCCCTGATAGTTCAGTCGGTTACGTCGTAGTCTGTCAACTCAGGTGTCGCGAGTTCGAACTCCGGCTCGGCCAGTATCCATTCTGACATTTGACAAAGGTCATTTGTCTCTCACCAATGGGTGTGAATCATTTATGTGAGAGAGCAGCTGGAGGCTCGGTTTGGATATTGTGGTTGTGCTGGTGCGAGAAATACCAGGAACCCACGGTTAGGTGCTCCAGCCGCCGCGATATGACCATAGAAGTTGAAAACGGCGTAAAACCCCAATAAATCAAATCGGTTTCCAATTTCTGAATTTATCCAATAATTATTATAGTTACCAAATAACTCATCTACAGAGTCAGTCATTTAACTGTTTTTTAAAGTGACATTTCAGAATTTTTTCTCATAAATTTCACTTTCATTTTTATTATAAAGAGCATATTTTCTTATGAAAATTCTGAAAATTTCAAGCCAAAATATTGCGCCGTTTACGAGAAATATATATTTTTGTGTTAAAATTAAACAAATTGTTGTCCACAACAGTTCAGATGTATATAGAATTTGTCGTTTCTGTCTCAACTTTGAAGGCGTGTTTATCGCCTATCATCAACAACTTCAAAAAACTGATACCATTTAGATACCCATTATAAAAATCAATCTTGGCATCAAGACTTACTTTAAAAAATCAAAATGAGGATGAAATGTCCCTTTAATCCGTGTACATCATAATGTGCACACATGTACATGTTACATGTACATGTGTGCACATTTTTTACACAAACATGCATGCATATATTTGTGCAAAGCCTTTGTACCCTTCCCAAATGGCATAATGTTACACAGGCCCCAGGCCCGTAGGAAGCAATTTAATATTGGGTGGTGGGCTTAAGCCCAAGTGTCTGAATATTCGTAGGCGGGCTGATTTGGATTTTCCCTGAATTTTCAGTGTGAAATAAGGAAAATTCGGCATTTTTGGCCAACATTGGGGGCTTAGCCCCCCCCCCCCCCCCTGTTCCTACGGGCCTGTCAAGTCCATAGGAAGCGATTTTCATAAGGAATGAGAATCTGGCCCCTGTCAGAGCCAGTTACTAGATATCGGAGGGGTAAAATTAGATTGATCCTAAATTTTCAGTGTATTTAAAAAGAAACTTTCGGCATTTTTGGGCAACTTTGGGGAGGGGCTTAGCCCATTCTAGCCGCCCCTTTTAGAAGCTATGTAAATGTCCCCAATTTTGTTGTTTCATAAATTTTATTATTGGATCTTTCCAAGTTGTATTCACATTGTAGCTTGTTTATATTTCTTCGCTTCGTTTATTAGCTTTAAGAAATATCGGCAAACTTCCAGGTACTCTAGTCTAAACGGGAAGTTCAAAAGAGGCTTCTAGTATAAACTGAGCATGCGCAAACGAATATTTTCAAACTAAGATTTCAACGAACCGGTAAAGAAGACCGAAAAGTCAATTTAATTCATCAAATAACGTGTTATTTTCAGCAGCTTGGTCGAGAATCGAGGTATAAAACATTGTTGTTTATGCATATTTAGTCTGACGGCATGACATTTGGTATAGGCGAAGATATTCGCAGTTGAATCGAGACCACGCTGGTACACAAAGGAATTCTATTTTTAGGGTAGTTTCTAGTTAGCCGGTCCCCAAACTAAATGGTCGCCAGTAAAGTGACAAAATAGAGTAATTTTTCATCAATAAAGAAGAAATAAGCGGGTGTGTGGGGGCAGCAGCCCACATAAATAATTTCAAAATAAAATAAAGCGGGGGTGTGGGGGCGGCAGCCCCCCAAAATACTTCCTAGAAAATAGGGACCGGTATACTAGATGTGTTCCCATGGCAATCAAGCATCTAGTCTTTTATCAATATTCTAGTCATGTAATTGTTATGCCCCCTTTCGAAGAAAAAGGGGGTAGGAACACTTCCAGTTTAGCGGTCCCTACCAAAATGGCGTCCATTTACCTTGTCCACTTGAATGTATTTATGGGGGCTGCCGCCCCCACACCCCCGCTTATTTTCCCTTTTATTGATGAAGAAATACGCTATTTCATCCCTTTACTTCTTAATGTAAGGTAACAGAGTGGCGGCCATTTTGTTTTGCAAGTGTCGGTCGGTAGGTCGGTCCGTTGGTCGGTCTGTCCGTAGACCAAACCTTGTCCGGAGCATAACTCGAAAAGTATGTAAGGTAGAATCGGGAAACTTTACAGGTGGATAGATCTCATTACGGAGGTGCAGTGCACAAGAACCGTAACTGCCGATCAAATTTTTTGAGTTATTGCCCTTTGTTGATTTTCAAACGTGATTCTTGTCCGGAGCATAACTCAAAAAGTATGTAAGGTAGAATCATGAAACTTTACAGGTGGATAGATCTCATTATGGAGAGGTGCAGTGCACAAGAACTGTAACTCTGCCGATCAAACTTTTTGAGTTATTGCCGTTTGTTGATTTTCAAGCTTGATTCTTGTCCGGAGCATAACTCAAAAAGTATGTTAGGTAGAATCATGAAACTTTACAGGTGGATAGATCTCATTATGGAGAGATGCAGTGCACAAGAACCGTAACTCTGCCGATCAAATTTTTGAGTTATTGCCCTTTGTTGATTTTATAACTTGATTCTTGTCTAGAGCACAACTCAAAAAGTATGTAAGGTAGAATCATGAAACTTTACAGGTGGATAGATTTTATTATGGAGAGGTGCAGTGCACAAGAATCATAACCTTGCTGATCAAATTCTTGGGAGTTATTGCCCTTTGTTGATTTTTACACTTAATTCTTAACCTTGCCTATATCTCATGTTTTTTATGCCCCCGATAGGGAGGCATCATAAATTTGACTTGTCCGTCCGTCCGTCCGTCTGTCTTTCCGTCATTCCGTCCAAAAACTTTAACATTGGCCATAACTTCCTTATTACTTAACATATTCGCTTCATACTTTACCACAACATTCCTTGGTACATTACCTTTCTGTAGGCACATACTTTGGTGACCTTGACCCCTGGATGACCTTGACCTTGAACATAGATTGGCCATAATTTAAAATCAAAGCGGTGTCGGGGGCATTGTCATCTTACAGTGACAGCTCTTGTTTACACATACAGCCTTGATATCTCACACATAGATACCTCCTATCAACATTGTTCACATTTGACCATGACCTTGTGACCTTGACCTTGGAGTTTGACCTACTTTTAAAAAATATAAACCCGGCATATATCTCATGACCTATTACACATACAGCCTTGATATTTCACACATGGACACCTCCTACCAAGACCTTTCACAATTGACCATGACCTTGGACTTTGACCTTGGAGTTTGACCTACTTTTTAAAAACTTTAACCTGGCCGATGTATCATGTCCTTTTACACATACAGCCTTGATATTTGACACATGGAAACCTCCGACCAAGACCTATCACATATTATACTGAAATGAAAAAGTTTAGTCAGTATTTTTGATGGTCAATTATTCGGCCAAAATACAACATATCAGTGTAAAATTTCCCACAATATTTGTTCAAGCAACGCTTAACAAACATCTTCAAATAATGTTGCTAAATTTTAGTTTTTAGGTTTGTGCTAAAAGAAATTCAAAATGTGACAGGTGCACTTGCTGCAGTAAAGGCGCAAGTCTTTTTCCTGTATAAATGTATGCAAACCAAAGGCAATAGCCCAGATACAAAAAATCCTCAATAAAATTGGTACCAGCTTACATGATTTTAGCACCTTGGCTTAATCAATTTGGCCAAAAATGACAATGTTAGAAACCATCTACATAACCTACAAACTCTGGCGGTTTCCTACAGTTTGAACTTGACAAGCAATTTCAGTTTTAAGCGTTGGTGTAATTGTTGTCAAAAATACGCACATGCATGAGCTTTTGGTCATTGATACCCCTGAAAACAGCGTATTTGGAATAAACGTTAATTGTGACGTCATCAACTAACGTCACGTCCAAACTGACAAAAAACATTGAAAATTGACTACACTGTAACCAATTTGTTCAATAATGACATTTTGTTAAAAAAAAGTCTGTCTTTTACTTGCCTGGCCATTTACCCGAGAGTTGGCTTTTCGAGCATTGGCTTAGTCAGATTACAGGCATTGTGCAACAAATATTGAATGTCAGTTATTTTTTCTAATTGTCTGTCTACAATAGATAACTTTGTATCAGTGGTAAACCAGCTACTGGTCCTGATAGAACGATTTCTTGAAAACGCAGAAAAATGCTAGGAGCAACAGGCTGGGTGCGTAGGTAACCATAATCTACTGTAAATTCCATTAAAAAGAAGTTTTCTCACTCACAGTCAACAAAGAGACTTCTATTCTACCAAGATATGACACAAAGACCGATTTTTCATGTCAATTACCAGGAATTTAGACTCTACAAAAAGTCACCCCTGAAGCTGTGACTTTTCCATTTGACCCCTTTTGGAATGAATTGTCGAGAAGAAGGTGAAGTAAAACATGGATGCCAATTGAATTTCACCGACTAGTTCTAAATTGGTTGAAGATTGTTATGAGTAAACATTTTGGAAATGTAAAACGTTTTAGACAAAGTTATTGCCCAAAAACTTTATACTGACTAAACTTTTTCATTTCAGTATACTATGACATTGGAACTTGTGACCCTGACCTTGGAGTTTGACCTACTTTTAAAAAAATAAACTGGGCCTATATCTCATGTGCTATTATACATACAGCCTTGATATATCACTCATGGACACATCCTACCAAGACCTTTCACATTTGACCATGACCTTGGACCTTGTGACCTCAGGGGTCTTGCTACCAATTTTCATTTGGGGCCAGGGGCCAGTGAAATTGGGAAAAATAGTGACGTTTTTACCTAAATTAGGAAAAACTAAAACAAGTTGGTATTCATACTGTCACTCAGATTCAGCTGCAAATTAGACTGTAGTGATGTAAAATGCATTTGTGTACTCTTGTTTAAGAATCTACTCTAAAACTGTCTTCAAAATGTTTGTAAATGAAGATGAGGTCTTAACATGGGTCATTCTGGGTCCTCATTGGGAATTTTCACCAGAGCTGGACCTTGACCTTGGACTTTGACCTATTTAAAAAAAAAAAACTTTAACCTAGCAGATATATCATGTCCTTTTACACATACAGCCTTGATATTTGACACATGGACACCTACAACGAAGACCTTTCACATTTAACCTTGGACCTTGTGACCTTGACCTTGGTGTTTGACCTACTTTTATAATACATTAACCTGGCCTATATTTCATGTCCTTTAACACATACAGCCTTGATATTTCACACATGGTCACTTCCAGCCAAGACATTTCACTTTTGACCATGACCTTGACCTTGGAGTTTGACCTACTTTTTAAAAAAATTAAACTTGGCCTATATCTCATGTGCTATTACACATACAGCTTTGATATTTCACTCATGGACACATCCTACCAAGATCTTTCACATTTGACCATGGACCTTGTGACCTTGACCTTGGAGTTTGACCTACTTTTAAAATTTAAATAAACTGGGCCTATATTTTTCATGTCCTTTTACACATACAGCCTTGATATTTGACACATGGACACTTATGACCAAGACCTTTCACATTTGACCATGACCTTGAACCTTGTGACCTTGACCTTGGTGTTTGACCTACTTTTACAATACATTAACCTGGCCTATATTTCATGTCATTTTACACATACAGCCTTGATATTACACATATCGTCACTTCCACCCAAGACATTTCACTTTTGACCATGACCTTTGACCTTGACCTTGGAGTTTGACCTACTTTTAAAAAAATTAAACTAGACATATTTCTCATGTCCTGTTACCAATACAGTCTCGATATTTTACACATGGACACCTCCTACCAAGACCTTTCACATTTGACCATGACCTTGGCCTGTGTGACCTTGACCTTTGATTATTACATACTTTTAGAAATCTTTAACGTAGCCTTTATCTTATGTCCTATTACATCTACATCCTTTATATTTCACACAGACACCTCCTACCAAGACCTACCACATTTGACCATGACCTTGAATATTGCAACCTTGACCTTTGACTTTGACCTACTTTTAAAAAGACTGAAACCAGGCATATATATCATGTCCTTTTACACCTACAGCCTTGATATTTCACACATGGACACCTCCAACCAAGACCTTTCACATTTGACCATAAACTTGACCTTGGCATTTGGGCTACTTTAAAAAACTTTAACCTGGCCTATGTTTCATTTTACTTTTACATATACAGCCTTGATATTTCACACATAGACACCTCCTACCAAGACCTTTCATATTTGACCATGACCTTTGACCTTGTTAACTTGACCTTGGACTTTAACCTACATCAAATGTAGGCCCTTGAGGGGGCATATATGTATTACAAACATCTCTTGTTTTTTCAAATTCAAATCCTGTGTTGTGGGTACTCATTTGAATCGTCTCGACGAGACGATACAAATGAGTACCTACAACATAGGGTTTGATGATCACTGACAGCATTATTGCAGTTTGAAAAGTCACCACCCCCTCTTATCTGGAGCCCTATACAATGTTTGGCACCATAATTTAGATCTCGGATGAGTAAGATTTTCACAACCTTATTGGCCATAAGTTCTTTTTCAGTCTTAAAGTAGATCTAATAAATATTAATTGAATTGAACAAAAGTGTTGCTCATATCATTTAGGTTCAGGAGAGCGATATAGGACCATCATGGTCCTCTTGTTAAAATCAATGTTTACAAATGCCCCACATTATGAGAAAAATGTTTTTGTTCACAATTTAAACATTACAAGTCTGTTTTTGTTTATTTCCAGTGTAAACAGAACCTTACAATGCTGGAGATATGAAGACTGTTGGCTACTACGTACAGCAACAGAGAAGTCCAATTTTGACATGAAAGATAAGAAAAACGTCGTTGAAATTAAACAACTTTGACAAGTAACTGTCCGTCAGCTCTTCTAAAATACTTAAAGTTAAACTGAAGTGTTGAACATCAATGTACATCTAAAGTATGGACAGTCTGGACTAATATTTACCTTTAATCACATGTACATGTACAGACAAGTTTTGTAAGAAGTTACAAAAAAATTTAGCTTCATATACTTCTAATGGTCAATCAAATGCTTGTTACTAAAACTTTGCTATTGGGGACATCATAATGGTGATTGATTTAAATTTACGACCTGAACAAGCAGAAAATTGGTTGGATCATGTAGACCTATCACAGATAAGAAACTTGCATGGGGACCGAGATCTATATATATACCAATCAACAAAACTCTGAAGAGACCAGTTGACCGCCTGTGTCCACTTGTGAAACAACTTGGTGTAAATATGGGCTGTAGTAATGCCCTATAAGTGTAAAGTGTAACAGGGCCGCAATGTATGGAGTGTTTTAGGGAATGGGCTATATTATTGCCCAATAGAATGAATATCAAAGTGTTAGAAAAATCTACAGTGTAAATAAGTGATACAGAATTCGAAGAAGAAGGACCTGCACAATATAAACTACGAAAGATTCTTGGACAACAGACTGCGAATTCGTTTCTACAAATTGTTTGAAGATTTGATACACAGAATGAACAACATGCCGCATCGAAAATCAAATAAACAGACTTAATGAACACAAAATAATGTCAGCCTATTATACTTGATGCATCAACAACCGATATTGATTTAAGGTAGAATACCCGTAATGTGGCCATTTTGGGATTCACAAAACATCAGGGTTTTTTGGCGGCATCATTACATATCCGAAGCTATTCAGGCTCGGTCGTGAACATTCGGCGATGGAAAGTTTCATCGCCAGATGTTTTCGACATAGCCCAAATAATGCCGATGTCTCACAAATCTCATTAGGGGTGGACTACCTTAAAAGTGTTTATTGAGAATCTTGTTCTTCCTGGTGAGGATTGTTATTTGTTTTGCTTGTGAAAATGAGCTGAGAAAGATAACTTTTATCCGAGAAATATGCCTTCTTTAAAAACTGTTATCTACATCAACTTCTGTTAATTTAAGAAATTAAAAGTTTCGGATAAGATTTTAATGAATTGGTATTTAATTAATTAGAAAGTTGCGGCATACAACAAAATAGAAAAAGAAAGGATTTGTGTATTTAGCTTAGAAAATACTAAGGCAAAAGGAGAAAATGCTGATTATCAGTATTTATTTCTTTTGCCTCAATGTTTTCCCCAGCCTTATTTAGTAGGGACGTCAAAACCAGGTCTTGTTTGGGATAGGGTAAAGCGAGGTTTCTTAAGAAAATGTGAAACTGATCACTGTCACCAAATGTAATCAAAAGCTTTCCAAGGCCTTACTTTCATTTAAAGCCTCTTCCGGTTTTAGTGAGGAAGTATTTGGTTGAATGTAAATCCCAAATTGACGAAAAGGTGACCTATTTTACTCTGCATTCAATCAAATAGCTTTCTTGTTTGCGGGAAGATTGGAAGAAATATAAACAAACCAGTTTGCTGGAAAGTTGCAGCAACGGTTTGCTGCAACTTTGCGGCAAATAGTTTGCGAGAAAACTAATTTGCGTACGAAAAACGAAGTGGCCGCAACTTTGCGGCAAATAGTTGCGGGAAGTTCGCAAGAAGAATTTGGATGAGTTTGCGGCAACTTTGCAGCAACAGTTCGCTGCAACTTTGCAGCAACAGTTTGCAGCAACTTTGTGGCAAATAGTTTGCGAGAAAGCTAATTTGCATACGAAAAACGAAGTGGCCGCAACTTTGCGGCAAATAGTTGCGGGAAGTTTGCGAGAAGAATTTGGACCAGTTTGCGGCAACTTTGCAGCAACAGTTCGCTGCAACTTTGCAGCAACAGTTTGCAGCAACTTCGCGGCAAATAGTTTGCCAGAAAGCTAATTTGCATACGAAAAACGAAGTGGCCGCAAATTTGCGGCAAATATTTGTAGCGAATTCGCCGCAAATTTGCAGCGAAGTTGCCGCAACTGTTTGCGGCAGGGCTAATATTTTGGTAAGGGTAATTTTATCTTACAACTTGCGTTCGTTTTAAGAGAGTTAATCTTATGCAATTATGGTAAAAGATGTATATAAAGCCCATTTACAGTGATCACAATAGATGGGAGGCTAATAGCAATGAATTTTGTGCTAAAAATAGATCATTTTTTCCGTCATGTTTGGAATAACCGTCGGTGTTGTTACAACATCGCGTAGTACTGTTACGAGATTTTATAACAACACCAACGAAATACTATTGCTTGTCCGAAATAACGTCACGATTAAATGGATAAAACCGTTCCCTATTTGGAAAAAAATTCCACCAATAGACAGATTCAGACGAGTTGACTCGGCCGAGTCAACCTGTCTGTATGTGCTTAATGGTAGATTGTTCCTATAGGCCTACTACAGGGTGTTCTAAAACGGAACCCTCATCCAAAGTCACACTACTTAAAGCGTAAGCAAAGAAACTTGTTTTTGAATTTGCAGTGCTGAAGATACACAGCAGAATGTTTTCGACTTCGCTCGAAGAAATTAATCGACGAGAGACAAAAGTTTTGGTTGTAAAGTACTTTATCGGGTGCTGTTTAAGGTAAGGCCTGCGTAATGCACACCCTATATAGGGCCTAGATATAATCTTTCTATTTCGACTTATTCCTTGACGAGCATACACCGAACATTTTCGATTATGTCCAAGTGTAGTTCCCCGCTTTTTAAAGTACCATTAGATGCAATATCGCCTGTTTCCGTAACAACGAAATAATTGAGCGTGCTCGGATTTCCGGGAAATATTCTAAACAATTTTTGAAAATGTTTCTAAATTATATGAAGAGTGGACAAAAAACAACAAGAATTAAAAATCCAAAATGTTGAGAGCAATGAAAATTACTTTTCTTTTAAATCGTCTATTTGCACCAAACATATTTCGTTCCATAGCTGGTCACATAACCCTAATCCGAGTCTTCTCTGATGTAAATACGCTCTTTGATATTTTGGTGTTTCGCTATTTACATCAGAGAGCGTTGCTCTTTGAAAAAATCAAGAAGTTCTCAACAAATTGTTGCGCATCGTTCACCGTCCGATCTTAAACGCTATCGTTAAAACCCCTGATGATATCGATCAATGAACCATTTATTGTCATACATGTTGAAAAATGTACGACCAAAAAGTATTTCTAAAAGTTTCATAGGCAATGTTTTGCAACAACCCTCACCTGAGCAGCCTTTGTTTACCTTGACCTTCCATTCAAAACCAAAGGTTATACTCATCCAGCAGGCCGATTTGAAATGAATTTTTTGGTCAGGTATGACAAAAAATGATTTATTGATCTATACCCTACAGTGTTTTACCGAGTAATTCGATATGATACACAAAAACAAAGCTTCAAGTTATTTGTAACGTTACCGAACTTTCCGCTGTTTTCAAAGAGCAACGCTCCCTGATGTAAATAGCGAAAAATCAAAATATCGAAGAGCGTATTTACATCAGAGAAGACTCGGATTAACATAACCCATAACCCATATTACACAGGCCTTACCTTAAAAGATACATCTTTTTCACCAAATCTCTGGTAGGCCTATTTAACCGCCATGTATGTTACAAACCTTTTTTTTTCAAATCGGCCATACAGGTTGTATATTGTAAAGCATTCAAAAATAGCGTCCCGGTCGTGAACAAAAGATACTTACACAGTGCAGGAGATAAAAGAGAGTGAACACTTTCTAAATTTGTTATTTGAAACCCAAACCCTATGTTGTGGGTACTCATTGGAATCGTCTTGATGAGACGATTCCAATGGGTACCCACAATATATGGTTTAAAGTGACATTTCACAATCATTTTACATAAATTTTACTTTTATTCTATCTGAAAGAGCATAATTTATTTCCTTATGACAAATCTGAAAATTTCAAGCCAAACCATAGAAAACTATACGAGAAATATATATTTTTGTGCTAAAATTAAACAAATTGTTGTGGACAACAGCTCAGATTTATATAGAATTTGTCATTTCTGTCTCAACTTTAAATGCATATTTTTCGATTATATATAACAAATTCAAAATACTGATAACATTTCTACGCATTAGAATAAACAATTTTTGCATCAAGATATACATTTTAAAAAATGAAATAAATGGGAAATGTCACTTTAATGAATCATCTTTGAAATAATGTATTTTGAAAGGTCTTCACGCCGTCTAATCTGTAGCTCTGCTTACCTCATTTCACAAATAAACTTCTCTTTGGTGTCACAGTTGTAATCATCCCAAGTAAAATTGGCTATCCTGAAATAGATAAGAGGGCAAATATGGTTATAAAGCAAGAATAGCCGTGACCTGTAGAGATTGAATGATTTTGGAATCATTTTCTTCGCAAGCCAAGAATGGCAATGAATTTTGTGCTAGAAAATAGACTAGGTTTACCATTTTGTATTTATAAACCGTCGGTGTTGTTACTAAATGTCGCAACTACGGCTTCAAGCCGTATAATCGATTCACTATTAAACGAGAAGCATATATATATAAATCAATTCAACTGTAATCATTCTCGGTTAAAAGTGAATCTATTATAATAGTTAATCTATCATAGTTATGGCATTTTATAACAACTTCTAAGAAATGCTATTGTTCGTCTTAAATAACGTCACAGTTATCTGGATAAAATCGTTTCCTATTCAACCCCCACTTTGTTCGTATAGAATACAGTGGAGGTAAAATCCTTGGATTGCGAAGATGGGAATCAATCACGGTGGATAATCACGTGATACAATATTTTCAGAAAATCTTCAATAATTTTGTAAATACTGGACCGATTTGAATTCAGTTTGAAGCAGTGAATGTGGACAGACGTCACGCATTAGGTGGACGTTGTTGATTTTTGAAAAATCAACTGATAAAAATCCAACACGGCCAGCTTATTTCTGGCATTTTCTCACCTTCTCTGCTTCAAACTGAATTCAAATTGGTCAAGTATTTAAAAAGGTATTGAAAATTGTTGGAAATTCTGAGTCACGTGATTATACACCGAGATCAATTGAGAAAGGTCTTTCATCAAGCAACATGATAAATGTATTATGTATGATATAATATTAAATTACAGTCGACACTCGTTCTCTCGACATCGGATAAGTCGAAATTCCGCTTAAGTCGAAGTGAAAGCCATGTCCCATCCTCAACATATGGATATCAAAATGAATTCCGAAACAAATACTGCCATTGAAATTTAGTAGGAAAAGGATAGAAATTGCTCGTGTCGAGCAATTTCTTTCCTTTTCCTACTATATTTCAATCAAGGACACATATGATGCCCATCAAAAATGGTTAAATAACGTTTTCATCGAAAATGATCAAAATCGGATCAGTCGAACTCCGGATATGTCGAGGTATTTTGACGGGCCCTCTTACTTCGACATAACGAGTGTCGACTGTAAAAAAAATACGCTTATGATCCATGGTATTTCACTTTTTGACGACAAACCTACTAGATCTTGCATACAAATATCTACTCTCTTAAAACAGAGCACATTATCTCTTCATTCCATTTCGACAGAATGATACTCTGTTCTCACGGGGTCATTACACGTCTAATCTCGGGGCCTTTGTGGGATTTCGTTATCCAATCATTGGCTTAAACAACAAAACATTTGAATAATCTGATACAAATTTTCATTGGCTGAAGCTTCAAATTACCGGCTTCAGCCAAAAATAGAAGCGACGTAATGTATACGTAATCATATAAGATAGAACTGAATGATTTTGATTCGATAATTCAAAAAGTACCGACTTCAATCAAAAATAGAAGCGACGTAATGTATACGTAATGATTATACAAGATAAAACTCAATGATTTTGATTCGATAATTCAAATGATGTGCTATAATAAGATTGTGGCGATCAAATAGGCTGTTGGTGTATAAAAAACTGCAGAGGTCATATTTGATTGGTTTAATCAATAGATCTCGGCTTTGGAGAGTAACAAATATCGAGCCCGGATAGCTCAGTCGGCAACTTCGGAGTCTGTCATTTCAGGGGTCGCGAGTTCTAAACCCAGCTCGGCTGCATCCATACTAATATCTGACAAAAGTCATTTGTCTTTTGTGAATCATCTATGTAAGACAGCAACTGGATAGTTTCCATTCCGCAGATTGCTTTCTATTTCCTTGCGGGTTTCCAAACAAAAGTCCTTTCGGGGCATGAAAACAGTGCAGGCCCGTAGGAACAGGGGGGCTAGGGGGCTAAGCCCCACCAAAGTTGGCCAAAATAGTCGAATTTTCTTAATTTTACACTGAAATATTTTGGAAAATTCAAATTAGCCCCCCCCCCAATATTCAGGACAAGGGTTTTAGCCCCCCCCCCCAATATCAAATTGCTTCCAACGGACCTGCAGTGGCTTGTATGGGAAAGGATTATCTGTACAACACAATCCATCTGCCCATAAAAAGCATCTTCGCTAGCCAAGGTTGAACCTACCTACGTTTGTATTCACCCTTGGCGGATTTAGTCCGATTTTCTTGAAATCACGAAGCGCCGCCTAGCGGTTGTCCTGTTAGTTGTTTACGTTATTTCGTCCATTATTGATGACGTCATTAACGCGCGTTGTCTTTTGCGTCATACGTCATTCGGATTAGGTAAAAGTTAGCTGCTTCTTTAGTCGAGTTGTCGAAACTTTTAATAATTCGTCGATTAAAGATAGGGAATTCCTGTCTATTGAAGTGAAATTCTCAGGAAAAATCGCCCATCTTCGAGTTTTTGAGTTGTAAATGCAATGCTTTTTCCCGCCCGTTGTCATGAATTGGTTACTCATAACAAATATATCAGTCGACAATATGATTGGTTCCAGCGAGACCTCGCTGGAACCAATGAAAAAGCTTTCCAGGCGACCAAGAAAATCGGACTAAATACGCCAAGGGTGAATACAGAAACGAAGTTAGGTCGTAGATGTCATCCTTGGCTTGCGAAGATGATGAAAAGAGGCACAGTGTCGATTCTTCAGTTTGCTCGACTCATTTGGAGCCCCATTTGTAATTTTCTTTACGGGTTGGTTTCTATAAAAATCCTTTTGTGTCTTCAAAATAAGGATTTTTTTTCGAAAAATGAGTTAAACAATTGTTGACACATTATCTATGTATTAGATAGAGGCTGTATAGAAGATTCTATCCAAAATAAACATTCAAATGCGCGAAGTTCATTGAATGTTTAAATCGCGTAGAATCTACTACATGTATGTACAGACTCTGTCTGATTTAGCGTTCGCTAGCGGTTCATTTGAGACGGAGGCGTGACTATGTATAGACGTCACATACACTAGCCAGCAGTCTCGTTTATGCGAAATTTGAAAATATACTGCAATTTCATTGGTCTAAAAACTAGGACGAACACTAAATACCCAAAATAAGCGGCACAGTTTCCATTCCTCTGATTGCTCGGCTCATTTGGTGCCCAATCTGTGAACGTTATCGTCCGACCCGTGCTGATCCATTCCCAGTCTCCTTCTATAAATAGATCATTGGCTCCAAACCAGTAAAATCCTTTCTTGTGATCTAAAAAAGAAATAAATTGCATATAAATATAGATTATGTAACTGATAAATCCACCCGAGAACGTAGCAATCTTTATTACTCTATGTTGTCTTGACAATTCTGTTCAATCTTTCTTAGATGTGTCTATTTTTTGTTGAAATTTAAAGTGCGCGTACAATTATGGTCATTATATATTTCAAAGTTGCTGAATATTTAAAGATAAATTATTTAACAACCACGAAACGCCAGCTTAACCCATTACCAGATGGCAAAATTATGGACTTGTCTAAATTCAAAGAAGTTGCAGACGACAATTTCAAGTTGATGAAATTTCAAAAATCTTTCCATTTTTGGTAAGAAAACAAGCAATTTCTTCAATTACCACAATGTTTTCCCAAGCATTTTCATATGAGGGAGTCTAAAGACGTCACTGTGTAGTAATGGGTTAAAGTGACATTTCACATTTATTTCATTTTTTAAAAGTATGTCTTGATGCAAAGATTGGTTATTCTAATGCATAGAAATGCTATCAGTTTCTTGAAGTTGTTATTTATAAGCGAAAAAAACCCTTTTAAAGTTGAGACAGGAATGACAAATTCTATATAAATCTGAAATGTTGTCCACAACTATTTGTTTAATTTTAGCACACAAATATATATTTCTCGTAAACGGTTCAATATTTTGGCTTGAAATTTTCAGAATTTACTTAAGAAAATATGCTCTTTCAGATAGAATAAAAGTAAGATTTATGTAAAAATAATTGTGAAATGTCACTTTAAAAGAGACCACATGTTAAAGGCTTTTGAAGAAAAGCGACGATATTATCACGGTGTATAATCACGTGACTCAGATTTTCCGAAAATCTTCAATATCTTTTTTAATACTTGACCAATTTGAATTCGGTTTGAAGCAGAGAAGGTGGGAAAATGGTAGAAATAAGCTGCACGTGTTGGAATTTTTAAAAAACAACTGATAAAAAAGTTATTGAAGATAAACCAAAATTTTGGTTTATCTTCAAAACTTTTTTATCAGTTTTGAAGATAAACCAAAATTTTGGTTTATCTTCAATAACTTTTTTATCAGTTGATTTTCAAAAATCAACCACGCCCATCTAATGCGTGACGTCTGTCCACTTTCTCTGCTTCAAAACCGAATTCAAATCGGTCCAGTATTTACAAAATTATTGAAGATTTTCTGAAAATATTGTATCACGTGATTATCCACCGTGATTATGCTCTTAGGCATCCACAGAGACTCAGGTTACATGCTACTCTGTGTTAAAGAGACACACCATAGATATTTTCTCATTAATTTTATTTTTAGTTCTATCTGAAGGAGCACATTTATTCAGGTAAATTCGGAATATTTCAAGTCAAAATGTTGCGCCGTTTATGTTTTTTTTTTTAAGATTTAACTAATTGTGGTTAACAACAGTTCATATGTAAATGCAATTTTACAGCAAGAATGTCGAAATAGAACTGATAGCATTTGAACGCATAAGAATAATAGTTATTTGCATAAAAATATACTTTCAAAAATGAAATGGAAATGGGGTGTATCTTGAAGCACTGGGACAATATATTCGTATTGTCCAGCAAGATTAACCCGGGAAATCTGCTTATGTAATGACCCCACTTCGCCTTTGTTTTGTTAAGACTCTCAACTAAAGGACTTTGCGCACGAAAATTAAGTTGTCCCGGGTTAACCTTGTTGGACAATACTACAGCTGACAGAATGCTGTCGTTTGTTTTGTTCCTTCATCATTTTACGAGCGAAGATAAAACAATTAAAATAGTTCCTTACAAGAGAGCTCTTTTGAACTGACTAGGTCATTCGCTATATATATATACTGGCCAAAAGTTCTAACCGGCCACTTTAAAAATGACTATAACTTTTTTAAAGCTACTATTTCCCAGATTTGGACCCAAAAATTGTCAAATACAAACGAAATGTACACTTTTTAAGCTTTATATGACCTGATTAAATGATTACGAGAAACTATTGAAGCAACGACTCATTTTTTTATTCATGAAGCGATGTCGAAAGTAGGTCAAAACAGTAGGACATGCGACTTTCTTAAATGACGTCACAACATACATGATGACGTCATATTGAAATTTAAGTATGAATCTCGTTTGAATCATGGTCCGCGCTGTATGCGCATGCGCAACAATTTAAAAATAATTCTAACCCCATCAGTGATGGGGTTGAATTTAGGCTTGGATTCTCCCTAAATTCAGCTATCTGTCTTGTAATTTCGGCTCATTCTCTGTCTGAATCGCATATTATTAACCATCCCGAGGTGGTCAACACAAAAGTTTTGCATATTTTTTCAAAAAATTTCATTTTTTGCAATTAGACCATCTGTTACCGTCGCCCTTTAATAGCTATTACATTTTAATGAAATTTGATATATACATTTTTAAGCATAATGCCCCTGGATTTTCATGATGATTTACCAAAAATTGTCAAATTTTGATGTGTAATAAAGGAAAAGCTTAAACAGCTCTAAATCTTTATAGAGCTCGAGATAATACACTTTCAACAATTCGAAGTACACAAATCGTTAGCTGCAACCCAGACAAAGAAAAAAATTGGAAAACATTGTCAATTTTGTGTGACGTTTGAATACAGAAGAAGCAGAAAGAATGGGAGGTATGGTAAAATGGTGTTTAAATTCAACCCGGCAGAACATTTTATCAAGCGAATATGCTCAAATATGGTCTGGTGTGGAAAAACGATGCAACAAACTGATTTTTTACACATATCCTACATTTTGTAGCTCGCCGTGAACCATCAGTCTATATTTAAAGCATTTTCGAAGAAAAACGTGTTTTAGATGTTGTCTTTAAGAACCGTTTTTCTGTATACATGACCTCTTTCATTTTCTTTTACGGCCATATGCCGCTCGCAATTGCCAAACATTTTCAATTTTTTTCTTAGTCTATGTTGTAACTAACGATCCATGAGACCAAAACACTACATTGACAATATTCTGAGCTCTGTGTGAATTTAGAGCTTTTTGAGCTTTTCTCACGTTGCGTTTTTATTTCAATAAAACAACGGTAACTTTTCGCCAAAATCATCAGGAAAAATGCTTAAAAATTCGCAGAGCAAATTTCATGAAAATCCAATCACCACAGAAAAAAACTATCTTTGTTTTTTAAGTGGCCGGTTAGAAGTTTTGACTAGTATATAAAGTTTGGTATCAGTTATTAACTGACTGATAATTAACCCATTACCAAACGACAAAATTTTAGATTTTTGATCTGTAAGGATAGAAAACATTGTGGGAAATGAAGAAAATGCTTGTCTCAAGCAATTTCTTCATTTTCCACAATGTTTTTCAAAGTTTTGCAACAACACCTACGGAATACTTGTACTATTGTTACTCCGATATCACGTCACGGTTTAACTGGACAATATCGTTCCCTATTCAAAAGCTGCACTTACCACAACCATTATATTTCTTATTTAGATACGTCTTTATAAAGTTGTTCTCGTGCGAGGTCTCTGGTACCACCAAATCTGCATTCTGGCTTTTACAATATGCCTGGAAGAAATGTCAAAATAAGCCACAAACATAATTCGTTGCTTTTCAGTGAAAACATCGTAACTGCAGCTTGTTTTAAGCTACAGTTACGAGTTTTTCGTTGAAAAGCTACGATATGCATAAACTATTAGGATGAGCGGGATGTACCTTACAATATATTTTCCATGAAAGAGAACAAAGTACAGTAACATAACTTTTCGTTCTTGTAATTCTGAAACCTCGTAACGAATGAAGGGGTGGCCGCTGTACAAGAATTTAGAAGGGCACCGACGTTTTTTTTTTTTCAACAACTTTGGAATTTTAGGCTATCCCACTTAGAGAAATGCTGTTGATGAAAAAATAGTTGTTTTAAAACATAACATGGCTTTTTGTGTATTCGTTATAGTGCCTGAAATACGAATTAGAAAAGGTAAAATGATACTTACCGGCATTTACTTCTTTTGAACAATTGGTGTCCGATTATGGACGTCAAAATCAGAGCTGTTAGGGATAGGGCCAATGAGTCCTCTCCAATCTTAGAGCACGTATTATAACCCCCAATAAACAATAATTATTGTTGTGTAAGGATGAATAACTCTACCTATTTACAGTTCCGGTAGTACTTTGATTTTAACCATTTTCATAAAATTTTACTATTAACACTTCCGAAACCTACCCTAGCTGAATACCAGCTTTGTTGGTTGACCGCGAACGAGTAACATAAATCACCATATCTCATTCAGCCCAATTACAGTGCTGGCAGTACTTTGATTAAAGCCGTTTTTGCAAAATTACACAATAAAAGCTTCAAGACCTACCCTTGCCGATATAAGCTCTGTTTGGTAAAAGCAAACATGTTGCACGAAGTATCATATCGTGAGTGGAAGTCAAAACCTCGTAACTTATTCAAGATGTAGTTACGAGATTTTGAATAAAACAACAAAAGCTCTCGTGACCTACCCAAGTCGAATACTTACTCTGTTGGTTATCCGCGAACAAGGAACGCGTAATATTGTAAATCATCCAGTCCATTTACAATACTGGCAGTACTTTGATTTTACCCATGTATTATGCTAGCTCTTTTGGGAACACGCAAACAAGGAACACGAAGAATTGTAAATCATCCAGTGCTAGACGTTCGACAGCCAGACACCTGTAGTTATGACGTCACCGTAAAAAGGACCAACATTTGACCTTATACCACAGTTTGGACACAAGCAGCCTGGGGTTACCAGTGTTACAACGCGTTTTGTAATAAACCTGCAAAATGTAATAAGTATTACAAAACGCGTTGCGATGACATGAAATGTAATAAAATTATGTACAACGCGTTATGTAATAAAGTTGCAATATGTAATAACTTTTTTCAACGACCTAAAATTTCGTTCAAAACTTGATGCCGTTGATAAAGAAGAATTGTGGTAAGCATGAAAAAGGCAATTTCGAAATCATTTTCCAGGCAAAATTTGTAAGATCATTGTGAGAATATGGAATTTTAAAATCGAAAAATGCCTTCTTTTTTATCAAATTTCTTACTGTATATGGATTCAAATAAGGTACTTTTTATCGTCATCATGCAAGAAAATGATTATGAAAAAGTTAAAAAAAAGTTTATTACAAAACGCGTTGCGATGACATGAAATGTAATAAGATCATGTACAACGCGTTATGTAATAAAGTTGCAATATGTAATGACTCTTTTCACATAACCATAAACTCGTTCAGAACTTGAGCCATTGATTAAGAGGGGTTGTGGTAAGCAAGAAAATGGCAATTTCGATATCAATTTCTAGGCAAATACTGTTTAAAAAGTTTATTACAAAACGCGTTGCACATATATTTTTGTTACATTTCACGGCATTGCAACGCATTTTGTAATAACTTTTTTTCAACTTTTTCAGTCTTTTTCTTGCATGATAATGATAAAAAATAACTTATTTGAATCAATATAGTACTTAAGATATTTGATAAAAAGGAGACATTAGTTGATATCAAAATTCCATATTCTCACAATAATCTTACAATTTGTGCAAGTTTATTACATATCGCGTTGTACATAATTTTATTACATTTCATGTCATCACAACGCGTTTTGTAATAAACTTTTTTTCAACATTTTCATTATCAATTTCTTACATTATATAATGATACGAAATAGCTAATTTGAATCAATATACAGTTAAAAATTTGAAAAAGGAGCCAGTTTTAGATATCAAAATTTAATATTTTACTATGATCTAAGAAAAGTTGCATAGAAAATAATGTTGAAAACGCCCTTTTCTTGCCTTCAACATTCTCGCTCAATCAACGGCATCAAGTTTTGAACGAAATTTTTTGTGGTGAAAAAAGTTATTACATATTGCAACTTTATTACATAACGCGTTGTACATAATTTTATTACATTTCATGGCATCTCAACGCGTTTTGTAATAAACATTTTGCAACTTTTTCTTATATCAATTTCTTGCACTATAATGATAAGAAACAGCTTATTTGAATCAATATACAGTTAGAAATTTAAAAAAAGAGCCAGTTTTGGATATCAAAATTTCATATTTTCACTATGATGTTATAACATTTGCATAGAATATAATGTTGAAATCGCTTTTTTTCTTGCCTTCAACATTCTCACTAAATCAACGGCATCCAAGTTTTGAACGAACTTTCGGTCTGTGAAAACAGTTATTACATATTGCGACTTTATTACATAACGCGTTGTACATAATTTTATTACATTTCATGTCATCACAACGCGTTTTGTAATAAACTTTTTTCAACTTTTTCATTATCAATTTCTTGAATTATTATGATAAGAAATAACTTAATTGGATCAATATGCAGTTAGAAATTTGGTAAAAAGGAGGCATTTGTCGATATCAATAGTTCATATTTACACTATGATCTAATAACATTCACATACAAAATGATGTTGAAATCGCCCTGATCTTGCCTTCAACATTCTCACTCAATCAACGGCATCAAGTTTGGAACGAAATTTTTGTAAGTGAAAAAGGGTATTACATACTGCAACTTAATTACATAACGCGTTGTACATTATTTTATTACATTTCATGGCATCGCAACGCGTTTTGTAATAAACATTTTTCACATTTTCAATAATCAATTTCTAGCAATAAAATGATAAAAAGAAACTTTTTGGAATCAATATACAGTTAGAAATTTGATAAAAAGGTGGCATTTGTCGATATCAAAATTTCGTTTTCTCACTATGATCTTCGAATATTTGCCTAGAAAATGATGTCGAAATCGCCATTTTCATGCCTTCTTCATTCCCACTCAATTAACGGCATCAAGTTTTGAACAAACTTTGGGTCGGTGAAAAAAGTTATTACATATTGCGACTTTATTACATAACGCGTTGTACAGAATTTTATTACATTTCATGTCATCACAACGCGTTTTGTAATACTTATTACATTTTGCAGGTTTATTACAAAACGCGTTGTAACATACCAGTGTTCGTACTTTTTCTATTAAAACTGGTTAATGAGATCTTGTCCTACCCTAGCGGAATGCCAGCTTTGTTGGGTAACCGCGAACAAGTAACACGAATCATCGTATCTCATCCAACCATTAGGACAGAAGGCCGAAACTGTAAAAATGAAATAAATATAAATGAGCCAGGATATGGAAAAACGTCCCTTATAGCATTTGAGACAGCTAGATTTCAAGGTCAAGCTGTGCCTAAGTGCAGCCTTACCAGCATCCATGTTTCTCTCAAATGGTTGCTGCAGACCACGCGGAAGCTATTGGGGAACAACATGGTTCCTGGTCAGACTGCGTGTATACGCAGGCTGATCTGGAACCATGTTGTTCTCAAATGCTATAAGGGACGTCTTTCCAGATCCCAGCTCAAATATAAATAAATGTATTACTAAATAAATATAGTATGATTTAAGGGTAGTCCATCCTTAATGAGATTCACGCATCGTCGGAATATTTCGTACAGCGTTTTTTTAACAATCGTTCGTATCCGAACCTATTCGGGCGTCGTCGTTAACATTCGACGGTGGACCTTTCCATTCCTGAATGTTTGCAACGTCGTCCGAAAAATTCCGAAGTCGCGCAAATGTTAGTTGGGATGAGCTACCTTGAGAAAGTGCACCTATCTTTAGGTAGCAATTTTTTCGGGCAACCTAGACGCCAATCGTGGTAACTGGGAAAATGAGGTAAAATTCCGTTAATTCCCGTTGTTCTCGAATAACGCCGAAGTAAGAGGCGAAATTGCGCGTGTTTGGTAGCAAAGGATTTTAGGAGTACGTTAAGCTGCAGAAACGGTTTTCTATGAAAAGCAGTGATCTATTTCGTAGTAAGTACTTGTAATTCCAATAAAATTGTCTTAAACTTTGTTAAATTGGAAAATGTTAAGACAATAAAGTCGTTAAAGGCCCGGTCACACCGGCCGAGCGGTGCTATAGCGGTCCTGGAGCGGTAATGAAAATTGCAAACCGCTCGTCACCGCTCGCCAACGTTTTAGAGACGCTGGACTCCGCTAGAACACCGCTGTGAAACGCTCAACTACCACTGAAGCTTCTTTACCGCTCCCGGACCGCTCTGAAAGTTTTGGACTGCCCAAAATATCGCAAGCGGTGAGAACGGGGCAATTTTCCGCTCTGGCACCGTTTAATACCGCTAGGCTACCGCAATGTTAGAGTTGGGCTCCGCTATACGAAAGTTCGTCAACGCTTTAGTCCGCTTGGGGAACGCTCTGGTAAAACGCTCTTGGCCACAAAGTTTGACTTCAATACACAGAAAACATTGTCTGCGTATGTAATAATTTCTGGCAGTCTCCTGTTTGGATCAGACAATGGAAAGTGAGAAAGCCTGAACAAGGACTCTATTCTAGATTAGTGGCGGGGCTAGGAATGAACATCCACGTGCATTCCAGATTTTATTTCAAGAAGCAACCTGTCATGCTAGAATAGCTCGTACAGAGGTTGACCCCCTGATTAAGAAAGACAGATACCAAGTATCGTGATAGTCTGGAGCCTGGTTGAAAAGTCGTGATAACCTTACGATACATAGCATTTGGGAACAGTTACCGTAACATGCAGTATATCTGGAGAGTCCCCCCAACACTATCTCTTTGATACTTAAAGACGTAGTAGAGGCCATCATCGGTGGATTAACTGATGACCTCTTGATGCGTCCTACAACAGAGCAAGGATGGTGAGACTTGACAGACCAATGGTACAAGAATTGTAACTTTCCACATACAGATGCCATCGATGGCAAGCATATGGCATGTAAAGTGCCTCTTACTCATACGAGCGCGTTTGTAATACAGAAGTTTTAACAGCGTGACCCTGTCCGCCATGGTAGATGCTGATTACAAATTTGCGTACATTGACGCACCCGTCATACATTGGCTCATATCCTGACGCTCAGATTTACAAAGAAAGCGGCCTCCGTCATGGGCTTGAACAGAATAGGATCTACGCCCTTCCTCGGGCCAGACCCATACTTATTTGCTAAAGGCTCTCTTACTTTAAAAGCGGAAAGGACGTCTTCTCACGGCGGACCTATCTCATGACGTCGTACATAATAAAAACTTTGTGAGCGAATGTTCAACTAATGGCTTTAATTGCGATGTGGGTCGTGGAGAACGGTTTTTGCATTCTGGCCAGCAGAGTCTGGATCCTGCTTGCCACCATGCGGTATCACACAAAATTGTCAGACTTATCGTTGGGTCTTGCTACATACCCCCATAACATGGTGCATACATTACACAGTGTTCTCGTTGGGAACTTTCCGATCAGTTGTGTGGACTGTATGCAACCAGATGGAAACGATCCGCCTAGATGTTTGGGCGTAACTTACAGTAAGCTATCGATGTCAGCCTCATGCAATTGGAAGAGAATCTACTCAATCACTGGCGCAACTACCCTGCATGATCAGTGGTCTGTCAGAAGAGGAAAGTGGATATTAATTGAACTGTTTGTTCAAAGCTGACGCATCACGTGTATATCGTTCATAGTATACATAACCCATGTTACTTCTTTGTAATAAATGCTATTCAACATTGTAAACCATTTCCAAAGGACAGCTAGCTTTAAATATCCCTAAATAAAATTACTTTGCAAAGAATTGGACCAAAATCAGAAAATATTGAAAGTCGACATTTCATCCTTTTCTTCAATATCTCACATGTTTATTGTACAGGGATCCTATCTTTAACATAATTGTTCTTTTTTCTTCTGTAGCATCTTTTCCAGGAGGACTCGTCCACAATCGAAAAACGGTTATAGAAACTGTCCGAATGGTTCTAAATATTTGGTTACATTGAGCTATGATGATATTTACAATTACCCTATCAATACTTTGCTATGAAATCTTTAATCAAAATTCATTTGGAAATAATTGAGAACCACAGCTGCCTTAGGACAGCCAAGTGCGACTATCAAGTGCTGAATAGTGAAAAATGGTAAAAAATACATTAGATTAAATGACAGAGTAACGAATCTTTGTCTGATATTGTGGTAACAAAAGCAAGTGCAATGTTTGAAATATATAGCTGTTACAGCGATGTAGGAGGACAGATACAAAGAAGTTGCACGTAAAAACAAAAACAAACATTTCTTAGTCCACAATTGTAAAAATCCACTAAATAACATGTTGGAGAGATGAATATTTACCTAGAGGCTGAAATTATTGTCACAAAGGCATGTTCAAAGTTTCAGAGCAATAACATTAGAAGAAACAGATTTGACAAACCTGCAAAACAAAAGCATTACTCCGACGCAACGTCGATGCCGACGCCTATGGCGTACTAAATGGGTCAAAATTTTATATAGAGCGTGCACGCATAAAATATACGCGTCGACGCATTAATCTTATGCGTCGCCGCGCATATTTACGCGTCGACTCAAAAATTTGCACGAGTAGTTGAAAATATATGCGTCGATGCGTAAATTTTACGCGAGCAGAGGTAAAAAATGTAAAACCGATGCTGGCCAATGGGAGAGGCGGTTAGAAACAGTTCCCTTTATACCATAAAATTGATGGATGAAACGAAGAATCTGATTGGTTAATAGATAAAATACGCGTCGACGCGTATATTCACGCGAGCAGTTGAAAATTTACGCGTCGACGCATACATTTTCAACTGCTCGCGTATTTTTAATGCGTCGACGTGTAAATATACGCGTCGACGCATAAAATGTACGCGTCGACGCGTACATTTTATGCGTGCACGCTCTAAATAGACTTTTGACCCATTTGATACGCCATAGACGCCCGAGTGACTAAAATAGTCCTCCCTTTCTACGAATAGTTGCGGATATAGTAATATACATTTTTAGCTCCACTGGCCATCTGGATTTCAACCAAATTTCACAGGAATCATCCTTGGGTGACCCTCTCTCAAATTCCTTCAAAGAATTTTATTATGATTGAACCGGAAGACCTGAGTTATCTGAAAGACCTGAGCTATCTGCCCTTGAATGTCAAAAATAGCTGTCTTAAGGTTCCGGAACTGTAATGGATGTCACTTTATAATGATTTAGCTGCACTACAAATATGCCTGGTGGTGTTTAATATCATGTATCAATTATATGTATGGCAAAACTCTAAAGATATGTTATGATGTGAATGGTAAATAATCAGGAAAAGTTTCCGACTTGAAAATAATGCATTATCTCCCCTTATAATATAAATTTTAGTGGATTATCTGTCCTTGACTCACGAAAAAATCAGTTTTCACAAAATTTGTATGGAAAACAAACTATTTTATTGTATGTTATGGAGTGAAATAATAATTAGCAACTTTCTACCATTTAAAAAATTTGAAAATTTGCCTAATTTTGAAAATATTGACAAAAAAGTGATTTTCTCATTGACTGCAATGCAAACTCTAAAGCCAGTTATCTCCCCTTGGATTTATAAATTTAAAAAAGTTAGATGGTGAAACATTTTTATTTATCAATGTCTACAACATATCCAACTTTCAAAGAGATCTATACACTAGAAGTGTGTGTACCAAATATTGCCATTACAGTTCCGGATCCTTAATATTGTCTTCACTCTAACAACTACAAATATTGACCAATCAAGCCAAAACTTGGACAAATTTTGGCAATTATTTGATCCTGTCTGTGTATAATTTTCAGCTTGATTTAAATTTCAGTACCTGAGTTGTGCCCTTTAATTTGACAAAAAAGTTATTTTCGACTTAGTTTTCCCTATAGCAACCATAAATAATGACCAATTAAGCTATGACTTGGACCGAATAATGTTTACTATAAGATATTGCTTTTATGTAATTTTCATCCTGATCAGAAACCCGTTTCTAGAGTTGTATGTTCTTGAATTTGACAAAATTGTAGTTTTTGACTCTGTTTTTGTTCTGCTTTCACTCTTTCAGCCATAAATATACCAATCAAGACAAATTTTAGGGAAAATGTTGATGACCATGAGATCTTTCCTGAGTGTGATTTTCAGCTTGATTAGAATCTCACATCCTGGATTATATGCCCTTAAATTTGACACAATTTCAACTTTATTACCAATCTAACAGCCCTAAAATATTAATCTATCATTTACTTTCTTTTTGCATCGACCCCATTGCTGTATTTTATTTTATTTTTTCTCAAAGAACAACAAGTTTTGAAAAACTTAGATTGGACTCAGTCAAAACTCAGATTTGCTACACCAAGAAATTCAGGCCCGTGGAGTAACTCAAACCCTTCAGGGCTTGTTTAATATAGCTCACGATTAATGACCTGGAAGAGTTTTCCATGGTATAAGCCAGAGCTGCTCTACCAGGTCATTTATCGTGAGCTATACCTCTGTGAACATAAACATTTTGTACTTTTGATATTATTGTATGGTCTACACTTCATTCAAACTGGACTGGTCAAACATTTCGGGTTTTTTTTTTTTGGACAAGGGATAACTGCTTTTATAACAAAGACATGTTTGGGGAAGGGCTGTATGTTCAAATAATCAAAAACCCTACAAAAAATCGGCACGCGCAATACACCGCTTTACCAACGCTCACTTCAACGCTATCAACCGTTACCGTCCGCTTTAGAACCGTTTTAGCAACGCTGGCTTCCGCGGGGCACCGCTAAAGCAACGCTCGTCTTCTTTGATCTTTTTTCCCAGTCTGTGAGCGGTGGCGAGCGGTTTGGTATTTTCTTTACCGCTCCAGGACCGCTATAGCACCGCTCGGCCGGTGTGACCGGGCCTTAAAAGAGATAAATTAATATACCTATTGAAACACACAAAGAAAAGGCTAGAATATGTCCGAAGAATGTCATTTTGGGATTTAGATATCTAAAAACTCTCATAAGAACGTCCCTTATCAAATTTTTATTTATCCTTATCATGCTAAAAATAATGACGCCCCCTTTCTTTGAAAACCTCGTAAATGCAGTACAAAACAAGTTGATGTTACGAGGTTGTTTGAAGAAAAGAGACGATAAGGTTTTTTCTTTCTCACAACCTTGTTGTTGATGCTTTGTGGATATCAAAATACCAATTCATCAATCATGAACACATAAGCCAGCTTCAACGGAATGACCCTGTATGAACGACTTAGATAAGACTATTCTACAGTATTGTGAAAATGAGGGAGTAAAAAGGTGACCTTAAGGTAGTCTATCCCTAATAAGATTCGCGCGACGTCGGAATTATTCGGGCGACGCCGAAAATATTCGGCGGTGGAACTTTCCATCGCCGAATGTTTACGACCGCGCCCAAATAAGTTCTGATACGGAACGACGGCGCTCGAAAAATTCCGATGTTTTATTAATCTCAAAATGGTCACATTACGGGTATTTTACCTTAACCCATTACCAGACGAAATGTTGGACTGGTCCAATGCAAAGATGTCGCAGACAATTTCACGTAAATCAACTTTAACCACTTCCCAAGTAAGACCTCCTTTTGACTTAGGCTATATAGCCTACGGAAAAAGCATAAAAAGTATCGAAAGAAAATAAGAAAATGCTGATAAGCATAAGATCGATTAATTCCGTCGTCCCTTATACATGTACAGTCGACACGCGTTATGTCGACATCGGATAAGTAGAATTTCCGCTTAAGTCGAAGTCTGGTTCCGTCCTCATCAATGGATAACAATGAAAAATCAACGAAATAATTTCTTAATAAATAATTATAGCCATTGAAATACGGTAGGAAAAGGATAGAAATTACCCGTTTCGAGCAAGTTCTTTCCTTTGCCTACTTTATTTCAATTCTGAACGAGATTGATGAGTTCCAAATATGGTCAAATTATATGATTGAAAATGAAAAAAAAAAAAATTAAAAATACGGATGAGTCGAACTCCGGAGATGTCGACGTAGTTTGACGGCCCGTCTGACTTCGACACAACGGGTGTCGACGGTACATGTATCTTAAAATGGCCAGATTGCTGGAATGGCAAGAAATTTTGTGCTAAAAACAAACCGGGTTTACCGCTATGTTTTGATAAACCGTCGGCGTTGTTATAAAATCTCATAACTACGGCTTGAATCAAGCCGTAGTTACCAGATTCTATAACAACGCCTATTGTCCACCCAAATTTACCCGGGACTACTTATTTTTCGTGTGCAAAGTCCGTTAGTTGAGCGTCTTAACAAAACATTGCCGAAGCGGGGTCATTACATATGCAGATGTCCCGGGTTAATCTTGCTGGACAATACGAAATACTATTTGTTTGTCCGAAATAACGTCACTGTTTACTTGCTAAAATTGTTCCCTATTAAAACATGTGTTATGAAAAAATAAGATATAGGCCTAATCATGAAACATACATTTAAACATTCGAAATTGTATGATTCTTTAAATCCATTCATTAATTAAATGCTCATAAACATTTCCCCATCCCATTTTAATGTTAAAACATGATTAAGCAGTTGATCTTAAAATCAACCAAAGGGGTCCAAAATTAAGTTGTAAGAGAATATCGTTCGTGGGATGTCAAAACCTCGTAACTCCAGCTTGAAAAGCTGCAGTTACGAGGATTTGAGGTCCCGCCGACGATATGACATTACATTACCCTTTAAAATTCCTTCTTTGCATGTAATGAGTGGTACACCAACTTTTAATAAATACTCAATTTCCTAAAAAGTCTCGTTTGAAAAAAAAAACCAAACAAATGAGCCAGGATCTGGAAAAATGTCTTTTATAGCATTTCAGACAGCCATGTTTCAAGACGAGCCTGTGCCTATGTGTAGTGTGACTGGGGCCCATGCTACCCTCATCTGCTTGCTACATACTATGGCGAAGCTATTGGAGAATAACATGATTCCTGATCAGACTGCGTGTATACGCAGGCTGGTCTGGAACCATGTTGGGCTCAAAAGACTTAAGGGACCTTTTTTCCAAATCCTGCCTCAAATGTATTATACAGAATAGCAGAGCC
This sequence comes from Fragum sueziense, assembly GCA_963680895.1. NCBI lineage: Eukaryota > Metazoa > Mollusca > Bivalvia > Cardiida > Cardiidae > Fragum > Fragum sueziense. Next base: position 15,060,651 of record OY804605.1, on the reverse strand, counting down.
ACATATTTGAGTGGTTGATTGCTTTCCGAAATGCAATGTTTCTTATATAATTCATCAAACTCTATGGTATGGGTACTAATTAGCGTCGTCTCGTTGGGCCGATTCCGTAGGTTTTGGTTTCGAAAAAAATAAATTTAGAAATGTTTCATCCCCCTTCTTATCTGAAGATAATGTACCTCCACTGTAAGCATATAATGCATCTAACACTTCAATACAACTTTAGCAGCAGCAGTCGAAGCTTCAAATCAACTTTCAATTTTCGGCTTGAGGGGTCTAAGAAAATGCATCTACCAGCTTCTATTGAATATTTGCGGGCATCCTGGTAGAACCCCATTCATGCCATTGTATATGAGATTCTTCGGATGTTATTTCGAATTATTAACAATGAGGTTCACGTAGGGAGGATTGGAAGGGTAAGCGCACTGATCAATTGACTTTAGTAAAACGTTGATAAAAATAATTATGAAACGAATCGTGAACGAATTCATATATACAAAGAATTACAGAAAATTATATACTTAAGGAAAAAAGAAGATAGATAGATAGATATTCTTTATTACCTCCTTTACAGAAGAGAATCATGTTACAAACAACATATAGAAACAATTACAATACATACAGACAGACATACAACTAGACATATATACATGTACATACATGCACAACTTTACAGAAACAAACATTTACACACACATATATATATATATATCATATATAGGACTATATACACAGTATGTACACATGCCATGTTAAATTTGGTTTAACATTTAGACTTAATTATTCAAGCCAAAAGTAATGGTTAAGCCTTATTATTGGTTCATTTATTTGTAAACACGCAAGTACGATTTTTTTTGTATAACTCACGATAATTGAACTGGCAGAGCATCCCTAGATAATATGCATAGAAAAACTTCATCATCTGACTGTCTAGTGTCAAGATTACATTAAGGTAACAGGTTGTACGTGTCATAAATGACGCTTTTCGGGCGACCGGTAGTTGTTCCGTTCGATTATCTTAAGCAATATTTTGTCAACCGATGTACGACAAAGTTAACAGCAAATGCGGTTTGATATGTTCAATTTGTAAACATCACAATTGCTACCGGACGACGTCTTTGAGTGGGCTATAAAATTATATGAGAGATTAAATCCAAACAAAAATCATTGACTTTTGTCGAGTCGACGTGCATCTATACAAATTATAAGAATTCTATGTAAAGTTTTGGGTATTCAAAGGTTTGCGCATGAAAAACGTGTAAACGTCTATTTTAACGTTATCTCAGAGTTAAGACAGGTTCTTACGTAAACACTAAAATTAATATCAAGATACAGTTCCCTGTAATAATAAGTTACAACTTTGACTCAATAACATTAAGAGAAATAACAAAAAACAGTTATTGCGTTTCTTCTTTCCTCTAGTATAGGCTGAACTTTGTGGTCCTTAATTAAGACTACCTATTTTGAGGAGTATCGCACTGCTTCACGTAGACAAGCCGTGTGGCCTAGAGGTCAAATGGATTGACCAATGGTCAGTAGATTAGGATTCCGTAGTGGAAGCGTCCCCGTACGGTACTGTGAAACCTAGCAATGTCCATATTAACATGTGCAAGATAACGACAGGCAAATTAATTCAGAAACATTTCTGAATTCATAAATAGTATTAGTTCATAAATCTTTCTTTTTATCTGAAACGGCATAATTTTATTTTCTTATGTTCTGAAAATCGCAAGCCAATAATACATGTATATTTTTGGTTAAACGAATTGTGGTTTTACCATAGTTAAACTGAAAATAGAATTCGTCATTTCTGTCTTTAATACTTTAAAGATTTTTCTTCTGGCTTATCAGAAACAATTAAAGTACATGTAGACTGATAGCATTTAAACGCATTAGAATAACCAATTTTGGTAACAAGACAAATTGTAAAAATATGAAATTGGAATTGGAAATTTCTCTAAAACAATTTCTCTTTAACATGGACTAAACAGTCACAGGAAAACTAGTTTTTTTTTCAAATAACATGCACTTAACCACAAAGCTACTCTTTCCATTCCCCACATGATAATGATTTTGAAAACATTTTGGAAAATTAAGAATTTGCTTGTCACACAAAAAGAACATAAATGTTAAATTTCAATCACTTGAATTGTTTGAAGTTGGACCAGTTAAAAATTTGTCATTTGGTAATGGGTTGAAATTCCTTAAATAGCGTGCCTACAATACATATAGTCGATTATCAACAAAAAACCTCGTAGCTGCAGTTTTAAAACAAACTACAGTTGTGTGGTCTTTGCTTAATAGTGTAGATGTCATTAAAGAAACTGCTGGGTGGCATCGCATACTTTCTCTGAATACCCCCTACATGCCCATATCTTGCGTCCGTCTGTCCGTTTGTTTGACCGTCTTCTAGCTCTTATTGATCGTTGATAAACCCTTTCCAGGACGGCAAAGGAATAAAGTTTTCTAATTAGAAAGCTGCTGCCGATGACAAATTAAATGGTTGTTGACAGAAGTAAGACTAGTATACAAAATAGCCAAGAAAATATTGAGACTAAAGTAGAAAATCGTTGCTTTTCAACAAAAACATCGTATCTACAGCTTTAAACAAGCTTCAGGTACGAGCTTTTGTTGAGAAGCAGCGAAATGCTTATTATCAGCATTTTCTTATTTTGTCTTAATGTTTTCCCAAGCAATCTCTATTAGGACCATCAAAACCAGGTCTTGTTTGGGAGAGAATTAAAGTTCACTCAGTAAATCGACCAATTTTAGAACCTAATAGTACATGTTCGTTTTATGACCTATTACCAGACGGCAAAATTTTGGACTGTTCGAATTTGAAAGGTGTTGCAGACGACAATTTCAAGTTGATGAAATATTAAAAATCTTTCCACAATTTGGTTAGAAAATATTGTGAAAATGAAGAAATTGCTTGTCTCAAGCAATTTCTTCATTTTTCACAATATTTTCCCAAGGCTTTTTCTTGTGAGGGAGTCAAAAGGCGTCACTGTGCAGTAATGGGTTGTATGACCTATTACACGTACTTTATCAAAGTCATATTGATAAGCATAGACAGACCGACATATTTTTTATTTGAAGACATGAACAATATTTTTGTTTTCCTTTTTCTGGCCTACTTAAAAGCAGGTTAGTAAAACTGTGGGTTTTTTTTTCTACAGGATATGGTAGAATGGCTAAATTTGATTAATTTGTGGGCCTATTAAAATTTTTATTCTTGAATTGACTACAAGATAATGTTCTAGATTGAAAGGGGAGGGTTACATACAAAACTATATTGTTATTTTTCAACAATACCGCGTAACTGCAGCTTGTTTTAATCGACAGTTATGTGTTTTTGTTGTAATTGTGGTTGTTATTGTTGCTGTTGATGCTGATGTTGCTTTTTTATTGTTGTACTCGACATGCACTATGTTGAAGTAATATTGACTCTTTCCAAACAAGACCTAGTGTTGGCTTCCCTAGTAGAAATAGATTGTGACAATAATTAGAGACAAGAAGAAATTGCCGATAATCAGCAATTTCCCCTTTTCTCTAAAAAAATTCTGTGCTACAACATACATAATCATATTTTTGATGTACTTTTGATATTAATTCTTTTGTGGTGTGTAACTCCTTTCGAATTTTTTTCTAGGCGATATTTGTCGTTTGGTAAAGGTTAAGGATTTCGGACCCCAAAAGTCGTATTTGAACTTTGCTATTTTCTTAATGTGTTCATGTTTTACATCTTTCATGACATCCAAATATGAACTTTCAAAATATTTCACCGTCCCTAACTTAAAATTTTTGGTTTTGAATAAGGGGTTGTGGGAAATTGACGCTTAGATTAGGCCTATTTATTGTACGAATACCATCTCTCCAATGTTTTGTACAGTATTAAATTTTATGTGTTGTTCAACTAGTAGCAGAAATGCTGATACTAATTCTGTTTTTTTCCTCCGATGTTTTGAAAATGTCATTCCGATTGGGTCGTTATAAATGGAATTGATTTGAAAAACGATTAAAAATGTTAATGACATCAAAACTGAGAGATTAAAAACATGAAATTATTTCCTTTTATTTAAGTGACTGGATTTTGTCCAAATGGCTGGATACGATTCGAGAATTCTTGTTATTTGTTCGAGGACATCGCAGAAGACTGGAACTCTTCGCGGGTAAACTTGTTTAGAATAAATCCTCCCCTAAACAAAGTATGTTTTTAAATTCTTCAAAGAAAATGCTTCTTTAAACATTTAGTCAACAGAAGAAATACTGACATCCAACTTTATCTCCGTTTGTCTCAATAGGTTCATTGGTGTATTGAAAAGATATCTTATTTCTATCTGTTATTTATTTTTGTTGAAATGAGATAACATTTACATAACATTTATATTGATTGTTGTTTATCATTACTTAATTAATAAATATGCAAATAGTTTAGCCAAGATCAGGAAAAGGTAACCTATAGCATTTTAGGAAGCCATATTTCAAGATCAGTCAATGCCTAAATAGAGACTGGAAGAAACCCATGCTGCGCTTTTACTATAATAGATACCAGCCGTGAATAAGCTCTTTGGGAACAACATGGTTCCTGGTCAGACTGCGTGCATACGCAGGCTGATCTTGAACCATGTAAGGATCAAAAGCCTTAACCTATTACCAAACGGCAAAATTTTAGACTTGTCCAAATTCAAACATGATGCAGACAACAATATCAAGTGAATGAAATTTAAGGATTTGGGGTATTTGGGGATAGAAAACATTGTGGGAAATGAAGAAATTGCTTGTCACAAGCAATTTCTTCATTTTCCAAAATGTTTTCCAAAGCCATGATCTTGTAAGGAGTCCAAAAGAGTCATTGTGTGGTAATGGGTTAAGGGACATTTTCCAGATCCCGGCTCATATATTTAATTTTGTTGTTGAGTTGAAATATACGTGTATGTTTTTACTATTAGACATTCTGCCAGAGTTTTAACGCAGACCTCGTAGTTCCGGAGACAGAAGAGGAAAACAACTTTATCAAAAACCATCTTCATAACATATATGTAGACTGTGGTACGTAGACATGCCTTGACGCTTTTCCAAACGTTAAACTTTTAGACCTATAGTTTGATATCGTTAACCGATGTGGGCGAGCAGTTGGAGGCTCGGTTATGACGTCGTGGCTGTACTGACCAGTATTAGAAATGCCATGAATCCATGGTTAGGTGTTTCATCCACCGCGATATGACTGAATCAGTTGAAAAATGCGTTAAACCTCAATAAGCCAACCAAGTTTTAGGCGGTTACCACAAATCTAATTTTAATTATCAACCTCCATTTTGTGGTTCGCATCTGCTTTTGAGATAAGCCATGCTAAGAACTTGTCGTTTTGAACTTGGTTAAGGACAGATCCTCCAGTTGTTACTGCGCAACTTACTGCGCATATCCTAAAAAATGAAATAAAGCTGTTTCAGTAATTGGTCTTTTCAGCAAATGTATTTTTTACATTTAGTTAATGTTTGGTTGATAAATGACAAGACCCTTTTCGGTTATTTCAATTTTCTCTGTTTGGTCAATTAAAGTGTAATAGTACTCGGCTGGTACATTTCGCTTTCTGTTACGCGTTCAACATGTGGCGTTAGCGATAGGAAACGGAGCAACAAAAGCAAAGTGGTGTCTTTATGAGCTAATCCGCTTCAGATGGACACAAAAGATGACACTTTTTATTATCTAAAGCTGGTAATAAGGAAGAAAATGGATAAAAGTAGCGAAACAATTTCGGACAGAGCTGCGAAAATTAAACCAATTTTTACTAATAACTAAGAAAAACGCTTGGTTTGATATATTTTTCTTTTTTTGTTTTTGTAGGTATGACCAAGCACTATGTCTATACCAAAAAAGAAAAAATTCTTACCGCTGGAATATTTTTTATTATCAGAAACGTTGCGAAAAATAGCAATTTCAGCTACTTTTTAAAGAATGTTTTATTAAAAATTTCAAAATCATCACTAAATTTTCCAAAATTGATACTTATTTAGACAGAATTGAACATATTGAACACAATAAAGACTTATTTATGTAATCCTAGTCATTTCGAACACCTGTTTTGTGGGAATTTAAGTGACACCTCATTTTTGCAATTTTAGACAAGGGTAGCCTCCCTTGACATCCAATAACTTTTTAATTCGCTTGGTGACCTATAGTTTTTAAGTCATTTTTTTACTTCTCATATATTTAAATATCAGTACAGAAAAAATAAAAAAAAATCTTACCGTGGGAAATAAATGGAGGATCTGTCCTTAAAGAGACATTCAATAGATATTTTCTCTTGAATTATTCAATTTTTTTTTTCAATCTAAAAGACCATAATTTTTGTCTTACGAACATTTTAAAATTTCAAGCCGAAGTATTGCGCCATATACGGGGAATGTATTTTGTTCCCTTAAAATTGAGTTAGTTGTTGTAAACTACAATTCACAAGTCAATGGAATTTGTCATTTTCGTCTCATCTTTAAAGGCGTCATTTTTAATTGGACGTCCGAAAGGACGTCCAATTTTTATAACCACTTTTCGACAGGCGAAATGAGTTTTCATTACCAAAAAACCCTTTCTCAGACTCAATTGCCAGTTGACCAAAATTCAAAACAGATTTTGCGACCATACAGGAAAAACTGTCGTATCTTTTCTTGCCTTCTATGTGTTCTCTAACAAACACTATAAGATTCATTGGCCGATTCAATTCATGCCACGTCTTAACGAACTTTACGATCTTTTTTCGATTTAACCATTTTCTTGTGGTGATTTGACTTTCGTAATATTGTGTAAAGGGTAAGATCTTTAGAAAGCGATACATGCATACACTATGTTTATAAAGTAAACAAACGCCTTGTATCATCAGCAGCAGCGATAGCTCAAACGGGAAAGGATTAACCTCGCAACCTTTTTTAGTATGAAATTTGGAACGCCGTTGGTTCGAAACCATTTCGGATTATTTTTTCTGTATAACGTTTGTTAAAACGTTTGTTTTTCTTGATGTCTTTACTGAAAACAGACATTTTAGGATGGTTACTCAGTTTAATGCACGTATTACGAGGGACGGTCGGAAAGTAGTTGGACTTTTGACTAGTACTCTAAAACCATTTAATTTTTCAACAAAATTCTTTCTACACTGTTTAAAGAAATTATCCATCTATGTCTATGCTTTTTTGCCATCTTCGTGGGAGCTTTACTATTGCCACTATTAACCATGACGTAGACCCACTGTATTAGGTACTGTGTAACCACCGGTATCAAAGGCGCCCTGGTCTCAAATTTCTTCTCAGCAAGCATTTTCATCAGTTCTAGACACAAATAAAAGTCGTGTGGGGTAGGGCCTGGGCTATAAGAAGAGTAAAACAACTTTTGCCATGGGTAATATTTGATAATCTCCACTGTAGATGCGGTGGTATGGGAGCGTTCGTAATCGTAAAGTAGAAAACATTTTTCTTTGCTAATCTGGGACGCGTTTACTTCAGCATTTATTCTTTGTTTTTTTCTGAATTACTTCAGAATTGTACTTAGCAATGACAGTTTTTACCATTTGACATGAAATGACTAACTATCAGACCTCGTGAATCCACAAAAGCAACAAACATGACTACCAGCCGAATGTAAAAGCTTAATCTATTCAGAGGTGGGGAACCAGCTCGTTTCTATGACTGCTGTGACTGAGTTTTTATCCCAAGTTCGGAATTATGAACCATTATTCAATCTTCAATGATAATGTAGTTCAAAAACTTAAATTCTTCGCGATTAAAATGACCAGACTGTTCTTTTGTTTTGGTTACCCTTGTTGTTCCTCTAACAAATAGCCTATGGTACATAAAACCCCTATCACATATAAGTGGACAGAATATTGCATATATTCAACTTTCTTTGAAAATAAACTGACCACATTAATGGCAAATGGATGTAGATTTCACCAATATATAATGTGTTTATTCAGTTGCAAATGGAGAGACAGCAGCACGAAAAGTCCAACTACTTTCCGACCGTCCCTCGTATGTATGATAGATTCTTTTTCTTTGATCATTGTTGTTTAAGTCCTTGACATATTTAAAGGAACGGGGTTTCCACGAGACGTATTTTGGAAACAGGGTTTTAATATTGATTCTCAGGGAGTGAGTTCATTTCGCAACTCGGGTTCGACTCGATCGCAAATCGGGGTTCCATCTGAACAGCCTCAGATGAGACGCTAGTGATATCCACCTATTCAGAAAAATAGTTGCTCTTACGAGTTTTATTTTTTTTTCTCCAGCATCTGTATCACTGTTATTCGACAGTATCATGACCTATTTACATACTGATCGATGATCATGACATCAATGATTATGACTAGTCTATGATCGAGGGACAGCGATCTGTATTTATTACGTTTAAGTGAACCGTTTACGTGTATTGTACTAAGAAGATTAAGCAATGGGTCTGCAACAATGACAATGGAACATAGATGATCGTATGAATGTGTGTACAGATATGGACATTGCTATTCTAAAATTTTCGTTGATAATGATATGAAGATTTAAAGTGCGTATTGTACTCCACTGCCATTTTCCCGACGGCACGTTCCCAATTTCTTCTTTGTATGCACATCTGTATATGTAAGGATGTTGCGGTAGTACTGGTATGAGGAATCCATGGTTAGGTGCTCCAATTCATCTGGTATTTTGTTTCAGGAAAAGTGTAAATTGAATTTGTTTTGTAACCACAGCCAGGGAAAACTGCTGCAGTGTTTCTTTTTTTTTTTTTCTTTTTTTTACTCTAAACACAAATAAAAATCAAAATGCTTGGAGCACTATATTTAGACGTCTATGATTGATTGAGCGGAATTGTATGTAAATGATCGGCGTTTCATTACTTTATGTCGTTGAATTTGTGTTTAGATCGATTCTAAATCACTGCGGTCGTTTTATCCCTAACGATGGTGGAGATAAAAGTCGAAAAGAAGATGATAAAAAAGAACAATGTCTGAGTAGAATTCGAACCCAGGGCCTTCCAGATATAGACATGTGTAAAGAGTACAAGGTGAGTGCTCTGCCAAGTGAGCTATCGCGGCTTTCATTTATGTAGCGCGTTGGCTTACATTTTGAATAAATTGCTTTGTATCGTCCTTTATAAAATCAACGAAAGGTGTAACTGACGACAATACTCATAGTTAACCGAAACAAGAAGACAAAATTGCTAATCACATGACCTTAATTGAATTGGGTAATCAAATTAATAGTGATTATCCATAGAGACAAATCAGTTGTCTTGAAACGGCAATCAAATCATTTGAAGCCTGAGAAGGGTTTTCTGGTAATAAAGCCGATTTCGTATGTCCGAAACCGATCTTATAGAATTAAACACAGAAGAATGAATAAAATATCTTTCGTTCATGCACAATCCCGCTCAATCAATCAGAGACGTCCAATTACAGTGCTCTCAGCACTTTGATTGCTAATAAGCAACAATATCGAAAACTGATTGCATTTAGATAACCAATCTTGGTATCAAAACATACTTTTAAAAAATGAAATGAGAAGGTATTTGTCTCTTAAAGAAAACGTTGCCAAAGTTGGGTCATTACGTTATGAAATTGTGGTGTTTTTGAAGCAAAGCAACAGCATGACTGAAGTGAAGTATTTCTATGAAACAGCTCAATGGTGGAAATTTATTACAATAAAAGTTGTAAATGTGCTAGGTCAATAAAAACACATAATTAAACCCAATTCAATTAACCATTACACACAATCTGATTAAAACCTGATGTTTCATCTTATTTCATACAGTAACATCTGAGAGTCACCAGTTTAATGCTATCTTCAGTGATCCCGGGATATCCGATTTTATCTATTTTTATCTAATTAATCAAAACTCTTGTTGTGTACAGTTTTCCATGACAAGCGCTTACAAACACGTGGTATCGCAATTACAAAAAATGTAATTGACAGGTCATCGCGGAGTAGTTTTCGGTTTAATCGTTTTCAGAATCTTGAAAACGTTTATTTAAGAGAGCCTGACACGAACCATCAAGCTTTTTTGGAAACTCGAAAATTTTCGGTTTTTATTTTTTGACTTTAAACTGACCACAATAATGAAATTAGACATATAATGCCATTCATTTTTATATTTTTTCTATTTTTTTTTTTTTTTTTTTTTTTTTTTTGATTTTTTTTGTTGTTGCCATGGATACTGAGGAAATGAAATGATTTTTCACGATTTTGAAGTGGATTTTATTTACATTTACAAATATACAATATACTTCAATACCTTATATCATGATTCAATAACATATCAAATTTCACAAAAGAATGTTTTTAAAACTTTAAACCTTATATTTATGTTGCTATGGTTACCAAAAGTGACCTACTTTTCAATAATTCACAATTTTGAAAAATTGCCCTTATTTAAAATCGTTTTTTAAAAATCTGCAACCAGATACATATAAACCACGCAGTGTCTATAATTGAGGAAGAGTTCCTTTACAAGAATCATTAATAAAATTTTGCAGCACTCTGAAGGGAAATGTGTAAAAAATACCCAAAAATCACAAATTTTGGAAAAAATGATAAATACCATTAATAAATTTAACCATAAACATATGCACAGTTTTGATCATTTTACCTCAAAAAAACAGCATAAAAACAATAAATTAGATTGCGAAACATGTTATAAGTACTTGGACATTTCCATAGCAACCGTTTTTATTCCCTAGCAACCGTTTCTTTTCCTTAGCAACATCATGAAAAACGGAATTTTAAGTAACAAAATATTTCATTCTGACATATAAAATAGGTAATCTTGAAAATAAAATGACAAGATTAATAATCTATAATGTATGAAATTTCACCACTGAAACATTTCAAAGGTTTACAACATACAAGTATGTTGCTATGGAGAACACAAACAACACATATTCAGACTTTATCGAATTTGAGAAAAAAACACTTGTATTATGACGATTATTTTTCAAAACTACAACTAGATGAATACGAAACACTTAGTGTTTTATATTGGGGATAAGTATATTTACAAAAATCATCAATATAAATTTGAAGCATTTTGGGGAAAAATGTGGGAAAATTGCATGAAATATCGTGAATTTTGGGAAAATCATATATATCAATACTGGAGTCAATGATATGCACAACTTTGAACTAATGTACTTCAAAAACAACAATTAAACAAATAATTATGTTGAGAAAAAAGTTATAACTACTTTCGCATTACCATAGCAACCATTTTTATTCCTTAGCAACCATTTCATTCCCTTAGCAACATCATGAAAAACGGAATTTTTAAGTGACAAAATATTTCATTCTGACATATAAAATAGGTAATCTTGAAAATAAAACTAAAAAAATATAGGGCTAAGAAACATGTAAAAAGTACTAAGGAATTACCATAGCAACCATTTCCATTCCTTAGCAACCGTTTCTTTCCCTTAGCACAGCATAAAGTTGAGAAAGAAAAGTGTATATTATAACGATTATTTTTCAATACTGCATCTAGATAGACATAAAATGCTAATTGTTTTTAACTGAGGAATAGTATATTTACGGAAATCATCAATATAAATTTTAAACATTTTTGGCAAAAATGTGGAAAAATGCACACAATATCGCTAATTTAGGGAAAAATTATAATTATCAACTCTGCCATGGAGTTTAAATCAATGATATGCACAACTTTGAAGTATCAATGTATTTCAAAAACAAGAATTTAACAAATTAATACGTTGAGAAACAATCTGTAAAATACTTTGGCATTACTATAGCAACTGTTTTTAGCTCCACTGGCGGTCAGGCCAGCGGGCTATTGCCATTGCAGTGTGTCCGTCGTGCGTATGTGCGACCGTCCGTCCGTAAACTTTTTCTTTAAAAATCTTTTTCTCAGAAACTACTGGATGGATTTCAATTAAACTTCACAGGAATGATCCTTGCGTGACCCTCTCTCATATTTCTTCAGAGAATTTGGATTGAATAAGAATAACCTGAGTTATCTGCCCTTGAATATCAAAAATAGCTGATTTTGACATAATTTTTAATCTAAAATTTACAAATATAAACCAATCAAGACAAAACTTAGACAGAATAATGGTGCTTATAAGATCTTGCCTTGGTATAATTTTTAGCTTGATCTGAATTTTACATCATGAGTTATGTGCCCTTGAAATTTACAAAATTGCCATTTTTGGCTCTATTTTGACATTGTTTTCACTCTAGAAACTACAAATATTGGCTATTTTAAACAAAACTTGTATGAAATGTTGGTGACTATAACATCTTGCCTTGGTAAAATTTTCAGATTGATTTGAATTTTAAATCATGAGTTATATGCCCTTGAAATTGACAAAATTGCCATTTTCGGCTCTATTTTGACATTGTTTTCACTCAAGCAATTACAAATATTGACTATTCTAGACAAAACTTGTACAGAATGTTGGTGGTGATAAGATCTTGCTTTGGTATAATTTTCAGCTTGATTTGAATTTTATATCATGAGTTATGTGCCCTTGAAATGACAAAATTGCCATTTTCGGCTCTATTTTGATACATTCACTCTAGCAACTACAAATATTGACCAATCAAGACAAAACTAAATCAGAATGTTGGTGATTATGAGATATTGCCTTGGTACAATTTTCAGGTTTTATGCCATGAGTCAAATGCTATTTTTGGCTTTATTTCCACTTTAACAACCATTAGTATTAACTAATCGATACAGAACTTTCACAGAATCTTACTGAGCATACGATCATACTTTCTTGTAATTTTCAGCTTGGTCATGCATTTGCTTTTTTGCGCAGCCTGAAATTTTGTCTAGTATTACTCATATTTTTGTCAGAATGAAACAATGTGTTACTTTAAATTCCGTTTTAATGCTGTTGCTAAGGGAAAGAAACAGTTGCTAAGGAATAAAAACAGCTACTTTGGAAATGTAAAATAATGTTTAACTTGTTTTTCAATGTAATAATTTGTTTAACTGTTGCTTTTGAAGTACATTTGTTCAAAGCTGTGCATTTGATTGAGTTTAACTCCAGTGTTGATAATTATAATTTTTCCCAAAATTCCCCATTATTTCTTCCACAGTTTTTTTTTTTTTTTTTTTTTTTTTTTTTCAAAAATGCCTCAAATTTATATTGATGACTTTGTAAAAAGACTTTTCCTGAATTTAAAACAAAATGTTTCATGTATAATATTATCTTGTTGCAGTTTTGAAAGAAAACGTTTTAATAAATGTGTCTCTTTCTCATTTTAATGTTGTTGCTAAGGGGAAAACACTTGCATAGGAATAAAAAACAGTTGGTATAGTAATGCTAAAGTATTTCATAAATTGTTTCTCGACGTATTTATTTGTTTAATTCTTGTTTTTGAAATACATCAATAGTTCAAAGTTGTGCATATCATTGATTTAAACTCCAGAGTTGATAATTATAATTTTCCCCAAAATTAGCGATATTGTGTGCATTTTTCCACATTTTTGCCAAAAATGCTTTAAATTTATATTGATGATTTTTGTAATTATGCTCTTCCCCAATTAAAAACAATTCGTGTTTTATCTATATCTTGATGCAGTATTGAAAAATAATCGTTAAAATATACACATTTCTTTCTCAATTTTATGCTGTGCTAAGGGAAAGAAACAGTTGCTAAGGAATTAAAATGGTTGCCATGGCAATTCCTACGTACTTCAACATGTTTCTTAACCCCATAATTTTTTTATTTTATTTTCAAGATTACCTATTTTATATGTCAGAATGAAATATTTTGTCTCTTAAAAAATCCGTTTTTCATGATGTTGCCAAGGGAAAGAAACGGCTGCTAAGGAATAAAAATGGTTGCTATGGTAATGCGAAAGTAGTTATAACTTTTTTCTCAACATAATTATTTGTTAAATTGTTGTTTTTGAAGTACATTAGTTCAAAGTTGTGCATATCATTGAGTTTGACTCCAGTATTGATATTTATGATTTTCCCAAAATTCACGATATTTCATGCAATTTTCCCACATTTTCCCCAAAATGCTTCAAATTTATATTGATGATTTTTGTAAATATACTTATCCCCAATATAAAACACAAAGTATTTCATGTTCATCTAGTTGTAGTTCTGAAAAAAAATCGTCATAATACAAGTGTTTTTTCTCTAATTCGAGAAAGTCTGAATATGTGTTGTTTTTGGTCTCCATAGCAACATACCTGTATGTCGTAAACATTTGAAATGTTTCAGTGGTGAAATTTCATACATTATAGATTATTAATCTTGTCATTTTATTTTCAAGATTACCTATTTTATATGTCAGAATGAAATATTTTGTTACTTAAAATTCCGTTTTTCATGATGTTGCTAAGGAAAAGAAACGGTTGCTAGGGAATAAAAACGGTTGCTATGGAAATGTCCAAGTACTTATAACATGTTTCGCAATCTAATTAATTTTTTTATGCTGTTTTTGAGGTAAAATGATCAAAACTGTGCATATGTTTAAGGTAAAGTAAAGTAAATAAGTAAAGGTGGTTTATAGTCTCAAATTTACGAACTAGGTCCATATTCGCGCGACTTTCACACTTTACTCCACGATCATCGAGCTTCAAGTCGGCTGTTTACAGTCGGCGCCTGCGGCAGCCACAGCATATCGGCTTTCAACTCTCCCGTGTACCCATTTATACACCTGGGTGAAGAGGAGCAACGTTGGGTAACTTTTTTTGCTCAGAAAAATTCCCGTGACCACGGCGGGATTTGAACCCAGGACCTCTCGATCCCTAAGCCCGCGTACTACCACTAGACCACGGCGCCCCACAGGTTAAATCTATTAATGGTATTTATCATTTTTTTTCCCAAAATTTGTGATTTTTGGGCATTCTTTACACATTTCCCTTCAGAGTGCTGCAAAATTTTATTAATGATTCTTGTAAAGGAACTCTTCCTCAATTATAGACACTGCATGGTTTATATGTATCTGGTTGCAGATTTTTAAAAAACGATTTTAAATAAGGGCAATTTTTCAAAATTGTGAATTATTGAAAAGTAGGTCACTTTTGGTAACCATAGCAACATAAATATAAGGTTTGAAGTTTTAAAAACATTCTTTTGTGAAATTTGATATGTTATTGAGTTATGATATAAGGTATTGAAGTATGTTGTATATTTGTAAAGGTAAATAAAATCTTCTTCAAAATCGTGAAAAATCATTTCATTTCCTCAGTATCCATGGCAACAACAAAAAAATCCAAAATAATAGAAAAAACGAAAAAATATGAAAATGAATGGCATCATATGTCTAGTTTCATTACTGTGGTCAGTTTAAAGTCAAAAAATAAAAATAAAAATTTTTTGAGTTTCAAAAAAAGCTTTATGGTGCGTGTCAGGCTCTCTTAATTGGTCAGAGGAAAAAGTCATTCAGGGTTATCCCTAACGTACGGGTGCTTGTCAGATGTTACTTCAAAGTTAACATAGGATTTTCGTGTGCAAAGTCCGTTAGTTGAGCATGTTAACAAAACATTGCCGAAGTAGGGTCATTACATATGCAGATGTCCCGGGTAAATCTTGCTGGACAATAACCGAGACGTAATTTCGGACAAACAACAGTGTTTCCGCTTGAGTCAAGCCGCAGTTGCGAGATTTTATAACAACAATGACGGTTTATCAAAATATAGCGTGAAACCATGTCTATTTTTAGTGCAAGATTCCTTGCTAGATATTAGGATTTCCTATTTTCAGCCAGACAAGGTTACTACTGGTTTGGAATGACCGACATTGCAACTAGAGGGGAATGGAACCTTATATCAACAAACGGACCCGCGACCTACTATGACTGGGGGAGAAACATGCCGGATGAAACCGGACATTGTGCGGCTTTTTACGGGCAAGTATAGCTTTAATGTATTTCTATGACTTACAATACTTACAGTAGTTTTGCTCTAAGCATTTGTCAGTTGGAAATTGCCTAAATAAATGTATCTAGCAAAGGAATGTTGCTGTTTGAACCTTATTTCAACCAACGGACCTGCGACCTACTATGACTGGGGGAGAAACATGCCGGATGAGACCGGACATTGTGCGGCTTTTTACGGGCAAGTATAGCTTAAATATATACCTACGACTTACAAAAGTTCTGTGCTTAGCATTTTTTTTTTCAGTTAAGAATTGCCTAAATAAATGAGTCAGGATCTGGAAAAACGTCCCTTAAGGCATCTGAGCCCAACATAGATCCAGATCAGCCTGTGCATACGCACAGTCTGATCAGGATCCATATTGTTCTCCAATAGCTTCTTCGTGACCTGTAGTAACTTATAGAGACCTGCATTGAACCATATTAGACTCCATTTGACAACATACCGATCTTGAAACTCAATTTTGAAAAATGCTATAAGGGACGTTTTTCCAGATCCCGGCTCAAATGTATCTAGCAAAGAAATGTTGGTGTTTGAACCTTATTTCAATCAACGGGCCTGCGACGTACTATGACTTGGGGAGAAACATGCCGGATGAGACCGGACATTGCGCGGCTTTTTATGGGTAGGTTTGGTTTGACCTATTCTGACACCCCACAAGATGACGACTTTGGAAGCATCGTGGAAAATGAAGAAATTGCTTGTTTCAAGCAATTTCTTCATTTCTCACAATGCTTTCTACCTAGAAATACCAACCATTTTAAATTCTTTTCACTTGAAATTGTCCTCTGCAACACCTTTGAATTTGGACCTGCGACCTACTATGACTGTGGCAGAAACATGGCGGACGGAACCTGCTATTTTGCGGCATTGTTTGGGTAGCCTACGTATGAATGTTTATTTAGGTTTAATTGCATATTCTTAACAATAAATGCTCTCTCAATATACTTTGGCACAAGGTCCTAGTCAGTTGAGCTGACAAAAGGAGCAAGAGCACATTATTATCATGAATGCAAAGAATTGCTCTGGCATTCTAATTCAGCGGAACTTTGCCCCTTTTGATGCAGATTTCTTTTCACTATCTAGCACTAAAAAGTCTCACATTGCTAATATACTAACGGAAAAAAGTAACTGTCCACATTTCCTTTCTATATAACATCTTAAATTCAAATGGTAAATAAATCAAATTTTACAATTTGGAAAACAAACGTTTAACCTTTCATTTCTAATGATTTTCAGTTTACCACCCCACTCGTTATCACCGTAACAAGCCCGGAAAGTGGGTAAGCGTAAAATTCAAGTTCACAAGCGATATTAGAGTGTGAACACTAGTTAATGGTATCGACAATGCTCGGCAGCAACGAGACAACCATATTGTCACAAACGGTTCGTTAAAGGTTCTTCTTGAGATGTTGACCAATACCGGAGCCAACTAGTCATGCGCTGACGTTGAATAAAGCATGAATTCATATGACGTTCCGTTATGGATGCGAGCTCGACTTTCGGACAGTACATGTGTAAACGAGGCGCACCAATAAGCAATGTCTTGTTCCAATCGATCTTACAAACGCGTAGATGTTGTCTAAACCACTTATGACGGCGTTGTCGACGACGTCGTAGAAAGACTAGACGTATCGCAGGACGTCTTAGGCGGATGTAGCGCTCGATTAACCGATCTCTAATACATCTTCTGCTGATAGAACTCAATTCTGGAATCAACCTAGCTGTGACCTTTGCCGCTAATAATTGATAAAGTTGATGATTTTTCCGATTATCGTTGACTTGTCGGAGTGACGTCACGCGTCGACGTCTCGAGTGTTACAAGTAGCGGGTGTTTCTAAATTGCTGAAATCGTCCGAAAAGTGTCTATATGATGTTTCTATGCACATTAAAATGCTTGGCGACCTCTTGCTTGGGAATTAGGGGGCTACCGTCTGAAGCATGCATTAACGTGTATCTTTGGATAAACGTATCACGTTGTTTTCTGCTCAATTAAATAAATGTACATGTTTAATAATAATAAATAATATACCTCATTTATATAGCGCTTTTTTCAAAAAATGTTCAAAAGCGCTTTACAATTTCTTTTAGACAATGATAGATAAAAAATCACCTACTATGTTAAAAGTTAAAACAAATACATGACATTTAAAACTTGAAACATACATTCTGATAAAGGCAATAAATAACCAAAGCCCTGAAGGGCCTGAAAGTCGCTACAACAGAATTATTTGTAAAACAAGATTTGCTTTTCATGATCCTATCAGAGAATGCTTTGAAGTATTGAATGAAATGTATGTATGCCCCCACAAGGGTAAACCTTTAACAATTGAAGTAGTGCAATTGTAGAATTAATTTACATCAAGAATGAAAAGGGAAAATTGGCAATAACTCCACGAACATTATCAGCAGAGTTATATTTTTGTACAATACACTTCTACATAATGACACCATCCACCTATGAAGTTGCACGAATCTACCTCGCATAATTTTTAGTAATGCTCTTGATAAACAATTAAATATGAAAATGAACAAAGGGCAAAAACCCAAAAATATGATTGACAGAGTATCAATTCTTACCTATGAAGTTTTATGCGATGTAAACAAGACCTAGATCTCCATTTTAAATACGCAAAATATATTTTGTCAAAATGACGATAAAGTTTATAAACGATGACCGAACTCATGATTAGATCACATTCTATAGAAACAAATTGAAAAAAATAATAATAAAATGAAAGAACAAAACAAGTTATAGAATATTTACAGAGAAACACAGCTTTATTTTTCATCCATATCTATATATACAAATTCATAATACCATAGGCTACAGCAAATCCATAGATAATCATATCGTTAAAATGAATGCTACATATGAAAAGCAGTGGAAGCTAGATCTATTTTCAAAATGTTAGATTGGTCCAATTTGTAGGTAATTTTGGGGTGTTTAGTGATTGGGGGTAAAAACGTCGTAACGACAGATTTCTGAAAGGGGCCCATGCTAGGTTTTTATGCTTCTGAACTATTCGGGAACTCATATTTGTACATGGAAATTTGCAATGCATAAAAACCTCAATCACGGCGAATATCCATCTTTCCATTTGCAATGCATAAAAACCTCAATCACGGCGAATATCCATCTTTCCTTTGCTATAGATCAATCCTTTACAAGCGTGTTTACAGATTCTATTTTTACTTCGAAACGAGACAAGGTCAAGGTCAACGAGACACATCCCCAGCAGTATTAACACACTGTACAACCGGCTGCCTCGATGACTGTGACCTTATTTGCGAGGGATGCGTGGAAAGGTTTATTTTGTAGAAGCAGTTAGCACTGAACATTTATATGCGTATTTATCAACTATAGAATACCAAAGATCCTTTCATTTATTCATAAAAGTAAATTAATTTGACCTACCATGCACCTGACATCAGATGCCGAATCTGTCTTCGTTGACGACGCAGCCGGTTGTACGGTGTGTTGAATCTCGCTGAGCACAGATGACGTACCTCTGACGTAATTGCTTTTTGAAGGTTGGGCATGTGTAACCGTTACAAAACAAAAACAAAGGACAATAAAATGCGGATCTGCACGTTATTCATTGACTTGGATTTTTATACTTGATAAAGCTCAATGAGTGCTAACAATGGACCCCTTCAGGTTGGTAATTTCATACGTTTATATCTGGTTTGTAATTTTTGTGCCATTTGCATTTTCGACAGCCTAGCAGGTCCCCCTTTAATCTGTAGTTGCGATGTTTTGGCTGCATGTCCCGTAAATTGACTGGAATTGATACTAAACTAAATAAAATTCTGGGTAAGAACGTTTTAAATGAAATATTTACCCATTTTGTTCTATTCAGATTTCCCAATTTCAGAAGATGTCACAGAAATTCATTGAATAAAATAGATCTATACTTCATAACGCATTCCTCACTTAACTAAAACCCCTCAAAATCACACTTGTCCTCCCTGGTTGAAAGTAAGATACTTTCAAAATACTGAATTTTACAGCTGGGGGGGGCCATGGACCACAGGGCCCCCGATGGGTCTATGGAAACGCCCTAGCCAGGGGTCCACGGGGCCAGAGCCCCCCCCCCCCCCGGGAGCTCTTGAGAAATAGCGTTTTCAAACCCCTCAGGAAGGCGTTCATGACACTATAAATACTACCATCTTTTGATGAAAGTTTTCCAAATCATTTATCACTCAGTTTAAAATTATAACTCAATATGATGCACTTTTTTATATCATTTTTTTTTTCAATTTCGAAATAAGAACTTATACGTTCTAGTATGCAATGGTGACTCAAGGATTTTTTTCCGAGCCTAAATGGTGGCATAAAATGTGTAAAATGTGTAACGTTACATTAAAGTTATACAGCTTAAAAACAATTTTCGGATAATTCCAGGAGGGAGGTCCAAAACACACCCCCACCGACCCCCTCTCGATCCGCCCGTGGTATGACATGGCAAATTTCAAAATATGCACATATTTCACGGTAGTTGCAATAATGTAACCGATACCATTTTGAATATTGATCTGGGTTTCGGATAAAATTCCTTCCTATTTGTTGCATGGGCGGATCTAGAGGGAGGTCAGGGGGGTCCGGACCCCCCCCCCCCTCTGGAATTGACCGAAAATTAAATTTTGACTGTATAATTCTATTGTAACGTTACATATTTACTACATTTAAGCCATAATTTGGGCTTGGACCCCCACTGGAAAAAAATCTTTGGCTTGGACCCCCCCCCCTGGAAAAAATTCCTGGATCCGCCCTTGAGTTGCAATAGAGCAGGTACTGGAATGATTCATTCCAGCAAGTTTAGCAAAGTCAAACTTCAAAATAAAGCTGTTGAATGTAGTGAGAATGTTAAATGACAACAGGTTAAACCATTTTTCTGTCAATCCATCTTAGTTTTATGTCGAAATCACTTTCAAATAAAGTTTAATTTAATTTTGAAGCGGACTAGACTACCCACCCATTTTATTCTACTGAGACATGGAATTTCTGTTGGAAGAAAAAATATCAAAACAATTCTTGTTGATAGATCTATTTAATCGCAGAAACGTCGACTGAATCGACGGACGCTCGACAATTTAATTTGAATGGTAATTCATGCAGATTTTATGATGTAACGTAGAAAATTATACATCTAGGTTTAGTAGGTTATTTGGTTTTGGTCGGCAAGCGATAACGTCATGATGATACGAAGAAAATGACACCTGTTAGTCTATTATCCAAACCAAAAATTCACCGGTAATAATCCAACTAACATATTTTGAAACAGTTTCCGAAATAACTGAGCAGATGTTGGCGGTGTTTTTGAAGTCACTATTCCAGCCCAGATTGAGTAGACGCTACGACATCAAGACGTCATATTGTTTTTTTTAACAAAAGGGATCCGACTGTATCACGTGCTTATTCATCTGAGAAGCATGTCAATCAACTAGTAAGTCAATGGATGGGCGGGGACAATTCTCTTTTTCAACCAATCTGTATTTACAAGCATTGCTTCATAAAAGATCTAGAACTTAAAGGGCAATCGTCAGAAAAGAAGCTTTACCCCGAGTCTCTCCCTTAATCGGTCACCCTTTAGTGAATATTTATTAGAGTGTTGACCTCTACATTTTTAAATTTTAGAGTAGATAGATTTAAGAGACAGTTTAATTTCATAAAGAGTTTTCAAAAGAAGAAAGAAATTCAAAGGGTAGACTATTTAGTGAAAAGAAAATTTCTTGCAGATGTAGATCTGCATGACTCGTGCTTATACTTGCTACTCTCTTAAAACAAAGTACATTACCTCTTATGAAATTATATGTAATTAGTAATGTATTTTGATGATCTTAATCAATAGACATCGGCTTTGGAGAGTAATACTTGCCGACGTTCGTCTATTTAACCTCTCTCTTAAATCCTTTCACAAACAAGACTTGATTTCAACGACAATCATGGGAACAAAAAGATTGGAAAACATTGAAAAGAAGAAATTGTCGATAACTAGCCATTTCTCCGTTCCCCCGAGATACTTTCCATGATGTAATTCAATCGTTTTTTAAGAAGTTATGTCGTATGCATGCAACAGCTTTCAAAATGGAGTAGTCTAAAAAATATTTCTGTTTTGGGGTAAACAAAATGACAAAAATTGAACATGAATGTAAATATCCATGAATTACACTTTGGGTCTAACGATTATCCATACATACACAAGAATCAAAACGTGTGGGCTGAAATATTTATTCTGATCTGAAACGAAGGTAAGGTTTTAGCTGCGATCTTTCGGGGGAACCGTATGATCATACAAAATGCCCGTGACTTGCAAAGCTGCTTTTGTGCCGTCTATGATCGCCTACCGGTCGCGAGATTTAACCCTGCAAATCAACAATTTCATTTCCGTAAATCCGGCGACGGAAAACTCTTTGTTTAAAGTAATCGTCGGATATGCACATCTTGCATATTTCGGGATCGTCAACATCACAGAACCAGCCGAGTAGTTAAGTCTCGTTTCTTTGATGTGGTCCCGTAGGTTTTCCCATTGATAAGCTGGCCAGGTGTGTAATAAAATGTTTTTTTTTTCTGGTCTTCCCGGTATTGACTAAAATATTCATGAACCTGCAACACTACCCAGAAGAAGCTTTGAACTCGCCCTGGATTTTGTATTTTGGTCCTTGTCGAGTTGAAGGGCCTTGACGCGAATCCCGACCCTACTTACAACATAGCCACTTGCCCGTAACTCCAAAATCCAATCATTCTGATCATTTTTCTGTGGCTCATAGGGACTGATCCGAATAACCCTCCATTTCTGCAATTTTGCACCATCACAGATCTTTGTCTTGTTTTTTCGCCAGTCTCTCACTAGCTTTTCACTGATGCCGAAATCACTTTCAGTCGCACAGTTTTTCGAATTTTCGGCAAATTTGACCACACGATTTTTTAAGCTATTATCATCACCAAGTAATTGCAGATTAAAACAATATGCAGTTACGAGGTTTTCGAAGAAAAGTGACGACTGCTTGTTGTGTACAATTATGTCGTGTGTTAATTTAGGGCATATTGATTGCGAGATTACACGCTTGAAATGGCAGAACGATGCATATCAAGCAAGACACCTTGTTAAAATGGAATTTATTATAAAAAGAATCAAGCAAATGAGTATTCCGTCGTTGTCGTATGTTTATTGTCGCCGAGTCATAAAGTGGAAATCTATTGCACTATCTAAGGGAAGTAACTCTTTCATGAAAACTGTCTAATTTAAACCTGATTATTTCCCTTAGACCAATATACCTCAGAAAACGGAATTATTGCGCGCGATCTATTTTCTCCGCCAAAAAAATAGTTCTACATAAAACGTATAATTTCCTCGTTCAACAATGATTATTTGGCATGTCAGTTTAGAAATTGTAGAAAGTCGAATTTCAATATTAAATCAAAGTGTGGACAAGAAATCAGAGATCTACTTTGTCTCAAAACAGAAATACAGAAGAAGTTAAGAGGTCCGTCTTTGACCTTATTTGACCTGTCCAGAAAAACTCGTACGGCAACAGTAAGTCGCAGCGCGAGCGCTAAGCGACTTAAAAACTACATGAGCTTAAATAATCAATGAGAGTAACAACAAACCAGTTAAAACAATTTTTAAAATACATTCGTAATTAAAAACTAAACAAGAAAGATTACAACATTTTCACCTTAAAAACAACTTTCAACATCACTTAGGAATAACGCAGTGCAACAAAACACTTAAAAAGAAATGGCGTTAACGTCGAACGTCCGTGCATGTGCAGTTGGTGACATTCAACATTTCGTTTACAAGCGTATGTTATGGACAATTGCGAGAGACGTTTCTTGTAAATAGGTCGTATATTTAGATAATAGATCAGAAAATAAGCATGCACAGTTACTTTTTTTCCATTAGTATAGCTCTAGTTCTATCTTATTGTTAAGGTATATGACCCACCATTAAAGACTCCACTTTCTAGCCATACAAAATGCATCAAATTACACACACTTGTAAATACACTTCACATGAGTTGATTTGCCGTGCCCGATTTAAATATTTTGCTTCAAGAAGGAAATAATTTACAAATTTTATTTTACTCTATATTCATATGCAAGAGAGGTGATTTTGAACATTTTTGTCAAATATTTCCATAAGTATGCATTAATTCAAAATTCTAAACCGTTCAAAATGCTTATGTTTGTATTTGGAATGGAAATGTAACACAGTTTAAGAATTAGTGGCACTTTTCAAATTTGGCCTCTGGCTCTTTGGTGCTAATGATGGGTTTTATACGTTAAGCTTAAGCGTATCATTGTTCGAGATCCCGACTCGTTCATTTTTTTTTATTATTATTAATGAATAAATTTAGTTAATAGATTGATCAATCAATAAATAAATTCAATTAATAAATTAATTATTCAATCTATAAATTAATCAACTGTTTAATTAAATTTATTTATTCATTCATTTATTTATTTCATATTTTTCAGTGCACTACAGTACCAGTGGGATGACTACCCATGTCGAGCAAAACGAATGTTTATATGTGAATATGAGTAAGTTATCTTTTTGTTTTAAACCCTTTCCCAAAAGACAAAATTTCAGGCTGGTCTTAATTGAAATAATTTGCAGACGGCAAAATATCGCTGTGTTTCTTCTAAAATCTCGTAACTGCAGCTTAAAACAAGCTGCTGTTACGAGGTTTTCGCAGAAAAGCGACGATATTTGTTGACAGAGGTGGGATTTGTGTACAAAAGTGAGAAAATTCTGAGACAAAGGGATTAATTTCTAGTAAGGATGTCAAAACTATGCCCCATCTATGAAATGGTAAACCTCTTTTCCAAACAAGACCTGGGCCCCGTATTACTAAACATCTTACGATCAAGTTTTTGTGTAAACTATGTAACAAGATATCTGATTGAACTAGAAATCCGACTGAGCCAATCAGGGCTGTTGTTACAAGTAATTATGCAAATATCAAACTTACGATCGTTAGTAATACGGGCGCCTGGTCAGGGGTCTCTAAGTAAAAAATGTTTTGAAAAAAATCAAATATGTGAATACGATGGCTAGAATTTAAATCTTCCCAAAAGATAAAAAAAAAAAATGGACTGTTCCAATTGGAAAGTTGGTGCAGGACGAGGTGATTGTTGGTAGATCAATAATCTGTTTAAAATATAATATTTTATTTTCCAAGATTTTTTCCGGGGGGGGGGGGGGGATCCAAGCCCAAATTATGGCTTAAAATGTAGTAAATATGTAACGTTAAACTAAATTCATATAGTCAAAATTTAATTTTCGGCCAATGCCAGGAGGGGGGTCCGGACCCCCCCCCCCCCACCCCCACCTCTAGATCCGCCCATGTTTTCCTTTTTACATCGAAACCCTTGGGACTACAGCTTTAGTTGCGAGTTTTTGTAGAAAAGCGACGATATGCGTAGCACATAAAACGTCGAGGTAAAGGAAATAGAAAAGTGCTGGTTTTCAAGGGACGTCAAAACTAGGGTTTAATGGGAAGGGGTAAGTTAAAAGGTACGTGCTGTTCAATGGATTCTTTAAAAGTAATTTTGGATCACGATTATCTGAAGGTAGTCCATCCCTGATGAAATTCACGTGACGTCTATTAAAATTATTTGGGCGACGTCGTAAACATTCGGCGGTGGAACGTTCCACCGCCGAATGTTTACGACATCGCCCAAATAGGTTCGGGTAAGTGACAAATGGTTTATCAACTTGACATAGTCTTTTGAAACACATTCTTTAATTGAAACAGTTCATATTTGTGTGGCAAATACAAGCACAAGCCATTTCTTCATTTTTTAACGTTTTCCAAGGTTTTTACCCTTTTGGGAGTCAAAAAGTATCAATGTGTGGCAATGGTTTTAAAAGAACCTCTTGCAAGCACGTGGTACATTTTCTACTGATTTTTTTTCAGAGACAACGTACAGGGATCCATCGTTGGAAAATAGAAAGATATGCTGGATTAATGAAAAGACTGTGGTTTGGGAGCGTTACATTTACTTACTTTCTTTATCAAACAAGTATAAAAAGTGTGACAAAATTTCCTTGTGTATTTGTTATTTTTCTGTTCTTAGGAAACAATAACAGGTTTACTTATAAATCATGAAAGTGCCAACTGGTAAGTTCGGTCATAAAAAGCAAGTGTCGAATATACGCATAAACAATCACACACAGGCAGGGACACGTTCACTCTTTCATTGGAACTGTATGACGTCGGAATTTCCCGGTGACGTCGTAAACATTCGGCGGAGGAGGGTTCCACCACGGAATGTTTACAACGTCGACTGAATATGTTCGGATACGTAACGAATTCTTAACGACGACGCACAAAAAAATCCGACGTCGCGTGAATCTCATTAGGGGTGGACTGCCTTAACTCTTTCCCTAAAACAAGACTGGTTGTGACGCACCTAATAGAAAAAACACTTTGGAAAACATTGACGTAAGAGAGACAAATTTTGCTTATGATAGACAAAGGCTGAAAACCAGCAACTTCTTTTGCACCAATAAATTCTTTGCTGGTATATATAAAGAAAATTCATTTTTATCTAATTCCTTTTGTCGTATGCAACAGTTTTGAAATTAGATCTCAGTAAAACTGTGTTCTTCTGTAAAAAAAAAAATTATACCATTGATCATGCACACGAACACCAAATTACGATGGTTTTTGGTCCAAAATTATTTGTGATTGGAAATCCTCGCAGGCCAAGGATTTTAACTCCACTGATTCCTTACAGTTCAACGGTGGGGTGTCATGTGACACAATTGCTTTCGATATTTTTCAATATTTGTGACCTGTCACGCTGAAAAGGGCCTTGTCAGAAGTAAAAAAAACATTTTTGATTAATCAGACCCAGCAGAGGTCAACCAAATGTTGAATGTATAAAATGAACACAAAGTATGATACGGAAACCATTCTATATTCAGAAAATTACATTACAGTGAAAAATATAGGCCCTAGTCTGACTGTGTGGATTATGCAGACTTACCAGCGACGAATCCATGGTTTCTGTAAGGGGGTTCGAATTTACAAAAATTGGGGGTTCGTTTTCCTAGTATTACACAAAATTGTGACTAAATTTCTGCATGAAAAAGAAATACTCTGGCTACAGAAGGGGTTCGTTTGAACCCACCGAACCCCCTCAAGATCCGCCACTGCTGGCTAGGTCGATACTTTTCTCCTATCATAGAAGGTTCCTTTTAGCGTGTCGAGTCACATTTTTGCTACTATACGATCGTTTTGAAAAAAAATGTTTCAAGAAGAAATGCTGTGAAAACGAGTTGGATATGCTAAATGTGAAGGATCTTTTAAAATCAGCTGATAAAAAGTTGTTGATGACCAACCAAAGCTTTGGTTGGTTGGTCGTCAATTAACTTTTTATCAGCAGATTTTTAAAAGATATACTAAATCTATTATTGCCTCATTCTCTGCTTCATCATTTCCGAAACGGTCGCATATTTGTGACCCGTCACGCTAAAAGGGACCTTATCAGGAGTCCAAAAATTCAAATTTGTACAGTGATCCGACTCGGCACATGTCAACCAAATCCCGTATGCGAAAAATGAACATATAGTATATGGAAACATTCCAGATTTAGAAAAGTACACAAAAGTGAAAAGTATCAGACCTAGTCTGGCTGCACGGATTGCGCGGACAGACTATGATCGATATTTTTCACACATCCGATAAGGTCCCTTTTAGCGTGACAAGTCACATATTTACAAAGTTATTAAAGATTTACTGCAATTCTTGTGTCACATGATTCCCCACCATGGGTTCGTAAAGTACAAAGCGTGACAGAATCTTTGGCTTATAGAAAAGATGATGGTCAGGAGGATTGATTTGTTTTATTTAACGCTTTCCCAAACGGCAAATTTTCAAAATTTCCATTTATTAAAGCTGTTGCAGACGACAAATGGACCTTGTTTAAGATAGCATTTTTGTACAATACAGCACAGAAAATATTGAGACATAAGGAGAAACTGCTGGTTATCAGCAGTTTCTTCTTTTGTCTCAATGTTTCCCAAGCCATTTCTATAATGGATGTAGGATTAGGTCTTGTTTGGGAAAGGGTTCACATTGTTTAAACTGCTATTGTGTTATTGAGGCAGCTGGAGCACCTAAACATGGAACATCCTAACCGAGGCTGCAGATGCTCACCCACATAGGTTATCGATATCAAACCATTGGTGGTTTGAGTTTATTGGGGTTTTACGCCGTTTTCAACTACCAGGGTCATATCGCGGCGGCTGGAGCACCTACCCATGGATTCCTGTTGTTTCTCAAACCAGTACTACCACAACACCCTTACCGAGCCTCCAGCTGCTCGCCCACTTAGGTTAACGATTTTAAACACATTGGTGGGTGACAATTTTGTCAGAAAGGGTATTAGCCGCGGCCGGGTATCGAACCCGGGACCTCTCGAATGAGGGTCAGATGCGCTACCAACTGCGCTAAGGCCGCGGCCCAAACCATTGGTGGACGACAATGTTGTTATAACGGATATTTGCCACCTCAAAACGGGACCCCATGAGTGAGAGTCAAATGTGCTAAAACTGTGCCATGGCCCAACCATTAGTAGGGAGGAAGAAAAAGAATATCTCAAAAGGGTATCATCAATTTTCTACCTTTATTTTTTCTACAAAACTGATTTTACTAGACAAAAGAAAAAAATAACATTTTCACAAAAAGGATCACATTTTCATCAAGATTTGTATACAAGAAAAGAGACATTATAAATGTTATAAATCACACTTACCAATATAGAAATTTATACATATTCAATGAGAAAAATATATTCTAGAATTAAAAATTGTCATAAAGAAATAGATATTTACATTGAAAATAGTTCAATTGCATTGCGTAGTAATGTTTTAGAATATTAGTTAAGAATAAACATTTGAGCCGAGTTATATCACGGTGTATAATCATGTGACTTAGAATTTCCGATAATCTTCAATAACTTTGTCAATACTTGACCAATTTTAATTCGGTTTGAAGCAGAGAAGGTGTAAAACTGTCAAGAATAACCTGGATGTGGTGGATATATAAAAAATGATTAAAAAGAAAATTGAAGATAAACCAAAATTTTGGTTTATCTTCAATAACTTATTTATCAGTTGATTTTTCACAAATCCAACACTTTCATCAAATGCGTGACGTTTGTCCGCCTTCTCTGATTCAAATGGAATTCAAATTGGTCCCGTACTAACAAAATGATTGAAGATTTTCAGAAATTGTTGCATCACTTGATTGTCCACCGTGTATATTTAAAGAATACTTTCAAATGCGAGACCAACATGGATCCTGATCAGCCTACAAGGAGTATACATGATTGATTGATCAATTCATTCAGGTCATATCTTGGCAACTGGAGCACCTAACCATGGATTCCTGTCATTTCTCCCACCAGTTATACTACAACATCCTTTCCGAGCGTCCAGCTGCTCGCCCACATAAACTTGCAATAATCCAACAATCTGCAGGAAACAAATTATGTTAGAAAAGATGTTGCCATGGTTGGGGATCAAACCTGTTACCCTACCAATTATGACCAAGCCTATAAATGAACATGCAGTCTGATCAAGACATAGAAAATAAACAAACATTTCCTTTTCGATAAAGAGGTTAGTTATAAAATGTTTCCCATGCAAAACGTGTAAAATTTAGAAACATTTTCAGCAGAATGATTACAACACAGCTTTTGATGAACAAGTCAGTACAAGAAATTAACCCTTTCCTACATGGCAAAATTTTAGGGTAAATGAAAGCTGTTGTGGACAACAAATTGAATGACGATTAAAGAATTTGTGTACAAAACAACACAGCAAGTATTACGGCAAAAGTAGAAAATGCTGATTATCAGCATTTTCTTCTTTTGCCTCAATGTTTTCCCATGATCTTTTCCATTGGAGAATTCAAAAGCAAGTCTTATTTAGAAAAGGGTTAACCCTTTCCCAAACAAGACCTGGTTTTGACGCCCCTAATAGGAAAGGCTTGGGAAAACATTGAAACAAAAGAAGAAACTGCTGATAACCAGCAGTTTCTCCTTTTGTCTCAATATTTTCTATGCCATAATTTACACAAATTCTTTCTTTAATAACATCAATTTTGTCATTTATGGCAATTTTTGAATTTGACCACCCTAAAATTTTGCCATTTGGGAAAGGGTTAACAGATAAACATTGATGTACCAGCATCTACAAAATACATGTATAATCAATTCATCCTGGTATTAGCAAAATGGCATCTTTGGTATTTCAGAACTCAATTGATTAACCCTTTCCCAAGCAAGGCCTGGTTTTGACATCCTCTATAGAAAAAGCTCTGGAAAACATTGAGACAAAAAGAGAAACTGCTGTCAACCAGCAGTTTCTCTTTTTGCCGCAATATTTTCTGTGCTATATTTTACGCAAATTCTATCATTACCAACATCCATTTTGTCGTCTGCAGCAGTTTTCGAATTGGATAACCCTAAGATTTTGTTGTTTGGGAAAGGGTTAAGATCAGTTATGACTTATATCTCAATCTGATCAGGATTAGCACTGATCTAGATCTCTGACAACTTATAACCATGCAATACTAGAACAACCCAGATCTTGATCACACATGCCAATCTGAATCCCATCTTCGCTAGCCAAGGTTGAACCCACCTACGTTTGTATTCACCCTTGGCGGATTTAGTCTGATTTTCTTGAAATCGCGAAGCGCTGCCTAGCGGTTGTTCTGCTGGTTGTTTACGTCCATTATTGATGACGTCATTAACGTGCGTTGTCTTTCGGATCATACGTCATGTGGATTATGTAAAAGTTAGCTGCTTTTTTGGTCGAAATGTCGAAATTATAACAAGTGCATGTCGGATTGCGATGCAATACAGGAGTCCCCCACCGGATAACAAAAAATCCTTTCTTATAATATATCTCCTACTTACTGAATCTATAACTGTATAAAAAATTTGAAGTTGCTAGCACATTAGGTTTTGGACAAAATGTCCCAAACAAAAATATAAGGTTAAAACCAACCAAGGGCAATAACTCCAAAAGTGGGCGGAGAAGAATGATCCTTGTACATGCCACTTGTCCTCAATGAGATCTATAAGTGTACCAAGTTTGAAGTTGCTAGCACTGATGGCTCAGGAGATATGGTCCGGACAAAAATGTAAGGATAAAAAACAACAACGGACAATAACTAAAAAAGTGGATGTGGTAGAGTAACAGTTCTTGTGCATTACACTTCTTCTCAATGAGATCTACCAGTGTACAAAGTTTGAAGTTGCTAGGGCTAATGGTTTAGGAGATAAGTTCGGGACAAAAATGTAAGGATAGAAACAACAAAGGGCAATAACTCAAAAAGTAGCCATGGCAGAGTAACAGTTCTTGTACATGACACTTGTCCTCGATAAGATCTATCAGTGTACAAAGTTTGAAGTTGCTAGCACTTATGGTTTAGGAGATATATTCCGGACAAAAATGCAAGGGTAAAAGCAACAAAGGGCAATAACTCAAAAAGTGGGCATGGCAGAATAACAGTTCTTAAACATGACACTTGTCCTTAAAAAGATCTATAAGTGTACAAAGTTTGAAGTTGCTAGCACTTATAGTTTAGGAGATATGATGCGGACAAGACTGTAAGGCTAAAATCAACAAAGGGCAATAACTCAAAAAGTGGGCGTAACAGAGTTATGGTTCTTGAACATGACCCTTCTCCTTAAGGAGATCTATAAGTGTACAAAGTTTGAAGTTGCTAGCACTTATAGTTTAGGAGATACGTTCCGGACAAGAATGTAAGGGTAAAAACAACAAAGGGCAATAACTCAAAAAGTGGGCGTGGCACAGTAACGGTTCTTGAACATGACACTTCTCCTCAATAAAATCTATAAGTGTACAAAGTTTGAAGTTGCTAGCACTTATAGTTTAGGAGATATGATCCGGACAAGAATGTAAGGCTAAAAACAACAAAGGGCAATAACTCAAAAAGTGGGTGTGGCAGAGTTATGGTTCTTGAACATGACACTTCTCCTCAATAAAATCTATAAGTGTACAAAGTTTGAAGTTGCTAGCACTTATAGTTTAGGAGATATGATCCGGACAAGAATGTAAGGCTAAAAACAACAAAGGGCAATAACTCAAAAAGTGGGCATGGCAGAGTAACGGTTCTTGAACATGACACTTCTCAATGAGATCTATAAGTGTACCAAGTTTGAAGTTGTTAGCACTTATAGCTTAGGAGATATGATCCGGACAAAAATGTAAGGCTAAAAACAACAAAGGGCAATAACTCAAAAAGTGGGCGTGGCAGAGTTATGGTTCTTAAACATGACACTTCTCCTCAATGAGATATATAAGTGTACAAAGTTTGAAGTTGCTAGCACACATAGTTTAGGAGATACGTTCCGGACAAGAATGTAAGGGTAAAAACAACAAAGGGCAATAACTCAAAAAGTGGGCATGGCAGAGTAACGGTTCTTGAACATGACACTTCTCAATGAGATCTATCAGTGTACCAAGTTTGAAGTTGTTAGCACATATGGTTTAGAAGATATAGCCCGGACAAAAGTGTGACGGACAGACGGACGGACGGACAGACGGAATCGAGCAAACCTATAGTCCCCCAACCGGTAACCGGTGGGGGACTAATAATTCGTCGATTAAAGATATGGAATTCCTGTCTATTGCAGTGAAATTGCGATTTTGAGTTGCAAATGCAATGCTTTTTCCCGCCCGTTGTCATGAATTGGTTACTCATAACAAATGACAACAATCTGATGAAACAACAATGAAAACACTTTCCAGGACACCAAGAAAATCGGACTAAATACGCCAAGGGTGAATACAGAAACGATGTTACGTCGTAGATGTCATCCTTGGCTTGCGAAGATGTCTGAATCCATGCAAGTCACAATTGCCAACAGAGTCCAACCCCTGCGAAAAAAGTTCAAGAGCGAATTTCTAGTTCTAGAACTGTTCTAGAACTGTTCTAGAACTGTTCTAGAATGTTAAATGGCACTTCTAGAACTGTTCGATCTAGAACAGTTCTAGAAGTACAATTTAACATTCTAGAACATTCTATAACAGTTGAGTTCTTGAACTTCAATGAACTTTTCCCAAGGGATTACCCATATTTAACCTTAGTTAACCTGTTACCAGACAGCAAAATTATGGACTGTTCCAAATTCAAAGATGATGCAGACAACAATTCCAAGTGAATATATTGATAAGTTTTTTGGTCTTTCTGTGAAGAAAACATTTTGGGAAATGAAGCAATTGCTTGTCTCAAGCAATTTCTTCATTTTCCACAATGTTTTCCAAAGCCTTTATGTTGAAGGAACGTCGAGTCACACCTTTTATGAAATATGTGAAAAGGGGCTACCCAAAGGGGAAAACTATTTAGAAGGGGGCACGTTTATGTCGAGTGACTAAAATAGGAAGAAATATTGAATGAAAATAGAGTAAAAAGATGCATTGTAACATAATTTCTTTATTCATGGAATTATATTTATTGCAGGCATTTTAATATAATTATACATAGGTACAATAACTGCTTACGACAGTGAACTCGTTGTAATTACATGGCCAAATTTTAGGCGTGTTCAAATTCAAAGATTGAGATTTATCACTTTTCTATCTTTCTGGACAAAAACATTGTGAGAAATAAAGAAAGTGCATGTCACAAAACAGTTTCATCAATTTCCACATTGTTTTCCAAAGCTTTTATATCGTAGGAGTCAAAAAGCGTTAGTTTGTTGGAATGGCTTAAATTTAGATTAAACAATGTTTGGCCGGAAAAGGAGAAATAAATTCTCATTTAGCCTTTCCTGTGAGCGATTTACTAACTTGGAGAATGTGTGTTTTTGTGGGTTTTTTGTGATGTAAATGGTGTTTTGTTTTTTTCTTTTTTTTTTAGATTCTTTGGAATCATGGACAAAATAAAATCAGAAATGATACAAAAGATACAAAGAAATATCACAAATTATTTTTCTCTTTTATCACTACTATTACTGTTCCCTATAATCGACTGAAGTTTAGAAAGCTTACATATACCAAGAAACATTTTTTTCTTTGATAATATTTTTGAAAGATAAATATCCACAATCAATAATCAAAATGATTTTAATGTAAGAGATATGATTCCTAAATAAGATCCAATTATGATGGATCTGTTTCGATACTCATAATTATTGATAGTTGCGTGGCAGAGAAAAGATAGACCCCCCCAAAATGAAGATTTTTGTATAATGGCCAAAACTTTTTTTTTCCCAAAATTTGAAATATTCATTTTTTTTTGCGATTTTACAGCATATTTAAACAATCTCTTGGTCTTTTGTTGTATCTTAAAATGACATTTCACATTTATTTCATTTTTTTAAAAGTATGTCTTGGTGCAAAGATTGTTTATTCTAACGCGTAGAAACGGCCCATTTTTTAAGTTGTTATCTATAAGCGAAAAATACGCCTTCAAAGTTGAGACAGAAATCACAAATTCTATAGGAATCTGAACTGTTGTCCACAACAATTTGTTTAATTTTAGCACAAAAATGTATATTTCTCGCAAACGGTATAATATTTTGGCTTGAAAGTTTCATAATTTTCATAAGAAAACATGCTCTTTCAGATAGAATAAAAGTAAAATTTATTTAAAAATAATCGTGAAATGTCACTTTAATACTCTTCAAGACTTTCTGAACAATTACCAGCTTCTCGTGTATGCATATGGAACAATACATTTATTATTTCTACAGTTAATTTTCTATTCAAATATGTTGATCTGTTAACTATCTCTTCGTGTTTTGCTGTCATTTTTAGATCTAAATAGATAAATAGATTTTGTGTCAAAAGCCATTTAAACTATCCTCATATTATAGATTATTCAGAAAAGAAATCAATTGTTTTGTTGTCAAATGCAATTTCAATAGTCATCATCATAATTCTTTTTTTTTTTTTCAGAAAATAGAACCATAAAAATTAAGTGTTGTTTTCCTTTTAAATGCCATTTTCAATGTAACCCCCTTTACATATTCAAATATTATTGATGTCATTATTACATGCCATTTACCCCATATCGCGCCCCCTAATCCGCTATAGGTAAGAAAATCGACTCGACGTTCCGGGAACACACCAAAAAGCGTCAATGTTTGGGGATGGGTTAACTCTTTCCCAAACGACAAAATTTTAGGGTGATCCAGTTAAAATCTGCCACAAATGACAAAATGGATGTCATTACAGATAGGATTTGTGTAAAATATCGCACAGAAAATATTGAGACAAAAGAAGAAACTGCTGATAACCAGCAGTTTCTTCCTTTGTTTCAATGTTTTCCGAAGCCTATTCTATTAAGGACGTCAAAATCAGGTCTTGTTTGGGAAAGGGTTAAGATGTTTCCTTGAATAAAAGTTTCCTTCCAGCGATAAAACAGTAAATTAATAGCCAGTTTTGAATCCCTTTTGCCATTCAGGCTGATCTTTTTTTGATTCTGCGCAACCTACCAAAACAGTCAGATTATTCTAGGGTAAGCAATTTGCTTACTGTAACTACTTTAACCCTTTCCAAAACCCTTTCCAAAACGACAACATTTTAGGGTGGTCCAACTTGAAAAGTGTTACAGACAACAAAATAAATCTTATCAAAAGGAGAAAGTATGTTTGTTACAGACCAGAAAATATTGAGACAAAAGGAGAAAGTGCTGGTTACCAGCACTTTCTTCTTTTGCCTCAATTTTTTCCAAAGCCCTATCTCCTAGGGACGTCAACATGTAAGACCAAAAATGGTAGATACTTTTCACTATAAAAATATACTTTAATTTACAATTAGTAAAGTCTTGCCCTTTGCCATCTATCTAATATGGCATTAGTTTGCACCAAAAAAGTTTGTTTTCTAACACTATGGATTTCCTTAAAATCTACATTTTATACACAAAATCACTTTTTTTAAAATTTACACAGAATCATTATTTATAATCTTCAAAGATGTATCTACAAAAAATCCCTTAAAAATTGATATATACAAAATGATATTCAATATTTCATATGCAGAGTCAAATTTTATTATTCAATCTAAATGTTAGCGAAAACAGCAGATCTTCGGAAGAAGAAAATCGATGCTTTTCAACACTAAACCTCACAACTGCAGCTCGTTTTGATCTGCAGAGCTTTACTATTTCTTTGTTGAAGAGCAACACATTGCCGATTAATAAGCAGCATTTTCTTCTTTTCCTGGAAGATTGCTATATGTCCAGTGAGGTTGTCGAAAAGGACTTTTAACAGAATAAAGGTCATGAAATAAAGGTTTAGCTTTGCTAGTTTAATCTATTTCAAGACCACAAAATTTGGACAAACTCAAAGTTCTCTATCTATGTTGGAGACAACAATTTTTAGAAAATTAAATTTTAAAATTTTTCATCACTCTTGTTAGAAAACATTGTGAGAAATGAAAAAAATGCTTGTAATAAACAATTTCTTAATTTTCCACAATGTTTTCCAAATCCATTTTCTTGTGAGGCATCAAAAAGTGTCCATGTATTCCAAAGGGTTAACCCCTTCCTAAATGACAAAGATGAAGACTGGTCCAAATTGAAAGTTGTTGCAGCAAGTTATAAGTTAAACCTTTCCCAAACGGCAAAATTTTATGGTGATCCACTTCAAAAACTGCGACAAATGACAAAATGGCAGTTATGAAAGATAAAATTTGTGTAAAATATGGCATAGAAAATATTGAGACAAAAGGAGAAACTGCTGGTTATCAGCAGTTTCTTCTTTTGTTTCAATGTTTTTCCAAGCCTTTTCTATTAGGGATGTCAAAACCAGGTCTTGTTTGGGAAAGGATTAAACAAAATGTTCATGAAAAGAGAATAATCTTCATCCCACAGCATAGAAATCTCTGGGAGAAAAGAAGAAATGATGATTACCAGCATTTTTCTTCTTTTCCCTTAAAGATTTCTATGTGTAATATAACATTTGTAAGGTTGTCAAAAAACAAGAATTTTTCTGAGAAAAGGAAACATAATTCATCTTATTTTGGTCAAGCTTTATAAATTCTACATGGCATAAATCAGTTGTCGCCGTCTTCGGTGTATTTCTTGTTTTTCTTCCCAAGAATCTTCAACAGATTTTTTGGCATAAAGTATGGCTTCTCAGTCGAACCATCGTTTCTTTCAAGGTCCTCCACTGTAAAAATAACAAAAGTCACATAATAAACAAGGTGTCAAAGTGTCTTGAGAAGGTGATCGGGCAAATTAATCAAGAAGAAAAATTCCGAAACCTACGATTGTGCTGAAAACGATCGAATACGCTTCAAATTCAGTTATTTTCTGAAAGTTAAACCAATTTCCTACAAAAACAGAATACGTTTTATATTTGTTCCTGTGTGCAAAATGCCTTCATTGATCATTTCTCGGACCCTACTTGATTCAAAATAGACGCATCCACGCACTTGTCAGTTTGGAAAATTACTGCCCGAGTAATTGATCAATTAACTTCATTTTGAGTATCCCTCTATGACAAAAGCAATTTACTCATGATCTTTGAAACACTTTTTAAGTGCATGTTTACTGAGAATCAAGCGTTAACAGGACTCTGTTGTTGCTGATTTTGGTTCTACTTTCGTTTTGAAGGAAACTGTCATAAAGAATCAATAGTAGAAATAACTATCGTGATATTTAAAAGTTCTATCAGCCTATTGCTATTGTAAGGTAAAATATCGCCGTACAGCCATAAGTCGACATATCGTTTCACCACTATTTCTCCCAAAATAGAAACTTTTGGTTAGGGCAAGTGCACATCTGGTCTGGGCTCGTAGCATCTGGCAGCAGCAAGCCCGGCGTTCTTGTAGCCAAAAAAGTTAATGTTGAACCCTGAAGAAACAGGAGGTAATGAGGGTAACCAGTATTTCTCCTTTTCTCTATTTGTTTCTAAAACATTTAAAGGAAGCTACAGTAATACTCACAGAAACATAAGAAGAGTGTATCCACTGCCATATTGTAAACACTGAAGAAACAGGAGGCAACCACAAATGAACCTAGAGTCACCAGCTGAAAATGTAAAATTGAATTTTGAATTAGTTAACCCTTAACCAAATGACAAAATATTTGACTGGTCCAAATTCAAAGATATTGCAGTAGACAATTTAAACTGCATGAATAAAATTTTATATTTTGTTGTTTGGGAAACAGTTAAAAAGGCTCAATGGCAGATCAAGAGGGACTTCAAAGGGTTCAAATGAACCACCCTCTGCAGCCTAATTATTTTATTTTCACATAGAAATAGATCCAATGTAAATTGTGTAATACTAGGAAGAAAACAAACCACTTATTTGCTTGTTTGAATCCACTTCACAGAAAACCTGGATTCGCCCCCATATTTTTTTGAGAACAGGATGTGTTTGTGAAACACAAATGCCCCCCAAAATGGATATACTTTTCAATTTAAGGCCGATGTCAACTTTTCATGTTAAGTTTCGGACAGAAAGACAATGGTTAAACAATATGCCCCTGATCTTTCGATACGGAGGCATAAAAATTGTCACAATATATTACAAAGTTACTTACCACCACAGGGACTACATAGAAGTTGAGTGAGGGTTTGTATGTGTTCAAAAATGTTATGTCTCCATTGAAGAAGAAATAGGAGGCACATGCTGAAATCAAATAAAATAGATCATTATACATATATGTCAACCAGAAACAAGAGTTGTCTACAAACACTGTAGCTCGCCTATACAAGAGTTTGTCGCAACAAGAATTGTCTGCGGACAATAAAGCTCTCCCTAACGAGAGCTTATCACAAAGAAAAGTCATTTCCTAAGTCAAGGTAAAAGGTCATGGTCCAAAATAAAAATCCATGGCAGGAGGTATCAATGTGAATAAGATAACAGCCAAGTTAAAGGTTTTGAAAAGTAGGTCAAACTCCAAGGTCATGGACAATTGTGAACGGTGTTGGTAGGAGGTGTCCATGCGTTGAATATCAAGGCTGCATGTGTAAAAGGACATGAGATATAGGCCAGGTTAAAGTTTTTTAAAGTAGGTCAAACTCGAAGGTCAAGGTCACAAGGTCATGGTCAAATGTGAACGGTGTTGGTAGGAGGTGCAATGTGTGAAATATCAAGGTTGTATGTGTAATAGGACATGAGATATAGGCCAGGTTAAAGTTTTTTAAAATTAGGTCAAGGTCACAAGGTCATGAACAAACGTGAACAATGTTGGCAGGAGGTGTCCATGTGTGAAATATTAAGGCTGTATGTGTAATAAGACATGAGATATAGGCTAGGTTAAAGTTTTTTTAAAAGTAGGTCAAACTCCAAGGTGACGGGTACAAGGTCCAAGGTCATGGTCAAATGTGAACGATGTTGGTAGGAAGTGTTTATGTGTGAAATATCAAGGCTTATTGTGTAAAAAGTCATGAAATATAGGCCAGGTTAAAGTTTTTTTTTAAAAGTAGGTCAAGTTCCAAAGTCAAGGTCACAAGGTCAAAAGTCATGGTCAAATATGGACGGTGTTGGTAGGTGTCCATGTGTGAAATATCAAGGCTGTATGTGTTATAGGGCATAAGAAATAGGCCCAGTTAAAGTTTTTTTAACAAGATGTGTTTGTGAAACACAAATGCCCCCGAAATGGCCATTTCTCTAAAATGTTAAGTTTTTGGTGGAATAAAGGGTTAATAAGGGTTAAGTGATGACCTTGAGGAAGGTCAAATTGCATGGAACAGATACATGTCATTGAAAAGAAGTTGCATACCAAATTTGAGCTTTGTATGTCAAATACTTTTGGAGAAAAGGCAAAGGTTAAGTTTTCAGAGTAAAAGGTTAAGTTTTCATAGAGTAAAGGGTTGATAAGGGTTAACGGTTGACCTTGAGGAAGGTCAATTGCATGGAACAGATAGATATCATTGAAAGGAAGTTGCATACCAAATTTGAGCTTTGTATGTCAAATACTTTTGGAGAAAAGGCAAAGGTTAAGTTTTGGGACAGACGGACAGACAGACGGACAGACAGACGGACGGAAGGACAGACAGACAGACAGACGGACATGAGTAAAACAATATGCCCCCGATCTCTCGATACGGGGGCATAAAAATGGTCAAACTCCAAAGTCAAAGTCACAAGGTCAAAGGTCATGGTCCCAAAATGAAAGGTCTTGGTTAGAGGTATCCTCAGGTATTATATTAATGCTGTATCTGTAATAGGGCATAAGATAAAGGCCAGGTTAAAGTTTTTAAAAATGACCAAAAAGTAGGGCAAACTCCAAGGTCAAGGTCACAAGGTCAAAGTCTCAAATGAAAGGCCTTGGTTAAAGGTACCCACATGTGAAATATGAAGACTGTATCTCTGATAGGGCATGAGATATGGGTCAGGTAAAAGTTTTTGCGGATGCTGAAGCCGACATCCGGGGTTATGACAACAGCTCTTCCTAGACTATCGTCCCGGGCGAGCTAAACAAGAGTTGTCTGCGGACAACGTAGCTCGCCTATACAGGAGCTTGTCACAAAACCAGCTAATTTTCAAAAGTAGGTCAAACTCCAAGGTCAAGGTCACAAGGGTCATGGTCCCAAATGAAAGGTCTTGGCAGGAGGTTTCCATGTGTGAAATATCAAGGCTCTATCAATACTAGTGCATGAGATATAGGCCAGGTTAAAGTTTTTCAAAAGTAGGTCAAACTCCAAGGTCAAGGTCACTAGGTCAAAGGTCATGGTCCCAAATGAAAGGTCTTGTCGAGATGTATCTATATATGAAATATCAAGGCTGTATCTCTAATAGTGCCTAGGATATAGACCAGGTTAAAGTTTTTCAAGTGAAGACGGGACGGGACGGGATGGTACGCCGACACTAGGGCTGTGACATTAGCTCCTGGACATAAAGTCCCAGCTCCCTAAAAAGGAGTCAAAGGTCAAAGGTCAAGGACTCAAGGTCGCTAGGTCAAAGGTCATGGCATGAGGCATCCATATGTGAAATATCAAGGCTGTATCTATAATAATGCACGAGATATAGGCCAGGTTAAAGTTTTTTAAAAGTAGGTCAAACTCCAAGGTCAAGGCCACTAGGTCACAAAATCCATGGTCCCAAATGAAAGGTCTTTGCAGGAAGTATCCATATGTTAAATATCAAGGCTGTATCTGTATCAGTGCTTGAGGTATAGTCCAGGTTAAAGTTTTCAAGTGAAGAAGCAACGCCAAACCTGCAATGCCACGCCGGCACTAGGGCTGTGACATTAGCTCCGCGATCATTAAGTCCTGGCTCGCTAAAAAAGCTCTCAAGAGAAGTCAATTTACCATTTCAAAGGCTTTTTTTCTATTGAAGCATGCCTTCTGACCAAAAGACATATTCTTGAATCCACATTATTTTTGTAGGGTGGTTTACGCCCCTGATACCCAAACACTAATTACCAATTAAAAAAGCTTTATTATTCATCATCACATTAATGAAATATAAAATATTGTTTCCAAATTGCTGTAAAATTTAAGACAAATAGCCTGTCAATTTGATTTCAAACAAAAACTCTTACCCATTCCACCAACAACAAGCAATTTTCCGATCAAGATGAGAAAATCTGTCGTCTTATCTATCACCAATACTCTGTAAGAAACGTTAAGTCAGAAGTTAACCCATTACCAAACAACAAAACTTTAGCCTAGCCCAAACTCATAGATGTTGCAGATGACAATTTCCATTAAACAAAATTTAACATTTTTTGGTCTTTCTTGGTGTAAAACATTGTGGGAAATGAAGAAATTGCTTGTTACAAGCAATTTTTTTCATTTTCCACAAAGTTTTCCAAGGCCTTCATTTTGTGGGGCGTCCAAAGCGTCAATGTGTGGGAAAGGGTTAACCTATTACAAAACATTGACAGGACCAAATCCAAATAAGTAACAGATAACAATTTTAACTCATTTCCCACACATTGAATCTTTTTGACTCCCCAAAAGATAAAGACCTTGGAAATATTGTGGGAAATGAAGAAATTGCTTGTCACAAGCAGTTTCTTCATTTCCTACAATGTTTTTACCCACAAATACCAAACAATTTTTAATATCATTCACTTGAAATTGTTGTCTGCAACACCTTTGAATTTAGACCAGCTTGAAATTTCAGGAAATGGGTTAAGTAATAAAATTTTCCTTTTTTTTTTGGGGGGGGGGGTAGAAAAGATTGTTGGAAATAATAAATTGCTTGATACAGCCTACATAATGTCTACATTTGAGCCGCGATCTGGAAAAACGTCTCTTATAGCATTTGAGAACAATATAGTTCCAGGTCAGCCTGCGCATACACGCAGTCTGACCAGGAACCATGTTGTTCTCCAATAGCTTCCACATGGTCTGTAGCAACAATTTGAGAGAAACATGGCGGCTTGTTAGACTGCATCTAGGCACAGCCCGACCTTGAAATCTGGCTGCCTCAAATGCTATAAGGGACGTTTTTCCAGATCCTGGCTCATTTGTATTCTGGCACTGTCTAAGTGGCCCATATCATCTACGATCTTACAGTTAATTTTTGCATAATTACTAAAAAATACTTGTTACAACAACCCTGCTTGGCCCAATCTGATTTCTCGTGCAATCAGATGTTTTGATACACAGTTTACACAAAAATGTGGTCGTAAGATCTTTGATAATACCCACCCCAGGACTGAAAGTCGTCTGAGGTTTCAAAGGAAGCCTACCAGATGGACAGACTGAAGGAGAGATAAACCAAGCAGGAAATTTCACCTCTGGCTCTTTGGTGCTAATGATGAGTAGCATACCTTAACCCTTTCCCAAACAAGGCCTGGTTTTGACGTCCCTAATAGAAATGGCATGGAAAAACATTGAAACAAGAGAAGAAACTGCTGATAACCAGCAGTTTCTCCTTTTGCCTCAATATTTTCTGTACTTTTTCTACACAAATCCTGTCCCAATCTGCATCTGTTTTAAAGTCTGCAGCGACTTTCGAATTGGACCATCCTAAAATTTTGTTGTTTGGGAAAGGGTTAATATGAGTCTTGGAGATAATGTGTAAATGATATTTTTTTACCTGACTACATTCCTCATAATCAACATAAAGGCACTTTTGGCTGAGCTGCAGAAATTCTTCCCATGTATGGCAATCTGGAATGGAACAAGTATATCTTCGCTTTAAAACAACAAGAGCTGTCCTAAGACAGCGCGCTCGACTTTCTAAGTTGCTTAGTATAAAGGGGGCATAACTCCAAAGATAGTGGAGCCAGGGTTATGGGCCTTGATAGTAAGGTAGAGGGTTTGATGGTAAATAAGTATTCTAAGTTTGGGTTGAATCCCTTTGATAGTATGGAAGTTATTGATGTTTGAAAAAACTTTAACCTTGGTTGCAACGCCAATGCCAACGCCAACGCCGACGCCCGGGTGACAGTATAAGCTCTCATTTTCTTTGAAAAGTCGAGCTAAAAACCTCGTAACTGCAGCTTATTTTAAGCTGAAGTTACTAGGTTTTCGTTAAAAAGTAACAATAAACAAATGATACTTATTCCTCATTTAAAGGCAACAGTGGTTGTCAAATTACATCAAGATATGCCATGCTTGACCGATTGTAATCAATGATTAGTGATCTTGAATTAGTGAAAGACACAGAGCCGAAAATAACAAAACACTGAGCAATCATTAAAATGCAAAATAAACTTTACTAGCCCTATGTATTAGTACTAATTTGCTCTCAAGAAAGAAAGACTATTACAGTTATTTCTTAACTGAACTTTTCTGAGGATGAAAGTTAGATTTGAGAAATACCTTCCATAATTTAAGGCGTGGTCACACACAATCCCAAGCCCACATCTCATCCAGAATTATGCTGTAAAACTCACTATCTTCAGACGTGTTCTGGCTGTGATGTGTATGTGACCAGAGCCGCGTTCTTTAGAGCGAGATTTCTTACGATATCTTGAGATTTCTTAAGATGTTTTAGGATAAAGCGCTCTTTTGAGCAAGATTTTTAAGATGATCACTGCGAGCCGCCATTGCTCTATTCATATTTCGGAACCCCTCGGTAAATTCTGTAGAATCTATATAGGAGAGAATTGACCAAGTTGTTCCGAATGCTCCATGATTCATAAACCGCGGAGTTCCGAATGCTCCATACTTCATACAAATGACTCATGATGACGTCATTTGTATGAAGTATGGAACATTTGGAACACCTTGCTTATAATCTGGGTCTCAAAAACGCTGTATCAAAAACATCTTAAGAAATCTTAAAAAATCTCGCTCTAAAGAACGGGCCCCAGGCCTTTAGATCCAACTCACCATAATGTAAGCATTTTTGTTCAAAAATCGAATAAATTTCTCAAGGCACCAAAAGCAGCACTTAAGGCATCTGAAACAATATGGTTTTGCTGTGTTACTAAACTGTGAATTCGAAAGTAATTTAACTTTAACAATTTATTGGAAAGTAGGAAAGTAACAATTTAAATTTCTAAGATTTAAAATTTGTTCAGAATTATCTAGACCAACCTTGTTACAGTAGGGCCAATTTGGCACAAGGCTTATTTATGGCTACATAGCAGCCAAATAAACAATGTTTTTAATCCTTTCCCAAAAAGCAAAATTGTAGGGTGCTTGGTTCAATTCAAAAGCTGCTGCCGATGACAAAATGGAAGCTTATGAAGATGGGATTTGTGTATAAAACCTGTTACCAGAATTTTTATCTTTTGCCACAATGTTTTCCCAAGTCTTTTTTAATTAAA
Source organism: Fragum sueziense (assembly GCA_963680895.1). Classification (NCBI taxonomy): domain Eukaryota; kingdom Metazoa; phylum Mollusca; class Bivalvia; order Cardiida; family Cardiidae; genus Fragum; species Fragum sueziense. The sequence continues at coordinate 15,016,071 of OY804605.1, read as the reverse complement.
GATGTCAAAAGCTGGTCTTGTTTGGGAAAAGGTTGCACATGAGGTTTTAAGATTGTAAAAAAAACACTTACAATTGACAATAATCAATCTTCTGCATTTAAAACAAAAACCAGTAATAAATTGCCGCTTTTCATTGTAAAGCAGCAAAATCATGGTCCATGTGGTAAACATTAAAGTGATTGACTTATAAAAAAGAAATAGGAAAGATTTCTTACTTCATGAAAAACTTTGCCACTGGATTTTCTGATCCTTTCAGTTTATGATCGAGATACTCCAAGAATACTCGAATAATCTGTATGATTGCAATAATGAGCGAACCAAAGGCTAGGGAACCCAAATGGTATCTGAAAAGAAATGTGACATTTTGATTACTATTAGTTTTATAATACCACTGCTTTTCAGCAAAAACCTCGTAACTGCAGCTTGTTTTAAGCTGCAGTTACGAGGTTTTTGTTGAAAAGCAACAGTATGCATCGATGGGCAAAAATGTATCAATCCATGTGAGTGTATGCAGTTTGCATAGTCTGACTAGGATTGGAGCATTTTGTTTTCGTCATTTCAAATCCCTGATCCTTTCAGTTTATGATCGAGGTACTCAAGGAATACTCGAATAATCTGTATGATTGCAATGATGTGCGAACCAAAGGCTAGGGAACCAAGATGGTATCTGAAAAGAAATGCATGTGACATTTTGACTTCTATTAGGTTTATAATATTGCCGCTTTTCAGCAAAAACCTCTAAACTGCAGCTTGTTTTAAGCTGCAGTTACCAGGTTTTTGTTGAAAAGCGACGATATGCAACGATTGGCAAAATTATATCAACCCATGTCAGTCTATGCAGTTCGCACAACCTGACTAGGGTTGGAGCATTTTGTTAAAGTCAATTATAATTCCTGATCCCTTCAGTTTATGATCGAGATATTCAAGGAATACTCGAATAATCTGTATGATTGCAATAATGAGCGAACCAAAGGCTAGGGAACCCAAATGGTATCTGAAAAGAAATATGACATTTTGATTACTATAAGTTTTATAATACCACTGCTTTTCAGCAAAAACCTCGTAACTGCAGCTTGTTTTAAGCTGCAGTTACAAGGTTTTTGTTGAAAAGCGATGATATGCATCAATGGGCAACAAGAGTGCCATGGTCACAATATAAGCCGCCACTTATAAAACTTGAGACAAAAAAAATGACATTGACAAGGATTCATAAATATTCACTCAAAAACCTGTAAAAAGTTGTGTTCACAAAAAGGTTTTTATAAATATCCAGTCACAATCCTGGAAGGAATTGCGTTCATAAGGCTGAAATATCATTCACAAGGCTGAAATATCATTAAGCCCCAGAGACTAAGATTGAAGGGGGCATAACTCAGGTAAAATCAATGAACCATAAAATCCTTACTTCATGCATATCTACCAATCAAGGTAATAACATCCACCAAGTTTCACTAGAATCCAGCCAGAATCTTAGGAGGAGTTGCGTTTACGGCTGCAATTTCAATAAGCCCCAGATACTAAGTTTTAAGGGGGCATAACTCTGGCAAAAATCAATGAACCATAAAATCCTTTCTTCATGCACATCTACCAATTGAGGTGATAACATTGACCAAGTGTCATCAATATCCAGCCAGAAACTTAGGAGGAGTTGCGTTTACAAGGCTGCAATTTCAATGAGCCCCAGAGACTAAGTTTTAAGGGGGCATAACTCAGTCAGAAATCAATGAACCATAAAATCATAAAATCCTTCCTTCATGCACATCTACCAATTGAGGTTATAACATCCACCAAGTTTCATTAAGATCTAGCCAGAATCTTAGGAGGAGTTGCGTTGACAAGACTGCAATTTCAATAAGCCCCAGAGACTAAGTTTTAAGGGGCATTACTCTGGCAAAAATCAATGAACCATAAAATCGTTCCTTCATGCACATCTACCAATTGAGGTGATAACATTGACCAAGTTTCATTAAGATCCAGCCAGAAACTTAGGAGGAGTTGCGTTGACAAGAATGCAATTTCAATAAGCCCCAGAGACTAAGTTTAAAGGGGGCATAACTCAGGCAAAAATCAACGAACCATAAAATCCTTCCTTCATGCACATCTACCAATTGAGGTGATAACATTGACCAAGTTTCAAGAAGATCCAGCCAGAAACTTAGGAGGAGTTGCGTTGACAAGGCTGCAATTTCAATAAGCCCCAGAGACTAAGTTTTTAAGGGGCATAACTCAGGCAAAAATCAATGAACCATGAAATCCTTCCTTCATGCACATCTACCAATTGAGGTGATAACATTGACCAAGTTTCAAGAAGATCCAGCCAGAAACTTAGGAGGAGTTGCGTTGACAAGAAAAGTGGACGGACGTACTGACGGATGGACGGACAGACGGATGGACGGACAGACGGAGAAGATGACGCCAATATACGTCCGCCTCCGGCGGCGTATAAAAATGTATCAACCCATGACAGTCTAAGCAGTCACCACAGTCTGACTAGGGTTGGAGCATTTTGTTTTCGTCATTTCAAATTTCTGATCCTTTCAGTTAATGATCAAGGCACTCCAAGAAAACTCGAATAATCTATATGATTGCAATGATGAGCGAACCAAAGGCTAGGGAACCTAAATGGTATCTGAAAAGAAATGTGTCTTTTTCTATTTCTTTAAATTCTATATCACTGCATTTCAGCAACAACCTCGTAATGACAGCTTGTTTAATGAAGCTTGTCTTAAGCTGCAGTTACAAGGTTTTTGTTCTAAAGCAAAAATAAGCGAAAATGGACAAAAATATATCAACCCATGTCAGCCTGTGCAGTGGGCGCAGTCTGACCAGGGTTGGAACACTTTGTTTTTGGTCAATTTGAATTCCTGATACTTTCAGTTCTTCATCAAGGTACTTTAAGAATACTCAAATGATCTGTATAATTGCAATATTAAGTAGACCAAAGGCTAGGGAACCTAAATGGTATCTGAAAAGAAATGTGACATTTCATTGTCGATGAGAACTATAATATTGCTGCTTTTCAGCAAAACCTCGAAACTGCAGCTGTTAAGCTTCAGTTACTAGTATTTTGTTGAAAAGCTATGATATGCAACAATGCCCAAAATGTACCAACGAAGGTCAGCCTGCGCAGTTGGCAGTCTGACCAGGGTTGCAACATTTTGTTTGGGTCAATTCAAATACCTGATCCTTTCATTCTTACGTCAAGGCCAACGCTAAGAGTACTCAAATAATCTGTTTAATTGCTATACTAAGTGAACCAAAGGCTAGGGAGCCAAGGTTGTATCTAAAATAAAGAATCAAATATCCTTGATATATGTCTAATCACATGAAAAAAAGGGATAAACAGTTGAAATTTTGTCATAATATTGAAATATCAAAATGAGATATAATACAGATACACATATATGATACATGCATGTCAAACTTAAACCAAGAATTTCTATGTAACACATAAGATCAAATATTTAGTTCAACTAGAATGACAGTCTGAGTAATGATTATTTGCCTCAAGAATGATATTATGGTCACAATAATAATTATGACACTTGCATTTATAAGATTAAAATATAATGGCCCCCTATAATGTTTACGCAAATACCCAAGAGATTGAAAAAGTTTCCCTGTCCCCCAATTTTTCTAATAGTCAAACCAAGGTTGGTAAATTACTTACCTAAATGATCTATAAATAGAACTCATCAGGGGGTATGTAGGGATGTCTTTGGGTTTATTAAAGGCCCAGTAATACGAAGCAAACGCGCCTGCGAGAGTCATTTCCCCTAGGGCAATCACAAAGTTGACCATCCAAAACAACATGAACAGATTGTAGATTTGTAGGTATATCGTGTACCTGCAAAGATTACAATACATTTCTCAAGTAGAAAAATACCAAAATGGCTCAAATCAAAACTTAGCCTTGTAGCCATGAAGAGTAAACTTTGTAAAAATATTATTTGTGCCTATCTGTTGTTTAATTTCTTCTGTTTTTGGTAAGAACAATTCACATGAAGATATAAACTTGAAATTTGATCAATTCTTATATCTTACACACCAAAGCAGCTGTTCAAATTTAATAGCCTCACAAAATCTCAGTTTTTGTTACAAGGCTATATGTAGAATGTTATAATGTCAGCTTTTTTAGATTTCCACACACGTATTACCATTGTGTCCTAGCCTTAAGCTCAGTCACCGCCTTATAGCCTTTCCAAAGCTTTGTTCGCTACAATTTGAACATAATACAAGTTTCCTTGTGCAATAGAAAAGAAACAGTGTAATACCATTGAATGGAAATTAAATTTAAAATTCAAATTAAATTCAAAATTAAATGTGTGCAAATTGACATGAGCTATCATGCAAAAAAGTAGCCATTAATTTTTAGCAAAATTGCATATTTTGTAAAGAAAGATGTTCCGGTATTTGAATGTACATTGAACTTCAAATACTTAAATACAAATGTAACCCATTTCCAAACAGTGACCCATTAAGACCTAAATAGAAAAGGCTAGGGAAAACATTGAGGCAAAAGAAGAAAATGCTGAATACCAGCATTTTCTCCTTTTGCCTCAATATTTTCTATGCTATAATATACACATTTTCTTCTTTTGATATCGACTGTTTCTTTCATCTTCAAATTCTATAGAAATGGACCGGTCTAGAATTTTGTCATTTGGGAATGGGCTTACTCCCTTGATGTAATTATAGTCATTAAACGCCTATTTCTGCATGATAGGTCATTAAAATCCTTTCAGCGCCATAGGCAACACACATCTACATTAAGGTAGAGCACCACATTTGGTAAATATTGCCCAGTAAATTTTCTCAAAACAAAATCTGGCCAAGATATGAATGTTTTTGTAAAATGAGTCTAGCTCATTCCCAAGAATTCTGTAAAATATTTGTCTCTTTTGAGTATAAACTTGGCGCTGAAAGGGTAAAATGTAAATCAAGTGAAGCAAGGTTGTTATTTCATAATCCAACATACCGTGTTTCACCTAATAGACGCGCCCCGTCGCGATGCAAAACGCCGTGGAGGCGCGTTTATTTCGTACCACTTTTACTGAATTTTAAAGTGCTTCGCTGAATGTAGAAAATCAACCTACCGTAAATTATCGATCAAGATATGTCACTTAATCAGTAGATGACATTGTATCTTATAAATACACACCGGGTACATGTATAAATCGGCGGAGACGAAACGACGTAACTGTCATCCAGTCTACAGTTACCTGCCAGTCTAGTCCTTTGTCTCGAAAAGGCGGGTGTGTTCTACTTTCGTTTTCGGAATGTTTTGATTTCTTCTTCTTCTTCACTTTACAAAATAATAAAACATACTTCCCGTGGTATCTGTCCATATTCATTAATTCATTTTCGGCAAAAATGATTTATTTTTCATTTGTGTGCGTACTATCAATTCGCTTTCCACTTCTTAATTTACAACTCAAACGCAACCTCTTACAGGGCTTTGAAATGAACTGCATAAATGGTCACTCTGCAAGGGGAATGATAAAGGAAAGTTTATCAATGCTCATACCGGGGCCGGATGAATTTCAATTCTACCTAGAGAGGGATAACCATAATTAAATTATTCAATCAATTACCCGAGCCGTATACCCTATTATAAGATGCTTTACTTGTTGAGATAAAGCGTTTTTCCACAAGTATGATCATCACAAAGATGAAGTTTGGTGGAGTTTGAGTTTGGAATTTGTCATTACCGTCTACTCTACGGTCTACTCTACAGTCAAGGTAAGGTCGGGTGAAGGTGGGAGGGGTGTCCCATGGCTTCCGAGATTGTAAATATAGTGGGGACGCGTCTATTAGGGAGGGCGCGTCTATAAGGTGAAATACGGTACATGTTATTCTTTTATCATATTTTCATTACAATGCAGCAACCATCAAAGGGCATCTTGTACCTTTATACAACTATTTTCAATTTCAAGTGCAGACCAATCTAGTTCTTGTATGTAGTTAATTAGTCAAATTTCAAGCTTTTGCTTGCCAGCAAAATGATAATGAAGATCAGTTTTAAAAAAAGAAAACATTCAGCATAATTATCATTTATTAGCAAAATTTGAAAATGCTGTAAGTAGATCTACACCTTGTTCAAGCGGTAATTATGACATTTTTTTCATGAAGCTGGATTAGTAATGTCCCATTTACTCAACCTTTGCCATATTGGCACAATCAGCCTAAATGCAAATCATATTTTCAAACTGAAAGTTAAATTATCTCCCTTTAAAAACTCAAAAGGATGAATCACCTCTCTTAACACTTACCTACTACTTAGGGAGAAACACACAAATAAGAAAGAAGAAAGAGATATTTATAACAAAGCCACAGATATGAGGGATTGAAGGCTTTACCAGATGTAACATTTCATTAATTTAACCCCATAAACCCTCTCCCAAACAAGGCCAGCCCTGCGTTCAGTAGACAAACTGTTAGCTAACATTACCAACATTCACAACTTCTTTGACCCAAATTTGACAGAATTGACCGAGTATTCCGAATGAAACGGCTAACTGTTAGCTAACGTTTTGTCTTACTGAACACAGGGCTGGTTTTGACGTCCCTGAAAGAAAAGGCTTGGGAAAACATTAAGACAAAAGAAGAAATTGCTGTTAATCAGCAATTTCTCCTTTTTTCTCAAAATTTTCTGCGCTATATTTTACATGAATCCCGCATTTATCAACATCCAATTTGACGTCTGCAGTGGCTTTCTAATAGGAAAAGTTCAAATTTTCGGGATTTGGAAACGGGTTAATTGTTCATCAAGCCCTATGCTGTGGGTACTCATTTAAATTGTCTCATCGCGACAATTCCAATGAGTACCCACAACATAGGGTTTGGATTTGAAATAAGAAAGTAATAATGTCTATAGCCCCTCTTATCTGTAGCTCTATAATAATACAAAGATACTTTGACAGCTTTCATTTCATGGCACTATAAGATATCTTGCATTGAATAAATTATTTTGTAAAAAAAAATTACCTAATATTTATTTCAATGTGTTTTACAAACTAACGTTTAATAGCCCCTGCAGACATTTATAAACAACAGTAAAATCTAAGCATTAGGAAATGATTGAAAGAAAACGAAGAAATACGAATTTTGAAAAACATTAATAAAACACTGACCTGCCTTCCTGAGCATATTTCAGCACACCACATACTTCGGACAGTGTACCATTTACCTGGAGAGAAAAAAAATAACACTAATATTAACTCTTTCGCTGCCAATGTCGCCGAAAAGCGACCCATAGGAAGACTGCCAATGTCGCCTATCGGCGAATTTCAAACAATAGCTTAGTGAGGTCATTTAAGGTCAAGGGCAAGGTCATCTGATCAAACTGCTTGATAAAAAGTATGCTATCAGGCAAATTAATTTATGTGCAATGATTCCTAAAAGTTTCAGCTTAATATTATCTAACAACGATTTTTTACTATTCTATAAACTGATAAGCCCTCTTATGGAGACACTCCACAACGGGAAATGGTTCCGGGTCGTAGTATACAAACATAGTTCCGTCAAAAATTGATTCGCTCCTTTTGTTGCATTGATTCTGTGTCTATAGAATAGGCAGATGCATGAAATGTGGTTCTATATACTGGCAGACCATCAGTGTACTGCTAGGATGTGTTTTAATGAATTTGTTGGGAAATAGTTTCTTGCGCGGTCGTGACCTTTCATGGGGGTGTGTCACATGCAGATCCCGAAATAGATGGCAAATTTCAAGGGTGGCTGTGTTCACGGGTGCGTGATTTTAGCTGATGGTGCTATTGATACCACTTTCTTGGTAGTAAATTAAAGGCAAAAAAATGGTCTGTCAGGCAGACTAAGTAAAATGTGCCACAAAGACTTCTGAGAGGAGCTAGAATCTGCCAAATTGGCCCATTTTACTATATATTTAATAGGCCCGTTTCGTTGAGGAGTGACACCTATATGAGCCAGGAGTGAAAATTACGAAATTTCAACTTTGGCCACATTTTTGTGTTTGAAGTTGCTTCAATTGATCTGAAAGTAAAGAATTTGTGACAAATAGACCATATTTTCGAAATTTATGTCATATTTTAACTTGAATTTAAAAAATTTAAAAAATGTTAAAAAGAACAAAGACAACGTTAGAAACCACATCAAATGGGCTCGATTGCTTGTGTCGTCAATTCCTGTGTATTTTTGGATAGGTAATTCCTTTAAGTACTAGTTCAAACTGAAACTAGCTTAGAAATATCGTTGGAAAGGCGAAAAACCCTTTATCCCAGAAACACCCCGCCTAAATTTAAAAAGGTGCGTGACATGATTTTTTCATTAAATTTGATTTAAAATCAACCGTTTTTTGCACAAAATGCCCTTTGTTTTGCTTATCACACAATAAATAAAGCAAATTATTACAAAATTCTGGATTTTAAATCGATTTAATACATATTTAACCATTTCAATAACAGAAAATGACTTTTTAATGTTTAACATTTAGCCCCCCCCCCCCATTTTTGTAAGCCCCCCCCCCCCCCTCGTGATTTCCTTCTATTTCCTATACAAAATCATTTTCAAGTAGGAGAAACACGTATGCAGTAATTATGAATTTCAAAGATATTTTGAAAGCGTTTCAAATGAAAATAGACTGCAGAAACCCTTTACCCTATAAAGACTTATTTTACTATTGATTTCTGTTTTGTGTGTTTTCCACATTTGTATTGTCTTAAAAACCTTTGTTTTTCCTTCTCAAAGACACGGTTTTCAGCTAACTTGAATATCTGAAGACGGGAAATAGCACCAAGAATCTTGTGTAAAATATTTCAGTCGTTTTTAAGATTTTTTTAGTCCACAAAATAACGAATTTTAGTAGAAAATCGATAATTTTGTCATTTTGGCCCCTATTTACGTGCCCTGTTTCTGCTAATTTGTCACAGGAGTTAGGAGTTTCGTTTTAAATAGTGTTACTAATTGTATAGTAACGATTTGCTATATTTCCACATTCAAAACATCGTAGGAAAAGGCGAAAACCCTTAACTCTCCCCAATACTTACTTTGATCATAATCCGATTTAAGAGGCTTAATTGGCCAATAGTGGCCATTTCCTGTCCCAAAACAGTCTTTGTTTTTATTCATTTTATTGTACAAATATATATCCGCACTAAGGTATTACTTTTACAAAATTCGAGTTTAGGTTTTAAAGTTTAAAATGCATATAAATGATAAAAAAATAGGATTTCAGCCTGAAAAGGGACATTTGTCTTAAAATAGCCCCTTTTTCTGCATTGTTTTATGCAATATTTTCAAGAAATGCATCTTACTGTGAAAGCTTAAGGACGACAGAGTAAGTATCTTTTTATTTTTTTGAAATCTGGCCATAAATTCCTGATTTATTCCAATTCAAGTAAGCCAGGGGGGTCTCAACCCAGAATTGCATTTAAGACATCGTTTTGCAGATAGGGGGCCCTTTTTAAAATGCCACTTGGTTGTTATTTAGAGACAATTTTTAGACTCTTTTTATGTTTTCTCTTTGGAAACACCATAAAGCACTGACCTGAGACAGATTTGGTAAATTTTTTGTAAAATCCTTCATTATATAGGAGACACTCCACAACGGGAAATGGGTCCGGGTCGTAGTATACAAACATAGTTCCGTCAAAAATTGATTCGCTCCTTTTGTTGCATTGATTCTGTGTCTATAGAATAGGCAGATGCATGAAATGTGGTTCTATATACTGGCAGACCATCAGTGTACTGCTAGGATGTGTTTTAATGAATTTGTTGGGAACTAGTTTCTTGCGCGGTCGTGACCTTTCATGGGGGTGTGTCACATGCAGATCCCGAAATAGATGGCAAATTTCAAGGGTGGCTGTGTTCACGGGTGCGTGATTTTAGCTGATGGTGCTATTGACACCACTTTCTTGGTAGTAAATTAAAGGCAAAGAAATGGTCTGTCAGGCAGACTAAGTAAAATGTGCCACAAAGACTTCTGAGAGGAGCTAGAATCTGCCAAATTGGCCCATTTTACTATATATTTAATAGGCCCGTTTCGTTGAGGAGTGACACCTTATGAAGTTTCCATAATTTGGCACTGAAAATAGGACAATTCCAGATAATTTGGCAGTGAAAGAGTTAACCCAATATCACAAAATGCCTTTTTTTGACTACCCACAAAATTATGACCATGGAAAACATCGTGGAAAATGAAGAAATTGCTTGTGACAAGCAATTTCTTCATTTCCCACAATGTTTTCCATCTAAAAAGACCTAAAAAAATTTCCATATTCTCGAGATTGTTGTCTGCAGGATCTTTCAATTTGGACCATCCTAACATTTTATTATTTGGACATTGGTTAGGAAGTTTAGAACTGTCACTGAGTGCACTTATAAATGCCCAGCCCCCCCGCCCCCCCCCCCCCCCCCCCCCAAACGACAGCACAGGTCACAAATTCAAAGTCAAAAGGGGGGGTGGTATAACAACTTTGGACCACTGTAGGAGAGTTTATCCTAGGAAACAAATTAAAATGAAAAGAAAACACATCATACACCATACTCCATGCCAGTTGCCAGTGGAGCTAAAAAATAATATATAGATATCAAACATTTACTTTAAAAAATTTTTAAAACGATGTTTTATTTTTACATTTCTATGTTACAATTTACAATAAAGAATGATAGAACCTTACTTCATTGTCACATGGGATGACGTCAAAAACACTTTCCACGTGCTCTTTCTTAATGACATCATAATTATATGAACCGTTATCGAACCTAATACTTGTGTCATTGTTGTTCAAACTGAAGGATGGCTCCCTGCCTGTGGAGGCTAGATAGCTGGGTACCAGTTAAGGAAGTTCATGCCAGAACATCTTCCCAAATTGACAAAATTTATGATCAAATTGAAGGCAGTAATTGCTGCAGACAAAGAACAAATATAGCAAACAGAATGAAAAATAATGCACACATTCATGCACACATAGAAAACATTTTTCCAGTAAAATTTGTTATTCAGTTAGAAATGTCTTTTTCATTTGATTAAGCCAGTCATAGAGACCTTTTGATAGTGAGGGAAATGCTTCTTGCTTTAACCCATTACAACACAGTGACACCTACTGACTCTCTATAACACAGTGCCTCTGGAAAACATTGTGGACAAGAGCCGTCAGAGACGGACAATGCTCCCCGAATAAGGCATTGTCACAAAAAATGTATGCCATGCAGAGCTAAAATAAAGCTAGCAAATGTTAAGCCCCCTTTTTGCATGACATAATTTTCATAACCAAATTTCACATAGTTTATTGTCAAGGGCATCTGATTTACTACTCAAATATGAAATTTCATCAAATTCTGACCATTAGACTAGGAGAAATTAGAGAAAAACTATATGTTACCTTAAGTCCCCTTTTCCCATGACGAGGCCTCAAATCCAAAAACCGGGAAAAGTACATCGGCATTATGTCATAGGGAGTTCACATGGTAAGTTTCAATTGATTTGGCCCAAGGGTTATGGAGAAATCACTTCGGACGGACGGACGGACGGATGGACAGACGGACGGAATGACGGACGGACAGGACGGACGGACGGACAGACAAAGCGGCGACTATATGCTCTCCCTTTGGGGAGCATAAAAATGAAGATATGGCTTGTGACAAGCCATTTCTTCATTTCCCACAATATTTTCTACCCAAAAAGACAAATTATAAATCATATTTCATTGATTTAAAAATGACATCTGCAACATCTTTGAATTTGGAACAGTCCAAAATTTTGCCATCTGGTAATGGGTAAAATCTGTCACAATACCAAATTACCAATTCATAAAGGATACACTGATGATGTTAACCAGTAGGCAATGATTCCTATCTCCAAAGCGTAAGTGAACACAGGGAATATAAGTGTGAACATCATCTTCCCTACAGCCCTGAAAAAAAAACAGCAATACAATCAAATAAATCACTGCTTTTCAACGAAAACATTGTATCTGCAGCTTATCCCTTTCCCACACATTGACGCTTTTGGACACCCCACAAAATAAAGGCTTTGGAAAACATTGTGGAAAATGAAGAAGTTGCTTGTGACAAGCAATTTCTTCATTTCCCACAATGTTTTCTACCAAGAAAGACCAAAAATGTTAAATTTTGTTCAATGGAAATTGTCGTCTGCAACACCTATGAGCTTGGACTAGGCTGAAATTTTGTTGTTTGGTAATGGGTTAAAAACAAGCTGTAGCTACTAGGTTTTCATTGAAAAGTGAAGAAATAAAGGTGTGTTTGTGAAACATGAATACCCCAAACTGGCCAATGTTAACTTTTTGGACAGACAGACATACAGATGGACAAACAGACAGGCATTAGTGAAACAATATGCTCTCTATCTTTCGATAAGGGTGTCGATAAGGGTGTATATAAAACAAGAGTTGTCCGCGGACAACGTAGCTCGCCTATACGGGAGCTTGTCACAAAAACAGCAATTTTTTAAAAGTAGGTCAAACTCCAAGGTCAATGTCACAAGGTCAAAGGTCATGGTCACAAATGAAAGGTCTTGTCGAGATGTATCTATGAATGAAATATCAAGGCTGTATCTCTTATAGTGCCCAAGATATAGGCCAGGTTAAAGCTTTTCAAAAGTAGGTCAAACTCCAAGGTCACTAGGTCAAAGGTCATGGTCCCAAATGAAAGGTCTTGTCGAGATGTATCTATGTATGAAATATCAAGGCTGTATCTCTAATAGTGCCTGAGATATAGACCAGGTTAAAGTTTTTCAAGTGAAGACGCGACGGGACAGGACGGGACAGGACGGGACGCGACGCCGACACTAGGGCTGTGACATTAGCTCCCCGGACATAAAGTCCCAGCTCGCTAAAAAATCAAATTCAAAACAAGATGACTATGATGGTTCCTAACGACACCCAAAACAAGACTTGTTTTTTGACAATCCTAGTACAAAACGCTTGGAAAACATTGAAGCAATAAAAAGAATTGCTGAAAACCAGCAATATCATCTTTTCCGTCTGTGCTTTCTTTACTAAAACTTAAACATCATCTACTTTCAAAGTAAAATCATTTGCTGACTGCAACTCCTTTGAAATCCAATTGTGTAAATTAATTTAAAACCCCATACCTGCTGCTCTCTTTAATTAGAGCAATGGCTATCCTGATTCTCTGGCACAAAATCAGCAGGATTAATACAACAATGGCTAAAATGGCAACAGAAATGATACCTGAAAATAAACAAAATATGGGCACAAAATCAGCCGGATTAATACTACAATGGCTAAAATAGCAACAGAAATGATACCTGAAAATAAACAAAATATGGGCACAAAATCAGCAGAATTAATACAACAATGGCTAATATGGCAACAGAAATGATACCTGAAAATAAACAAAATATGGGCACAAAATCAGCCGGATTAATACTACAATGGCTAAAATAGCAACAGAAATGATACCTGAAAATAAACAAAACAGCATGGAAAGCATTGAGAGGAAAGGATAAAATGCTGGAAATCAGCATTTTCTCCTTTTCCCTCAATACTTTACAAAATCATACTAATGAGGGATGTCAAAATATGGGCACAAAATCAGCAGAATTAATACAACAATGGCTAAAATGGCAACAGAAATGATACCTGAAAATAAACAAAATATGGGCACAAAATCAGCCGGATTAATACTACAATGGCTAAAATGGCAACAGAAATGATACCTGAAAATAGAAAGATGTGTATGTGAAAGACAATTGTCCCCGAAAAGGCTAATATTTAGTACTCACATAGGGTTTTGGTCTGACAGACAGATGGCCAGACAGACAGACAGACATACAACGGTAAAACGATATGCCCCTGGTCTTTCAAGATGGTGTCATAAAAGTCTTTGATTTAATCCTTTCCCAAATGACCAAATTTTAAGGTGATCCACTTCAAAAACTATAAAAAACTAGAAATCTATCACTGAAGGTGATAAAAATACCCCCGCCACCATCTTTGTTCGGACAAGCGTTTTTGTTGAATCAGGAGCCATACTCAGAAATTTTTCAATCCGATTTTCTTGAAATTTGGTCCAATCAGGGGCCATAACTCAGAAAGTATCGGTCTGATTTCCATCAATTTTGCACCTTGCATAATTATATACTGGTCGTAATGCATACCTGTGCCAATTATGAAGCAAATCGATCAGTAAATGTAGGAGGAATTGTCTGGACAAGCATTTTTGGGTCATATCAGGGGCCATAACTCAAAAAGTATTGGTCCGATTTTCTTGAAATTTGCGTCTTGCACATCTACAGGTCACAATGAACACTTGTGCCAAGTATGAAATAAATCGGTCCACAAGTATAGGAGGAGTTATCCGGACAAGCATTTTTGGGTCAAATCAGGGCCATAACTCAAACAGTATTGGTCCGATTTCAGTGAAATTTGCGTCTTGCACATCTACAGGTCACAATGAACACTTGTGCCAAGTATGAACTAAATCAGTGCACAAGTGTAGGAGGAGTTATCCGGACAAGCATTTTTTGGTCAAATCAGGGGCCATAACTCAAAAAGTATCAGTCCGATTTTCGTGAAATTTGTGTCTTGCACATCTACAGGTCACAATAAACACTTGTGCCAAGTATAAACTAAATCGGTCAACAAGTGTAGGAGGAGTTGTCCGGACAAAGTTTTGGAGACAGACCAACCAACCAACCATCCAACCATCCAACCAACCAACCATCCAACCATCCAACCACTGGACCGACAGGCTGATTCCAGTATACCCCCTCCAAACTTCGTTTGCGGGGGTATAATAACAAAATGGATGTTATTAAAGATTTGTGTAAAATATGGCACAGAAAATATTGAGACAAAAGGAGAAACTGCTGGTTATCAGCAGTTTCTTCTTTTGTTTCAATGTTTTCCCAAGCCATTTCTAATAGGGGCGTCAAAACCAAGTCTTGTTTGGGAAAGGGTTAACACTTATTGAAAGTTTATACTACTAACTACCATACAGCTGGCTTTGCAAAAGCATTGTGTGGGTGTATCTAAACATGGATGTTGATCATTAGAAAAGTGCTGTGCAGCCTTCAATGTTAAAACAATTTGTTCAACCCTAGCCATGACCTACAATGCAGGCTCCACTAAGGGTAGATCTTGCCTTTTAATCACAATAATTTTTTTTACTTTTTACAAGCAAATGTTTTAAAATCAAATATGGCCTTGACATTGGACCTTCTTTGCTTTCAAATGGTCAATCTTCTCATGGAACAGAACAACTGACAAGTTGACTCATAAACTCTGTACCCAATAAAAAAGAAGGGTTTGAGTTTATTGGGATTTTACGCCGTTTTCAACTACCAGGGTCATATCGCGGCGGCTGGAGCACCTAACCGTAGATTCCTGGTATTTCTCGCACCAGTACAACCACAATATCCAAACCGAGCCTCCAGCTGCTCTCTCACATAGATGATTTACATCCAATGGTGAGAGACAAATGACTTTTGTCAGATGTCAGAATGGATACTGGCTGAGCCGGGGTTCGAACTCGAGACCCCTGGATTGACAGACTCCGATGTAACTGACTGAGCTATCCGGGCAAGGCAAAAAATAAGGGAAAAGGAGGTGAGCGGAATAAGTGATGATAATAATGTATTGGTACAACACTTACCAAATGCGAGCCAGAATTTCTCTTTAGAGAATGAGAATGTTAATACAGCCATGTGTATGTGGAATGACTGTTCTTTCCCCTTGGCATCCACATAGTTACTGAAACACCAATAAGATGCTGAAAATAGATGGTCAAATTATTTGTAAACACATAGCTAAAGATAAACCCTTTCCCACACATTGACACTTTTGGACACCCCACAAAATACAGGCTTTGGTAAACATTGTGGAAAATGAAGAAATTGCTTGTGACAAGCAATTTCGTCATTTCCCACAATGTTTTCTACAAAGGAAGACAAAAAAATGTTAAATTTTGTTCAATGGAAATTGTCATCTGCAACACCTACGAGTTTGAACTAGGCTAAAATTTTGTTGTTTGATAATAACTAGACACATTAGAAAATTAATATGATGTTTGCAAAATACAAATCGTCGTTGTAAATGCAAAACCTCGTAACTCGATTTTGGAAAATTTCAAAGGGGAGGGAAAAAAGTGTAATAACTTTTACCAAACTGAAACGTTTTACTTAAAATTTGGACATATTGTTCACAAATGATTTGTCATCAATACTGATCAGTAAAATATCTCAAAACCTGCAAGAATTGTCTGTAACTGGGCACACAAGTTTGTACTTTGAAAATCGCAAGAATCGACATACGAGGTTTTGCATTTACACCGACGAAATGCCCCAGAAAATGCTAATGTTAAGTTTTCAGATGGACAGATAGAATGATGGGGGGAAAGAAACAGAGACAAGTAAAACAAGAGGACCATGATGGTCCTTAATCGCTCACCTGAACTGAGATTCACAAGGTGAGAAATGATTGCACCTTGTCTCATGATATCCAAAAGAACATTCTAATTCTCAATAGTCTTCATCCTTGTGACTAGACATACCTTCTGAACATGTTTCATGAAGATTGGACAAAAATTGTATCATCTACATTGCTAAGAAGGATTTTGTCTTTAAGGCCACTTTTCCCACGATATCCAACAGAACATTCCCATTGTCAATAGGTTTCATCCTTGTGACTAGACAAATAATCTGACTAAATTTCATTATTGAGCCAAAATTATTGTCTCTATAGCGCTAACAAGGATTTTGTCATTAAGGCCCCTTTTCCCATGGCATCCCATGGAACATTCCTATTTTCCTCAGAGTTCATCATTGTGACTAGACAAACACAAGTTTCTTGACGATTAGACCAAAATTGTTGTCTCTAGAGTGCTAACAAGGATTTTCTCATTAAGACCCCTTTACTCATGATATTGACTGGAACATTCCAATTTTTTATAGGGTTTATCCTTGTAACTAAAACAAACATTCTTTTTAGTTTCATGAAGATTAAACCAAAACTGTTGCTTCTAGAGTGTTAAAAAGGATTTTGTCATAAAGGCCCCTTTTCCCATGATATCAAAATGGAAAATTCCGATTGTTGATAAGCTTCATCCTTGTGAATAGACAAATATTTTGATCAAGTTTCACGAATTTTTGTCGTTTGGGAAAGGGTTAAGCCAACATTATGGCCTGTAAATTGCCAACACAGATTTTGTCATTATGGCCCCTTTTCCCGTGGTATCCAATGGAATATTTCCATTTTCTGTAGGGTCCATCTCTGTGACTAGACAAACATTCTGACCAAGTTTTATGAACATTTGGCCAATATTGTAGCCTGTACAATGCTAACAAGGGTTTTGTCTTTCAGGCCCCTTTTCCCATGATATAAATGAGAAGGTTCCAATTTTCAACAGGATTCACCCCATATAAATCCCAAGAATCAACAACATGGATCCCTATGAAAAAATACTGTTACTGTATCTTACACAATACATAGCTAAATGTTTTGAGATGAAAAGGTTTTCCAAGTCAAAGATCAAAATGTTAGAGATAGAACTCTTAACCCCTATATAAACCCCAAGAATCAACAACATAGGGCTCTTTCTTCATTGCAAAATGATTAATTTCATAATAATTTAATAATGAACTAAAGAGAATATAAGTTGCAAAAAAGAAGCAAGTCTGATCATAAATCCAAAGAAAAGATAACAGAACACTGATAACAGTTAGATTAAATCCTCATTTGTTTACTTAAGCTGGGGAAAGTCTAGATCATTGATGAGATAAATCCAAGTTTATCAAAATGGACCAAGGGAGGTAACTTGAACACTAAAAGTCTTATGGCTTCACTGACTGGTTATCTTCCTTAGTAAGTCTGATAAGCCCCACCCTGCCACACCCACATTTTTTGCCTAATCTTAAAATTTGAAAATAAATTTTGAAGCGAGTCACTCAAGGAACATTCCTGCAAAGTTTGGTTCAAATTGACCCAATGGTTGATTTTTAAAGAATTTTCTTAGGATTTTTAAGCCCCGCCCTGCCACGCCCACATTTTTTTGAAAATCAAAAATTAACGAACAAGTTTTGAAAAAGGGCATCCAAGGAACATTCCAGCCAAGTTTGGTCAAAATTGGCCCAACGGTTCAGGAGGAGAAGATGTTTGAAGAAATTGTGAACGGACGGACGGACAGACGGACGGACGGACAGACGGACAGACGGACGGACGACGGACGGTGAGCGACCACAATAGCTCACCTTGAGCACTTCGTGCTCAGGTGAGCTAACAATATGGGCCAAATCTTTCGATACGCAGGCATAAAAATGGATATTTCAAACCTTTCCTAAAAAGCAAGATTTTAGACTAATCTTAATCAAAGACATTTTAGACAACAATATCAAGTCAACAGAATTTGACATTTTTTGGTCTCTCTGAGCAGAAAATAATGTAGGAAATGAAAGCAACAGTTGGCTTTCAGCATTTTCTTCTTTTGTCTCAATGTTTTCCAAAGCCTTTTAAACATGAAACATCAAAACTATATATGTCTTGTTTTGGAAAGAGTTAACCCTTTCCCAAACTGAAAATTTTTAGACTTTTCCAATATAAAAGCTGCTGTGCGAAACAAAATTGGTAAAAAATCTTATAGAATTTGTGTATATTATGGCTCAGAAAATATTGAGACAAAAGGAGAAAATGCTGATTATCAGCATTTTCTTCTATTGTCTCAATGTTTTCCCAAGCCCTTTCAAATAGGGACGTCAAAATCCGGTCTTGTTTGCGAAAGGGTTAACAGAACAATAGACATACTTATACATAATTGTGCCCATGATTTCAAATGATACTTACAGAATGCAAACACTCCCACAAAAAGCAATATAGTCAGCCACACCATAACCCCAGCAATCCATCTCATCAAGATGATCCAGATTAATGATACAGCCATGGCTAACAAAAGCCCCCTGAAAAATTAAATACCGTATAGCACTTTATTTCTGCGGGGACTTTATTTCTGCTATTTCTGCGGTCTTGGACGGCACCGCAGAAATAAAATCCGCAGAATATTAACCCTGGATGTATTACTTATACAGAGGTTGTTATTGTTCTGCATCTTTAGTCAGTACAATGACAAGTTTAAAACTTAACCCCTGATGAAAAGCACAATTTCATAACAATGGAGTTCTTTCCCATTCCAAAATGGTGTAACCTAAAGCTTTAATTTAGTTGTAGATAGGACATTTTTGTCCATAAACAATGATTCAACAAGTTTGACTAATTTGTAACAGTTGTACACATCTTTCTTTTCACACCTATTCGTATACGCCATTGTTTCGGATAACGGCTTTATAGATTAATGAATGGGATTATCCCTTTACCTTCAAACAGTAATTCGAATATCTTGTAGCATCATCTTTCAAAATATGTCTGAAAACTGATTTCATAGCGCAAAAATAAAATCTTTAATTTGGCAAAGTGAGAGACCGCAGAAATATGTTCCGCAGAAATTTAACCCGGCTGATTTCAGGGAAAACCGCAGAATTTGGACCCCGCAGAAATAAAGTGCTATACGGTATCATACTTTAGTGAGTCTGGTTACGATGAATATGAAAATAGATACACCAAAGTAAAATCATTTTATTGAAGTATGTCAAGTATTAAAAGTCTAGGGTCTAATCTAGGGCATGTAATTAACCCTTTCGCTGCCATAGGCGAGTTAACACGACTCTGGGGGTCGCTGCCATAGGCGAGTTTTCTCGACAAATTTAGGGGGGTGCAGTATATGATTATTTTTTCCAGCTAAGTGGTTTTCACATAGTCTTTTTTTATAGCACCGGTTTAGTAATCAAAGTACTAGCGTTTGACAGATAAAACAGTGAAATTTGTGTTAAAATCGGTAAACTATAAGCGTTTTACGAGGAATTTTCCAAACAAAAGACAACAATATGGCTGCCATTAGAACATGGACTTACTATTTATGCATATAAGCTGTAAATATCACCATGAATGACACCAAAAATGCTGGAAAAGGCTTCGGGATGGTTTGAAATTATGTTTAGCTGACAATTTCAACAATCTGCTCCATCAAAACCTTATACTTTCAACGAAAACATCTAGATGAGGTTTGTTCATCCACTTTTCTAAGCTTTTCTAAGATTCCAACAATTTGCGATTAAAATCAAATTAAATAGATATTGTCACTTCATAAATGACTTTGAAATTTCTGTAATATTATAGATTCCTAATCTCTCTGTATGTGCTGAAAATTTGAAAGAAATGTATCAAATGAGTCAAAAGTTATGCCTGTTTTTGTCTATAGGGTAAGATTCTTGGAAATTTCTTCGAATTAATTTGGCAACCAGAGGACAGTCCAATATTGGAAATTTGGCAGCGAAAGGGTTAATGATTATTGAATTACATAATTCTTTATTTGATTTGTTTTCTATCTTGTCCTTCATAAAATCAAAACAAAGCACAGATCATCAACAGAGAAGTAAGAAATGAGGCGCGTTCTTTAGAGCGAGATTTTTTCAGATTTCTTAAGGTTTTTAAGACCGAGACTTTGACCGAGCTGTTCAGAATGCTCAATATTTATACAAATGACGTCATCATGACGTCATTTGTATAAAGTATGGAGCATTCGAAACACCACAGTTTATCAATTATGGAGTGTTCGGAACAACTCGGTCAAATCTCTTTTATATTGTTTGTACAGAGTTGACCGAGGGGTTCCGCACGAAGTATAGGATAATGGCGCCTCCCATTGAGCGTCTTAAAAATCTTGCTCAGAAGAACGCTTTATCCTAAAACATCTTAAGAAATCTCAAGATATCTCAAGAAATCTTGCTCTAAAGAACGTACCTATGGTCATCAAGTAAGCAGTACAGAATGATATGAATGTGATTGATGAATATGAACTAGATCTGTCGAAAAGCAGACAATTCAATACCCCCCCACTAGCCCCTTGTCACTGAAAAAGTGCTATAGGTCAAAAGTTTCTTTCGTTGGAGCAAAGAAACAGATTTTAACCCTTTCCCAAAACGACAATATTTTGGGGTGCTCCAAATTCAAAGATGTTGCAGACAACAATTTCAAATCGAGAAAATTTAAAATCTTTCAGTCCTTTTTGGGAAAAAACATTGTGGAAAATGAAGAAATTGCTTGTGACAAGCAATTTCTTCATTTTCCACAATGTTTTCCATAGTCATTTTATTGTGAGGAGTCAAAAAGAGTCACTGTGTGGTAATGGGTTTTAAACAAGGTCCAATTGTGACCTTCACCTTTGACCTGCATGACCCCAAAACAATAGGGCACCTCCTTGGGTCAAGGACAAAAACTGTGTAAAGTTTCATTTTCCTAGGTCAACCCATTCTTGACTTAGAGCATGGAAATGGATTTTAAACAAAGTCCAATAATTGTGACCTTGAGCTTTGACCTTTGTGACCCAAAAACAGTTGGGACTTAGAGCACGGAAACGAAAAGGTCTATAGACGGATGGAGGACAGACAGACAGACCTGGTGAACCCATTATACCCCCTCTACTTTGTAGGTGGGGGTATAAGTATCATTAAGACAAGCTGAAAATTTTGCCAAGGCAAGATATTGTAGTCAGCATCATTTTGTCACAGTTTTGTCTTGATTGTTCAATATTTGTAGATTTTAGAAGAAAACTAAAGTCAAAACCTGCTATTTTTGACACTCAAGGGCAGATAACTCAGGTTATTCTGGCTCAATCCATATTTTTTAAGGAATCTGAGAGAGGGTCACCCAAGGATCATTCCTGCGAAGTTTGGTTGAAATCCATCCAGTAGGTTTTGAGAAGAAGATTTTTAAAGACAAGAGGGCCAAGATGGCCCTATATCGCTCACCTTAGAGATCATCAAGATGATGATTTTTTGTCTCATCTCACATACACAACTTCTGGACAACGTTCATTAAAGAAAACAATTTAAACAATGCTGGTAGTAGAGACTTATACTACCATGGGAAGTGCAAAATTTACCTTAAGGATCTCTGATTAACAGAATTGGAGAAGATTGTATCATTATGAGACAATTCTACATACAAACTTTCAAAAGCCTTACGTCAAACAGTTTAGGAGAAAAAGATGAATCAAGATTTCCTTCTTTGTCTCTATATGAAATTTGATACTCATAACATAGGGTCAATTTTCCTTGTATCACAATAATTTGAAGTATTTTGGCAGAGGGCCTTGAGATGAATCTACACACAAAATTTCAAAGCTCTATGCCAAATGGCTCAGGAGAAGAAGATGGTACAAGATTTCCTTCTTTGTCTCTATATGAAGTTAGATACCCACAACATAGGGCCAATTTTTCCTTGTATCACATCAATTTGAAGTATTTTGGTAGAGGGCCTTGAGATGATTCTACACACAAAATTTCAAAGCTCTAAGCCAAATGGTTCATGAGAAGAAGATTGAACAAAATTTTCTTCTTTGTCTCTATATGAAATTTGATACCCACAACATAGGGCCAATTTTCCTTGTATCACAATAATTTTAAGCATTGTGATAGAGGGCATTGAGATGATTCTACACACATATTTCAAAGCTCTAGGCCAAACAGTTCAGGAGAAAAATATTGTACGAGATTTCATTCTTTGTCTATATGAAATTTGATACCCACAACATAGGGTCAATTTTCCTTGTATCACATCAATTTAAAGTATTTTGGTAGAGAGCCTTGAGATGAATCTCCGCACAACATTTCAAAGCTCTAGGCCAAACGGTTCATGAGAAGAAGATTGTACAAGATTTTCTTCTTTGTCTCTATATGAAATTTGATACCCACAACATAGGGCCAATTTTCCTTGTATCACGATAAATTGAAGTATTTTGGTAGAGGGCCTTGAGATGAATCAACACACAAAATTTCAAAGCTCTAGGCCAAACAGTTCAGGAGAAGTGGATTGTACAAAATTTCCTTCTTTGTTTCTAAATGAAATTTGATACCCACAACATAGGGCCAATTTTCCTTGTATCACAATAATTTTAAGAATTGTGGTAGAGGGCATTAAGATGATTCTTAGCACAAAATATCAAAGCTCTAGGCCAAATGGTTCAGGAGTAAAAGATTATACGAGATTTCATTCTTTGTCTCTATATGAAATTCGATACCCACAACATAGGGTCAATTTTCCTTGTATCACATCAATTTGAAGTATTTTGGTAGAGGGCCTTGAGATGAATCTCCACACAAAATTTCAAAGCTCTAGGCCAAACGGTTCATGAGAAGAAGATCGTACAAGATTTCATTCTTTGTCTCTATATGAAATTCGATACCCACAACATAGGGCCAATTTTTCCTTGTATCACGATTAATTGAAGTATTTTGGTAGAGGGCCTTGAGATGAATCTACACACAAAATTTCAAAGCTCTAGGCCAAACGGTTCAGGAGAAGGAGATTGTACAAGATTTCCTTCTTTGTCTCTATATGAAATTTGATACCCACAACATAGGGTCAATTTTCCTTGTATCACATCAATTTAAAGTATTTTGGTAGAGAGCCTTGAGATGAATCTCCGCACAAAATTTCAAAGCTCTAGGCCAAACGGTTCAGGAGAAGAAGATTGTACAAGATTTCCTTCTTTGTCTCTATATGAAATTTGATACCCACAACATAGGGCCAATTTTCCTTGTATCACAATAAATTGAAGTATTTAGGTAGAGGGCCTTGAGATGATTCTACACACAAAATTTCAAGACTCTAGGCCTTATAGTTTGGGAGGAGAAGATTTTTTTGTAATTGTGGACAGACAGACCGATCACAATAGCTCACCCTCAGCACTTCGTGCTAAGGTGAGCTAAAAAAGTTTACGGACGCAAGCATGCACGACGGACACACCGCCATGACAATAGCCCGCTGGCCTGAAAGGCCAGTGAAGCTAATTATTGCAACAATATAGACTTACAGTAAAATCATCCACCATGAAGCCACAACATCTTGTATGACTTTTTCTCCATATTCTTTGGCCTTTAGAAACAATCCATAGGCACTGAAATAAGAAGATCCATTTATTTTTTCATTATACACATAATCTTGGTTCTATTATCAAAATTTATAAATTTATCTATCAATAGCTCTTAAGCCTTTCCCAAACAAGACCTGGTTTTGACGTCCCTTTTAGAAAAGGCTTAAGAAAATATTGAGGCAAAAGAAGAAAATGCTGATAAGCGCGCTCAACTTTCTAAGTTGCTTAGTACAAAGGGGGCATAACTCCAAATATAGTGGAGCCAGGGTCATGGGCCCTGGTAGTAAGGTAGAGGGTGTGATGGTGAATAAGTGTTCAAAGTTTGGGTTGAATCCCTTTGATAGTATGGAAGTTATTGGTGTTTGAAAAAACTTCAATCTTTGTTGCAACGCCGACACCAACGCCGACGCCAAAGCCGACGCCCGGGTGACAGTATAAGCTCTCATTTTCTTCGAAAAGTCGAGCTAAAAACCACCATTTTGTCATCTGCAGCAGCTTTCAAATTGGAACACCCCAAAATTTTGTCGTTTGGGAAAGGGTCAATATACATTTTAAGTATGAAGAGCTTTGTATACACACAGAAAGAGGAATCTCTGTGAAAAGTGACATTTATATAAGGGCAGATAATTCAGTAACCATTGATTTAAAATCCAAACATATATTGTCAGGTGCACAAAAAAGACATCATCATCCAAATATTTCATGGTTGGTTAGAACTAAACTAATTTGACAGAAACAGTAGGAACTAAGAAGGCGCCATATTTAACCCATACCCTAAAAGCTGGAGCACCTCACCAATTCTTGGAATTTCTATCTCTGGTACTTTTAACCCTTTCCAAAACAAGACCTGAGGTGCGTTCTTTAGAGCGAGATTTCTTGAGATTTCTTAAGAAATTTTAGGATAAAGCGTTCTTTAAAGCAAGACTTTTAAGACGCTTAATGGGAGGCGCCATTACCCTATACTTCGTGTGGAGCCCCTCGGTCAATTCTGTAGAAACAATATAAAAGAGACTTGACAGAGTTGTTTCGAACGCCCCATAATTTATAAACCGCGGTGTTCCAAATGCTCCATACTTTATACAAATGACGTCATGATGACGTCATTTGTATTAATATGGAGCATTCGGAACAGCTCGGTCAAAGTCTCGGTCTTAAAAAGGCTTTATCCAAAACATCTTAAGAAATCTTAAAAAATCTCGCTCTTAAGAACGCGGCTCAGGTTTTGACGTCCCTAAAAGAATAGTTTTGAGAAAACATTGATAACCAGCAGTTTCCCCTTTTGTCTCAATATTTTCTGTGCCATGTTTTACACAGATCCCGTCTTAAATAACATATTAATTTTGTCATTTGTGGCAGTTTTTGAAGTGGATCACCCTAAAATTTTGTCGTTTGGGAAAGGGTTAAATTACCATACCTGAAGCTGTCTTCTAGATCTTGATCTGTCAATGTTTGATTGTTTCTATCCTGCAGATTTGTCTTATTTTCCATGTTGTCTATATTTTCTTTAAGTGAACCCACAGTGTCTAAAAGATCTGCTAGGGCCTTTGGTACACATCTGTGTAAAACTGTAATAAAGTAAAAGCAATATAAATGATCCTGATTTATCAATGTTTGATTGTTTCTATCCTGCAGATTTGTCTTGTTTTCCATGTTGTCTATATTTTCTTTAAGTGAACCCACAGTATCTAAAAGATCTGCTAGGGCCTTTGGTACACATCTATGTAAAACTGAAATAAAGTAAAAACAATATAAATTATCCTTATCTGTCAATGTTTGGTTTTCCTATCCTGCAGATTTGTCTTGTTTTCCATGTTGTCTATATTTTCTTTGAGTGAACCCAAAGTGTCTAACAGATCTGCTAGAGCCTTTGGAACACATCTGTGTAAAACTGAAATAAAGTAAAATCAACATAAATTATCCTTATCTGTCAATGTTTGATTGTTTCTATCCTGCAGATTTGTCTTATTTTCCATATTGTCTATATTTTCTTTGAGTGAACCCACAGTATCTAACAGATCTGCTAGGGCCTTTGGTACGCATCTATGTAAAACTGTAATAAAGTAAAAGCAATATAAATTATCCGATTTATCAATGTTTGATTGTTTCTATCCTGTAGATTTGTCTTGTTTTCCATATTGTCTATATTTTCTTTGAGTGAACCCACAGTGTCTAACAGATCTGCTAGAGGCTTCGGTATACATCTATGTAAAACTGAAATAAAGTAAAAGCAACATAAATTATCCTGATTTATCAATCTTTGGTTGTTTCTATCCTGTAGATTTGTCTTGTTTTCCATATTGTCTATATTTTCTTTGAGTGAACCCACAGTTTAACAGATCTGCTAGGGCCTTTGGTACACATCTATGTAAAACTGAAATAAAGTAAAAGCAATATAAATTATCCTGATTTATCAATGTTTGATTATTTCTATCCTGCAGATTTGTCTTATTTTCCATATTGTCTATATTTTCTTTGAGTGAACACACAGTCTCTAACAGATCTGCTAGAGCCTTTGGTACACATCTAGGTAAAACTGAAATAAAGTAAAAACAATATAAACAAGCAAATTCGTTGAATTGATATCCCCCGCCGAACATATTTTCATTGTCAATAAAGTAGCGCGGAAACAAATATAACTCTGTATGTATATGGCTTCAACAGAACGAATATCACTCTGTATGTATATGGCTAAAACAGTCAGGGGCAGTAACTCTTAATTTGGCGGTTGAACCGGGTAACCCCAACGATATGCACATGTCCTCATTGTAGTAAAGCTGTGTGCCAAGTTTCATTGAAATCCGGTCTATAGTTTTCAAGAAATAGCGCGGAAACGAATAACACTCTGTATGTATATGGCTTAAACAGTCAGGGGCAGTAACTCTGAATTCGACGGTCGAACCCGGTAACCCCGACGATATGCGCATGTCCTCATTGTAGTGAAGCTGTGACCCAAGTTTCATTGAAATCCAGTCTATAGTTTTCAAGAAATAGCGCGGAAACGAATATCACTCTGTATGTGTATGGCTAAAACAGTCAGGGGCAGTAACTCTAAATTCGGCGGTCGAACCTGGTAATCCTGACGATATGCGCATGTCCACTTTGTAGTGAAGCTGTGTGCCAAGTTTCATCGAAATCCGGTCTACAGTTTTCAAGAAATAGCGCGGAAACGAATATCACTCTGTATGTATATGGCTTAAACAGTCAGGGGCAGTAACTCTGAATTCAACGGTCGAACCGGGTAACCCCGACGATATGCGCATGTCCTCATTGTAGTAAAGCTGTGTGCCAAGTTTCATCGAAATCCGGTCTACAGTTTTCAAGAAATAGCGCGGAAACGAATATCACTCTGTATGTATATGGCTTAAACAGTCAGGGGCAGTAACTCTGAATTCAACGGTCGAACCGGGTAACCCCGACGATATGCGCATGTCCTCATTGTAGTAAAGCTGTGTGCCAAGTTTCATTGAAATCCGGTTTATAGTTTTCAAGAAATAGCGCGGAAACGAATATCACTCTGTATGTATATGGCTAAAACAGTCAGGGGCAGTAACTCTAAATTCGGCGGTGGAACCGGGTAACCCCGACGATATGCGCATGTCCACTTTGTAGTGAAGCTGTGTGCCAAGTTTCATCGAAATCGGGTGTATAGTTTTCAAGAAATAGCGCGGAAACGAATATCACTGTATGTATATGGCTTAAACAGTCAGGGGCAGTAACTCTGAATTCGACTGTCGAACCGGGTAACCCCGACGATATGCGCATGTCCTCATTGTAGTAAAGCTGTGTGCCAAGTTTCATCGAAATCCGGTCTATAGTTTCCAAGAAATAGCGCGGAAACGAATATCACTGTATGTATATGGCTAAAACAGTCAGGGGCAGTAACTCTAAATTCGGCGGTCGAACCGGGTAACCCCGACGATATGCGCATGTCCACTTTGTAGTAAAGCTGTGTGCCAAGTTTCATCGAAATCTGGTGTATAGTTTTCAAGAAATAGCGCGGAAACGAACATCACTGTATGTATATGGCTTAAACAGTCAGGGGCAGTAACTCTAAATTCGACGGTCGAACCGGGTAACCCCGACGATATGCGCATGTCCTCATTGTAGTAAAGCTGTGTGCCAAGTTTCATCGAAATCTGGTCTATAGTTTCCAAGAAATAGCGCGGAAACGAATATCACTGTATGTATATGGCTAAAACAGTCAGGGGCAGTAACTCTAAATTCGGCGGTCGAACCGGGTAATCCCGACGATATGCGCATGTCCACTTTGTAGTAAAGCTGTATGCCAAGTTTCATCGAAATCCGGTCTACAGTTTTCAAGAAATAGCGCGGAAACGAATATCACTCTGTATGTATATGGCTTAAACAGTCAGGGGCAGTAACTCTAAATTCGGCGGTCGAACCGGGTAACCCCGACGATATGCGCATGTCCTCTTTGTAGTGAAGCTGTGTGCCAAGTTTCATCGAAATCCGGTCTATAGTTTCCAAGAAATAGCGCGGAAACGAATATCACTCTGTATGTATATGGCTTAAACAGTCAGGGGCAGTAACTCTGAATTCAATGGTCGAACCGGGTAACCCCGACGATATGCGCATGTCCCCTTTGTAGTGAAGCTGTGTGCCAAGTTTCATCGAAATCCGGTCTATAGTTTCCAAGAAATAGCGCGGAAACGAATGTCGGACGGACGGACGGACGGACGGACGGACGGACGGAAGGACGGACGGACATGGCAAAAACAATATCCCCCCCGAAAAATTTTTTCGGCGGGGGATAATTATCCTGATTTATCAATGTTTGATTGTTTCTATCCTGCAGATTTGTCTTGTTTTCCATGTTGTCTATATTTTCTTTGAGTGAACCCACAGTCTCTAACAGATCTGCTAGAGCCTTTGGTACACATCTGTGAAAAACTGAAATAAGAAGTGAAAACCATAGAAATTATCCTGATTTATCAATGTTTGATTGTTTCTATCCTGCAGATTTGTCTTATTCTCCATGTTGTCTATATTTTCTTTGAGTGAACCCACAGTATCTAACAGATCTGCTAGAGCCTTTGGTACACATCTATGTAAAACTGAAATAAAGTAAAAACAATATAAATTATCCTGATTTATTAATGTTTGATTGTTTCTATCCAGCAGATTTGTCTTATTTTCCATATTGTCTATATTTTCTTTAAGTGAACCCATAGTGTCTAACAGATCTGCCAGAGCCTTTGGTACACATCTAGGTAAAACTGAAATTGAAAGTGAAAACAATAAATTATCCTGATTTATCAATGTTTGATTGTTTCTATCCTGCAGATTTGTCTTATTTTCCATGTTGTCTATATTTTCTTTAAGAGATCCCGCAGTGTCTAACAGATCTGCTAGAGCCTTTGGTACACATCTATGTAAAACTGAAATAAAGCAAAAGCAATATAAATTATCCTGATTTATCAATGTTTGATTGTTTCTATCCTGCAGATTTGTCTTATTCTCCATATTGTCTATATTTTCTTTGAGTCATCCCACAGTGTCTAACAGATCTGCTAGGGCCTTTGGTACACATCTGTGTAAAACTGAAATAAGAAATGAAAACCATATAAATTATCCTGATTTATCAATGTTTGATTGTTTCTATCCTGCAGATTTGTCTTGTTTTCCATATTGTCTATATTTTCTTTGAGTGAACCCACAGTATCTAACAGATCTGCTAGGGCCTTTGGTACACATCTGTGTAAAACTGAAATAAGAAATGAAAACCATACAAATTTCCTTGATCTGTCAATGTTTTATTGTTTTTATGTGAGTTGTCTTGTTTTCCGTGATATTTTACAACACTTTCCTCATAGTGCAGTTCTTTACAGATTTGTACCAAAGCTTTAGCAGATTCTGAAGGATCTGTCAGTAAAGCCATAGACAATATCGTCTATGGCTTTACTGACAGATCCTTCAGAATCTGCTAAAGCTTTGGTACAAATCTGTAAAGAACTGCACTATGAGGAAACTCCGAAAGCGTTGTAAAATACAAATGACCCAATGCACATGTTACAACAAATTTTCTAGAATGTGGCCTTGATATTTTACCTTGATCTACAACCCTGGTTTTTGGTATCAAAGGAAACATCTTCTCACAGGTAATACATGTGTGAAACATGGCATTCCTTTCATAAACTCTTCCAAGCAAGAAAGGCAGAAAGACAGTTAAATACACAGACAATGGATAAACAATAATACAGCCATCTTTGCAATAGGCATATAAAAAGGTTCAAAAGAAGCATTAAACAAGTAGCATACAAACAAACAACATAGAAACTTAACCCCTTTGCTGCCAGACAAATATTGGAAAATTGGTTCCTATTTGCCAAGCTATTTTTCAAGAAATTGATGGTGGTGTAAGAAATCAACTTATAACAAAAAACTATTCAATAAAACTATATAAAACCTCATATTTTGTGAAAGATAATTGAAAATGCTATTCAGTGAAAATATTTTATTCATTTTGGAAATTACTTTTGTTGTTATTAAACTTTGAAAAAAAACAACATTGTTCTCCCCTCATGACGGCTCAGGCCGTCACGGGGCAGTATAGCGACATTTTCGCATGATGGCTCAGGCTGTCACGGGGCAGCGAAGGGGTTAAATGACTTATTAGCACTTAAAAAATAGACAAATGTAAGACAAAATATTCAAGTATTTTCCTGAACAAAATTCCTAGTTACAATGTCCCAGAGAAAAAAGAGAGCTTTCAAAGACATTTCAAGGAAATTATCAGCTGAATATCAGCATACTGCCTCATTCGGCACTAGCCTTTTTATGCTTAAAACTTTTCATAAAAAGTTTTCATTTGCGTCTTATTTAACCCTTTCCCAAACAGCAAAATTTGAAGGTGATCCTTTTCAAAAACTGACACAAATGACAAAATGGATGTTATTAAAGATAGGATTTGTGTCAAATATGGCACAGAAAATATTGAGACGAAAGAAGAAACTGCTGTTTATCAGCAGTTTCTTCTTTTATTTCAATGTTTTCCCAATCTTTTTCTATTAGGGACGTCAAAACCAGGTCTTGTTTGGAAAAGGGTTAAGAAACTAGATGCCGAAGGGCAACATGTCGAGCCCGCTCATTTTGAAGAAAGAAGACCATACCTATGTCTACAGCTGTCATTACAATGGCGTTGTAAAAGTGGGGACAAAATAAGTTGGAATGATGGGGATCATGGTGAGACAGTTTATTGTACACAAAATATTACATGTCTATGTATTTATAACGAGATACCAGAATGGATTAATTTGAGTATACATATGTGACCCGTCACGCTAAAAGGGACGTTATGCTAAGTCCATAAAACCAAATTCCGAGAAATATACCAGACCAAGCAGAAGTCCATCCGATGTCGTATTTGGAAAACGAAAATATTGTAAGGTAGAGAAAACATTCTAGATTCAGAAAATACTTAGCGACACTCCGCCTTACTGAGCTTGACATTTGTGCCAAGTTAAGGAATGGCCCGGACAAGCAAAAATCAACTCATTTTTTACATTTGACCTCAAAGTTTGACCTTGACCTTTCATCTTGGAATCTGGTTCTTGCACGCGACACTCCATCTTACTGAGCTTGACATTTGTGCCAAGTTATTTCTGAATCCCTCCATCCATGGTGAAGTTATGGCCCGGACAAGCAAAAATCATCTCATTTTTGACATTTGACCTCCAAGTTTGACCTTGACCTTTGAGCTTGGAATCTGGTTTTTGCACGCGACACTCCGCCTTACTGAGCTTGACATTTGTGCCAAGTTATTTCTGAATCCCTCCATCCATGGTGAAGTTATGGCCCGGACAAGCAAAAATCATCTCATTTTTGACATTTGACCTCCAAGTTTGACCTTGACCTTTGAGCTTGGAATCTGGTTCTTGCACGCGACACTCTGCCTTACTGAGCTTGACATTTGTGCCAAGTTATTTCTGAATCCCTCCATCCATGGTGAAGTTATGGCCCGGACAAGCAAAAATCATCTCATTTTTGACATTTGACCTCCAAGTTTGACCTTGACCTTTGAGCTTGGAATCTGGTTCTTGTACGCGACACTCTGCCTTACTGAGCTTGACATTTGTGCCAAGTTATTTCTGAATCCCTCCATCCATGGTGAAGTTATGGCCCGGACAAGCAAAAATCTTCTCATTTTTGACATTTGACCTCCAAGTTTGACCTTGACCTTTGAGCTTGGAATCTGGTTCTTGCACGCGACACTCCGCCTTACTGAGCTTGACATTTGTGCCAAGTTATTTCTGAATCCCTCCATCCATGGTGAAGTTATGGCCCGGACAAGCTCCATCCGGACGGACGCACGCACGCACTAACCAGCCATTCCACGAAAATTGACTCATTTACAAAAACGAAAATGTTGAAAAATGAACTTTTCTGCATGAGCACAATTTTTATGTTAAAATAAAGTGTCACATGTCTACAATGTATGGTTAAAATTTTACCCACAACATTTTAAGCCCTGATGAGGTATCGCATTTTCAAATATACCACTATAACCTAGCCGTTACGGAGCATATAAAGCAACTCGAGATACATATAGCGTGAGCTGTGGCCAATGTAATAACCCAACATCAAAAAGATTGTTTGTTTGACCATCATCAACCATTTGCACAACTTACAAGGACAAAATAATAGCAATTCAGCTGTAACCCTATGTGGTGATATCAAAACGAGCATTTCACTGTTAAACGCAATATTCGAGCATTTTAAAAGTGTTTGTGATCGTTTGTATTCTTTTTGAAGCCATCTTGCAAAGTAAAGTTAAAAATAAACATTCCGATAGTAAATTCTCTTCAGATTATGTTTTCCAGTGCATCTGGCTCTCGAACTTTTATTTCTTAGTATGTATGATCGTGGAAAAAATGGCCCTTGTGTTACGGAAAATAGATAATTTCCATAACCATATTACCATTAGTGTCATGTCTTTCAAAGAAGTTTAAACGCTGAAAGTAAAGGTTCTTACAAAAAAGAAACAACAAATTGGTATAAAACAAATACTAAATTCAAAAATACGAATGAATCAATAGACGTTTCCTTTAGTATCTTTAAACTATTAATCTCATTGGCAAAATTGCCGAACTGGTACCTTTGCTATTCTTTAATATCACACTCAGAGTAACAATTACACTGTAAGCATTGGGCAAAACAGTCTGCACAGATATGTCTGTATATGCACCACAAAGTCGTCAACCGGGTACCACCATGGACAATTTCTAGGATTCAATTTCGATAGATCTACAACAACTAACCAACCAACAACAACTACTCCCAATTCGTCTATTTTTAAAAACCAGTGCCACCTTGTCTACTCAGGTTATGTATACCGTTTCCATTTCGTCTAAATGTGCCTGCTTTATATTTCAGTATGATATCTTATTTTTTGTTAAATACAATGCGTTGTTTTTCTTTAGTTTATGAACATGTTATAAGATATGAATTTCGGGGGAGGGGGGGGGGGGGGGGGGGGGGGGTATCTAGAAATATATAATTCGATGGTGTGCTAGACATGTGTGCATTGGTCGTGTAAATTTGTAAGGATGTTTCAATTTGAAGGGATGTTAAATTGAACAATTTTCGGTAAGTTTGCAATTACTCGTTCCCTTCTCTTCTGAATTTCTTTTATTTGTAATTAAATCATTTATATAAGAACACATACTATTTTAAAGTAAATTGGTTATTCATGCAAATCATATATCCCTAAATAAAAATATGGCTCTCAAAAATCGTTAACAAATAATTCCATAAAATACAATTAAAATATGAATTACAAAGTGAAAAAATAAAAATGAATCATTTGATACAATTTGATGTCAAGCATAATAATTCCATTTATTGACAGGAAATAAAAGAAAAATGCATTATATATCAAAATATTGAAATAAAAATTAAAATGAATCATGTAGGTCTAGTAATGAAAAATGGATGGTTTATTGTAGACCAAGTCAAAGTAGGCGGATTCTGAAAGTAGGATGAATGTTGATTCTGACAATAAAAATGTAGCAAACGAACTGGGAGTAGAATAAATGTTGGGATGTTACAGTCACTTTGACTAGATCCAAAGCTTGATATCCAAAATCCCAGCGTCTTCAACTATCATACCCCCAGGTGATTGATTGGATTGGCCATGGTTGACACAAGGTTTAGGCTTTTAGCGTGTGAACTTGTGTCAAAGGATCAGTATTTGTAATTCCGATGGTGAGAGAGCGGTGTAATTTGTCTTAGCCAATTACCTAGTAGAAGGGAACACCAGCTTTCGGGAAAGAAATATAGAGAAGCCCTTTCTTCACAAACTATTCAAGACCCGACAATATAAATATCTAGGTTTAGTTTCGGGAAAAAAAGATGTCAGGATTAATGAAAACTAAAGAGAATGTGCAACAACACAGCCTTGGGATGTGTTACTTCAATATCAGCATTACATAAAAGAAGGGAAAATGCACCCTGCATACCATACCTGCTCCTGAAACTTGGGGACTAAACTGTGACAAGTGAGTTGCAAGCCACGTTTGCAGAAAATTATTCCTTTAAACATTATCGTCTGGCCCAGTTGAAAAGGAAAATATTTGTGTCTTCTTTTATTTGGCACAAAAGCGATGTATGTAGGTTTTCTAAGAACAACCAGTACAAAGCTGAAAATGTCTAATGGTGGAATAAGAAAATGGAAATGGCTTAGGACCAAAAGGGGCATGTTTTATGGCCTAGACAATTATGTGTTTCGCTCGCAATAATCAATAGGCTGATGTAACCATGTCTGTCTACTTGAGAAGCAACAAACTGTTTCAAACACGTAGTGTAACATGCTTAGATAGAACCTGAAGGGGTATGTTTGCAAATATATCACCCACAGCTGGCAGAGTATGCTCAATATTACCATAAAATATAGTATATGCTTCCGTAACGAAGAGTCTATATTTCGTAACGGAATATTACTATGTGAATTCACAGATAAACACAATTGAGCGACTTTTTTAGTATTCCTACTTCATATACTTTCTGAGTTAATTATAATTAATTGACATCAAAATGTTTTATGTATCGTAATTTACGCACAAATTGTATACCCAAATATATGCTTCCGTAACATTTTCTTATAGCATATGTGGCAAAACATGATATAATAAGCTTTATTTAGACAAATTTTAACTATACAGAAATGTAAAATTCCATTTGATTCATGCAAACTCAATTAATAAACAAAATAAATCTCGTTAATATCCAGGACATGCTACCACCAAATAATATATGCTCCGTAACAGTTATTTTGACCGTAAAACAAAAAGGGTAGATACGCAAATCCCGCATTACTTTGTTTTTTGTTTGAGATTCCAGCTTTTGCACGTCAAATTAAAAAATAATCTAGCATAAATAAAGAAGTTTTTTATTGCTAATCTTGAAATGAATTTGTATAATACTATATTTACATACTTCTACGTCGAATTTCACATTCAACATTCCATTTTTCTACTTGCAGTAGCCGATATAATGAATCTATCATAACTGCAGTGTATTATATTGTTCACTGTATTGAAATATTCCTGTTAGTTTAACTCAGGACGACCTTTGAAGTACGTTACGGAAAAATATGCGTAACGGAAGCATAGCGACCAAAGGACTTTCAAGTCTCTCAATATGTTATACTCTTGATTATACATGAAACTCGCGTCTATTTCAACAGTTTGGCAACCACTCTGTCAAAAGTTGACAGATTTAGGAATGTCCGTTCATTATTGTTGGCTACACGGACGTAACGGAAGCATAGTAAACGAAATGCGACAAATTCTATTTGTCCATGTTCTTTGCTTTAGTGAAGAAATACTAAGATATTCATAAACTTTAGGGTTTTGATAGTTAAACTAAGCCATTCTCGGACCAAAATAGTTTGAAAATCCACAAATTGAGAGAAAAGTTGACTTTCTTTCATGCCTTTGAAAGTTCGTTACGGTCACATAGGCAAATCTGGCGACATACAAACAGACATGTTTAAATTCTATTTCATGTATGATGATGGAATCATACTTAATTTAGTCGTTGTAGTAGGGTTTGGGGAAAATAATGTCCAAGAGAACAAAGTCTAAGTAAAAAAACGGCTGATTTGGACGGTAGTTAAGAACAAAAAATTGTGCGGCGACATCAACATTTTGACGTTTTTGCAATATTCAACACAACCAAGCACATTCATAAAATCGTTTGAATAACTTAAAAATCATACTACTTTATTGCAAATTATGTCCCGTGATAAAATATATCTTGCTTTTTGTTGTACCTAATTGATAAAGGTGTTAAATAATGCAATGAAGGTCGGCGACATGCATTTTCAGTAAATGGGTCAATTTTCGTGGAATGGCTGTAACGCACGCACGCACTAACGCACATACACCGAACCGCCATTGTGACAACTATGTCGAGCTCACCGCAAGCGGGCTCGACAAAAATTGTACATACCTGGCTCACTGTCTAACAAATAGGCAGGACAATCTTCAGCAGCAATTAGCTCTTTAACACTCTGGAAAAGAAAGAAGTTGGATACAGAAACATATGATCCTTGAACACTTAATTACAACACAAAATCTTCAGACATAATTTTAATTTTTTTAAATAAGTTCTTTGTCTGAGAGGGAACTATAAGTGAATTGAGGCATTTCTTAATTCAAGGGTAATTGATAATCTGAGAACAATAAGAGTTATCAGGGGCCTGTTTCATCAAAACATTTAAGACATATTTTTGACTTACCGATGTCTTGCAAAATGCTTAAAACAACAATCGCATAACCTAGGTCTTGATTGAAGGGGTGATACACGACTCTTGTTCTAAACTTGTAGTAATACAAGTCAAAATTATGTCTTAAATCTTTTGATGAAACTGGCCCCAGAATTCCACAACTATAGACACCATCAAGATTCATTGCGGCAAGTTAGATCATATTTTGATTGAAATTGTGGGAAGAGTTGCACACACAAGAAAATGGGCATTTCTTAATCAAAGGGGCAGATAATCCATTTAAGAGTTATCTGAATTCCGTAAAGAGTGTGCAGAACTAGACACTGCACAACTAGACACAATGGAGATTTATTCAGTCAAGTTTGATCAAATTCTGCTTGAAATTGTAGGGGGAGTTGTGCGCTCAATTAACCCATTCCCACACAATAACTCCTTTTGACTCCCCAAAAGAAAAAGGCTTGGAAACCATTGTGGAAAATGAAGAAATTGCTTGTGACAAGCAATTTCTTCATTTACCACAATGTTTTTTTTATGTAAAAAGACCAAAAAATTCAAAACTCCATTCACTTGAAATTGTCGTCTGCATCATCTTTATACTTGGACAAGTCTAAAACTTTGTAGTTTGATAATAGGTTAAGCACCAATGGATGGACAAATGAACAGATAACAGGGCCATAACATAATACGACCCTATGGGGGTGTAAAAAATAAACAGTGCAATGACATCTGTTAATGCACATCAACTAACCTACCTTTGTCAAATCTGCACCAGGTCTGCAGTATCTCAGATTGTTTGCATTGTTTAAAGCTTGAGCATATGCCCAGTTTTCTGTGGGACATTCAGCTACACATATCTGTAAATAGAGAAATAATTTAACAATCATTTAGTACTGCCACTGGACCTTTCAGCCTATAGCTGTTACCAGGAAGAGGGAACTTTAAGATGATCCACCTTTAGTGATATTCATTCAAATGTCGAAATTTTTCAGGCCACACCTTTAAAATTTGCTACATGTCAAAACATGTTGGGGCTACATGGTAAAACATTCAATAGAAGAAAGTTCCACCGCAGAATATTTACAACGCTGCTCAAATAATTTCGAATTCACATGAATTTCTTTGAGGGTGGACTACCTTAACCCATTACCACACAGTGACTCTTTTTGACTCCCCACAAGCAACTGGCTATGGAAAACATTGTGGAAAATGAAGAAATTGCTTGTGACTAGCAATTTCTTCATTTACCACAATATTTTCCATACAAAATGACTAACTAGAAGACCTGAAGGTCTTGAGTCGCTCCACAGGCCTGAATTTCATGCAATATTTAATCCAAGTTTTGATTAGATTGTTCAATGCTTGTGTTTCATAGAGCTAAAAGAAAGTAACAAAACTAGATTGTTCAAAATGTGTGGTTCTTGAAGCAAAGAAAGTAAAATTACATGTTTGCCATATGAGAAAGGGTAAAAGGAAATGGGAGAACATTCTAGCTTAGGATGTCACAAGCAATTAAAATTTTCCTTCTTCCCAGCAGATCTAAATTAACAGAACATTGATTACTCCAAAATATTTCATATTTCTAAAAATAGATTTTGAGCTAAAAATAGATTATGGGAAAAACCCTTTTCCAAAAATAATGCAAATGGCTGTCAAACCTGAATTTCTTGTAATATCAAGTACAAGTTTTCATTAGATTTTTCAATACGTGTTGCTCTTAAAGCAATTACAAAGTAACTAGAAAGCTGAAAATACGTTCATATAAGATCTATTAGTTACCGAGCTTTGCAACAGTCTTTATTAGAGTGAGTTTGGCTGTTAGAGTGAAAAAAAAAGTCACAATTAGCAATTTTGTCAAATTGAAAGGCATATAACTGATGATTTTATATTCCTATCTAGCTAAGAATCACACTAAAGCAAGATCCTAACTTGACCTACATCTTGTTTAAGTTTTGACCTGATTATTCAATATTTGTGGGTGTAAAGAGTGTAAAATCAAAGTCGAAAACAACAATTTTGTCAAATTCAAGGGCAGATAAATCATGATTTACGATTCATATGAAGCTGAAAATTACACCAACACAAGATCTTATGGCCAGTAAGATAATGTGAAAGTTTTATGTTGATTGGTGGATATTTATGGTTGTTTGAGTAAAAATAAGGTCAAAAATGGTAGTTTTGCCAATTTCAAGGGCACATAACTCAAGACGTAATATTCAGATCAAGCTGAAAATTGCGCTCAGGCAAGATCTTATCAGCACCAACATTCTGACCAAGTTTTGTTTTGATTGATCAATATTTGTAGTGGCTAGAGTGAAAACAAGTGAAAACAGCCGTTTTTTAATTCAAGGGCAGATAACTCCAGACTTTATGGTTTAATCAGAATTAATTGAAGGAATCTGATAGAGAACCACCTAAGGATCATTCCTGTGAAGTTTGATTGAAATCCATCAAGTGGTTTCTGAGGAGAAGATTTTTAAAGAAAAAGTTGACGACCGGACGGACAGACGCACGCACGCACGACGGACACAACGCCATGACAATAGCCCGCTGGCCTGATGGCCAGTGGAGCTAAAAATGTACATTTTCATTCATTTGTAGTTGTCTTCTGCAACATTATTGAATTTGGACAAGTCAAAAAAATTTCGTTTGGTAATGGGTTAAGCCAAGCTAAAATAGTTTCGGAGACTATCAAGCCATGATTCCCATTCCACATGAATTTGCATCCAATCTTGGCCAACATCCTTTTTGACATTCATCACGTACATTTGTCACAACTAAGGATAAATTGTCCATGAATCAACCCTGTGACATAAGCTGCTGATGGCTATAAGGTTGGACATTGTGTTTGTACTGGTATAAAAAGTACCAGGATCACATTGGGTAAGTGCACCAGGTAATGACATAAAACTGACAGAGAAAGTCATTATCACAATATACCCCACTTTTCGCATTAACCCTTTCCCAAACAACAAAATTTTAGGGTGATCCACTTCAAAAGGTGCCTCAAATGACAAAATGGGTGTTATTAAAGATAGGGTTGGTGTAAAAATATGGCACAGAAAATATTGAGTTTGAGTTTATTGGGGTTTTACGCCGTTTTCAACTACCAGGGTCATATCGCTGCGGCTGGAGCACCTAACCGTGGGTTCCTGGTATTTCTCGCACCAGTACAACCACAATATCCAAACCGAGCCTCCAGCTGCTCTCTCACATAGATGATTCACACCTATTGGTGAGAGACAAATGACTTTTGTCAAAATAAAATATCGAGACAAAAGGAGAAACTGCTGGTTATCAGCAGTTTCTTCTTTTGTTTCAATGTTTTCCCAAGGTTCTATTTGGGACGTCAAATCCAGGTCTTGTTTGGGAAAGGGTTAATGTTCCCTTTTTTGTGACAAAGCAAATGTAAAAGATGGAACAACCTTTACAATATGTGCAA
The DNA here is from genome assembly GCA_963680895.1 of Fragum sueziense. NCBI lineage: Eukaryota > Metazoa > Mollusca > Bivalvia > Cardiida > Cardiidae > Fragum > Fragum sueziense. Next base: position 14,975,944 of record OY804605.1, on the reverse strand, counting down.
GGTAAGTAAACTGTTGACTATAAAAGAAGCATTCTGTAAAACCTTCATCCAGTCAAAACCGAGCGAGAAATTCTGTTCACAATATGTGGAAAAGAGAAGAAAGAAGATTTAAAGAGATAAATGTACATTAATTGATTAGTGTAACATAATACCATCATAAACTCAAGATTTTATAATGATGTAAATGTGATACAATAGTTTTTTTTATTGATGTTTCATCAACAAACACCTGATATGTGTTTCATCAAGGCAATTATTACATGACTTTTATTGGAAATAATGATAGTAAACATACATGTAGACTATATCAGTAGGGAATCAAGAGGGCATTCCAGGTGTTCAAATGAACCCCCTTCTGTTTCTTGATTATCCTGATTATTTACTTTTAACTCTTTCGCTGCCAAATTTCCTGGAATTATCCCATTTTCAGAGCCAATTTTTGGAAACTACATAACAGGGCTTATCAGCTCATGAAATAGTACAAAAATCAGTGTTATATAACATTAAGCTGTAACTTCCAGGAATCTTTGCATATATAAACTGTTTTGCCTAATAGCATACTTTTTATCAGGCAGTTTGATCAAATGACATTGACCTTGAATGACCTCATTAAGCTATTGTTTGAAAGTCGCTGATAGGCGACATTGGCAGTCTCCCAATATGGGTCGACATTGGCAGCAAAAGAGTTAAGTTTTTGCAACCATGTTTTCAAGCATCATTGGATGACAATGTCATTTTTGTTGAATTGCATTTCAAAAGTCATTCATATTCTGGCATTTCTTATTATGACTCTTGAACACCTCAATGAAGTATATTGCTTTAATCTTTTCTTTACCAAAACAAGACCAGTCCTACGATACTTTTGTATGGCTATCTAAAAAGGCATATGAAATCACTCAGGCAAATGAAGACAAGAGGACCATGATGGTCCTATATCGCTCACCTGAACCAAAATGATATGAGCAACACTTTTGTTCAATTCAATAAACATTTATGACTATAAGACTGAAAACTAACTTATAGTCAATAACTTTGTGAAAATCAAACTCATCTGAGATCTTATGGTGCCAAACATTGTGTCCAGGTTTTTCTTGATTGATAAATAATCACAGATTCTAGAGTATAAACAAGGTCGAAAACAGCCAAAGACGGTAATTTTTTCAAATTCAAGGGCACACAATTCTCGACTTTCTGATCACATCAGACTGAAAATCTACCTCATCCAAGATATTATGGTCTCCAACATAGTGTCCAAGATTTGTCTTGATTGGTCAATAATTGAAGATTCTAGAGTTTAAACAAGATCGAAAACAGTCAGAAACGGCTACTTTGTTAAATTCAAGGGCACATAACTCTCAACTTTCTGATCGGATCAGACTGAAAATCAAACTCATCCGACATATTATGGTCCCAAACATTGTGTCCAAGTTTTGTCTTGATTGATTGATAATTGTAGATTCTAGAGTGTAAACAAGGTCAAAAACAGCCGAAAATGATAATTTTATCAAATTCAAGGGCACATAACTCTCGTCTTTCTGGTCAGATCACACTAAAAATCAAACTCATCCGAAATCTTATCCTCTCAAACATTGTGTCCAAGATTTGTCTTGATTGGACAATAATTGAAAATTCTAGAGTGTAAACAAGGTCGAAAACAGTCAAAAACAACAATTTTGTCAAATTCAAGGGCACATAAGTCTCGACTTTCTTGTCTTATCAGATTGAAAATTCTAGTCATCTGAGATCTTATGATCTCCAACATTGTGTCCAAGTTTTGTCTTGATTGATTGATAAATGTAGATTCTAGAGTGTAAACAATGTCGAAAACAGCCGAAAATGACAATTTTATCAAATTCAAGGGCACGTAACTCTTGTCTTTATTGTCAGATCACACTGAAAATCGAACTCATCCGAAAACTTATGGTCTCAAACATTGTGTCCAAGATTTGTCTTGATTGGTCAATAATTGTAGATTCTAGAGTGTAAAAAAAGGTCGAAAACAGTCAAAAACGACAATTTTGTCAAATTCAAGGGCACGTAACTCTCTTCTTTCTGGTCAGATCACACTGAAAATCAAACTCATCCAAGATCTTATGGTCTTAAACATTGTGTCGAAGATTTGTCTTGATTGGTCAGTAATTGTAGATTCTAGAGTGTAAACAAGGTCGAAAACAGTCAAAAACGACAATTTTGTCAAATTCAAGGGCACATAACTCTCGACTTTCTCGTCTAATCAGACTGAAAATTAAACTCATCCGAGATCTTATGGTCTCCAACATTGTGTTCAAGATTTGTCTTGATTGGTCAATAATTGTAGATTCTAGAGTGTAAACAAGGTCGAAAACGGCAATTTTGACAAATTCAAGGGCATATAACTTTTGACTTTTTCGCCTGATCTGACTGAAAATCAAACTCATCCAAGATCCTATAGTCTCCAATATTATATCCAAGTTTTGTATTGATTGGGCAATAATTGTAGATGCTAGAGTGTAAACAAAGTTAAAAACAGCATTTTTCGTCATGCAGGGGCAGATAACTCCACACTTTCTGGTCCGATCTGGCCCATAATCAAACTCATCCGAGAACTTATGACCATACTTGTTTTGACAAAGTTTGGTCAAGATTGACTAATATTTGTGGATGCTAGAGTGTAAACACCAAATTGTGGACAGACGGACAGACGGACGGACGACGGACAAAAAGCGACCACAATAGCTCACCTCGAGCACTTCGTGCTCAGGTGAGCTAAAAATGCTGCAAACAGCATTTCCTCCTTTTGCCTCAATATTTTTTTGCTACATTGTACACAAATCTTATTAAATTCAACATCCATTTTCTTGTCTGCAGCAGCTTTTCAATTAAGCTTCCTTACATTTTTGTTGTAATGGAAACGGTCAAAGATGCTTGATGCTACTTATTTCTCCTATAATTATGATACAAAGAAAGAATTACATCAATAAGTCAAGTCACTGCTATGGTGCAAATGACCGGTCAGTCATCCACTTCAGCTAATTATTCAATTAATGTAACAATTATCAATCACACATCAAAGTAAACCCTTCCCCCAAAACAATCTCTTCCGTAAGGATAAATTGTTGTAAATGCCTTTTAAGCAACTTTTCCTTTACTTAATATTGCAGCCAATGCATTTAATAATGTTTTTCTGTTATTTTTAAATCAGTAAAAGCACACATTCTGTTATTACTTATTAACACATAGACAACTCTTCCAATATTTTATTGTGATAAGTCTTATACATGTATAGTATAGCTTCTTTATTTTGCTCTGTCTGAAACGTCTTTTATAAACCTAAGATTTCAAACCTAAAAAGGATATCCCTGAGTAGAAACTAATTTAACAGAGGACAATTACAGCAACGGGTTATGTACATAAGTACAAATAGTTACTATATATCACAGTTCAACCTAAAAAAGCAAAATATCACTCATTAGCATAGAAATTAGTCTGCCAGTGTGGGATCAGGAGATCAAGATGTTTGCTGAGTCAGTGACCAAACTAATTCCTGTGAAAGCTGCTTGTATAAGTTTTTATACTGAGAACATACCAGTCCATGTATCTGGAGAGAGCATAACAAAGCATATCCCTCAGTGATTGCAAGGCCTAAAAGGTAATTTGTTGGAAGAAATGCATGTATATGTATTTGATTGTTTGAAGTTTGAAAGAAGATCAAAAACCAGGTCAAAAAACAACAGGTAATTACACCTGGGGCGGTATAAACCAGCATTTCTTAATCAATTTTCTGCAGTAAAATTACATAACAAGCCATCTGATTGGACGAGACATATGTCTCGACCAATCAGATGGATTGTTGTGTAATTCTAAATGTAAACTTGGAATAAGACTGGTGTGTGAATACCATCCTGGTATCATAATGTAAACACCAAATTGTTGACAGGCAGACAGACACACACACAGACAGTCTACAGACAGGTGACTGCAATAGGGCCAGGTGAGCTAATAATTACCTGTGTAGTTGGGCACCCATCCACAAATATTCCTGCGCCCATTTTACCACAGGCCACCAGGTCAAAAAACAGCAGGTTTGGCTTACCCCTGTAAGAAAATAGGATTATAATCATGATTATTCTATATTCTTAAGATTTCAATAAAAATATTCAAAAACAAGTAACATTGCTCAACATCTCAAACTGACATTGCTTTCCAAAAAGCAAAGAAAAGAAGAAAATGCTGCTATCATTAATAAGTATTTGCACATTTCCTCAAAATATTTCTATTTGATAACATCCAAAATTTCTGTTTATATTAACATTTTTTCTTAAGCTTTCTGTAAAAAGGTATCCCATCCATCATTAGTTACCAAACATGTTGCGCAACTTTCGGTGTCATCTGTGGGATAAATTGAGGATTGCATGCAAAATTTGATTCGTATAGCCTGGTCAATTTCCTGGCATCATTCATGGTCACTGGTGGTGAACTAGGCCAAAGCGAGGGACGTTTTTCGCTACAACAAGGTACAGATATTTTGCGTTTAATTGTGAGTTTAAAGATTTGATTGGATAGTTTTTCAAATAACAATGAATTTGTTCTAAAATTAGACCGGGTTTACCGATATGTATTGACAAACCATCTGTGCTTTATCGAAGCTGTAGTTACGATATCTTATAACAACACCGACGGAATACTATGATCGCGAAAAAACGTCCCACACTTTGGCCGAGTTAACCCCCAGTGCTGGTAACAGAAATTGATGAGAGGTGCCCTTGTCAATTTTTTTCACGGATGATGCTTGAACTTGCACAAAGTGTTTGATAGATAATGATGGACCAAACTAGCTGTTTCTTAACCCTTTCCCAAACAAGACCTGGTTTTGATGTCTCTGATTGAAAAGACTTGAGAAAAAATTGAGACAAAAGAAGAAACTGCTTATTAACAGCAGTTTCTTCTTTCGCCTCAATGTTTTCTTTGCCATATTGTACACAAACATTATCCTTCTTAACATGAATTTTGTCGTTTGCAGCAGCTTTCCAATTGGATCTACCCAAGATTTTGTCATTTGGGAAAGGGTTAAAAGACATCAAAATCATTTCTCTGTTAGGAAGGGTATAAAAATCTTACTTTTGAGTACCAAAGCCACACAGCTCTTTGTCCGAATTCATTGGGTACAGCAGTAAACTTGGATTTCCAAAAGTGAAAGCTGAAAAGACAAGACATTTTGTACAATTTTTATATGACATTCATGTTGCTATATATAAGCTTGATGAAAGACGTTTACTTTTCAAACTGGAATGTACATGTACTTTCAAATTCCAAAATTAACCTTGATCTTTCAGAGATGTAATGAAAATCTTGTAACAAAGATACAGAATGTACATATAAATTAGTGAATCTATAAGCTTTAGATACTTAACAAGGATGATGTATCTCTGCAATAGACAAGTGCGTAGCGCCCATTACGCATAATACACACGTGCGTAATGTAAAAAAAAAAATCGCAAATATGTCATAGGTTGCTTTGTATCGTTTTGAGGACCAGTTTTGCCGTTTTTGTGTCTCAAAACGCAAATAGAATGCACGAAAACAAGTCTTACAAATCATATTTTTCTCGAGGGAGACCCCGAACCCCTTTAAGAGCGAGGATAACCCCTTTGTGCTCTCCCCTCTCGGGCCTAAGGCTCTTGTGCGTAATATAAATAAATTTCTGGCTACGCCCATGATACATACCAAAGTAGCCTACCACCACCAGGCCTCCCACAAATACTATGAAGAAGAGACAGCATATTATGTCTGTGCATGATCTGAAACAAACAGAAATGTGATACAGTTAGGCAAATGATCCCGTCTAAAAGTGAGCATAGGTAATTTAACTCTCTCAGATAACACCAGGCCTGCCACAAATACTATGAAGAAGAGACAGCATATTATGTCTGTGCATGATCTGAAACAAACAGAAATGTGATACAGTTAGGCAAATGATCCCGTCTAAAAGTGAGCATAGGTAATTTAACACTCTCAGATAACACCAGGCCTGCCACAAATACTATGAAGAAGAGACAGCATATTATGTCTGTGCATGATCTGAAACAAACAGAAATGTGATACAGTTAGGCAAATGATCCAGTCTAAAAGTGAGCATTGTTAGGTAATTTAACACTCTCAGATAACACCAGGCCTGCCACAAATACTATGAAGAAGAGACAGCATATTATGTCTGTGCATGATCTGAAATAAAAAGGAATGTAATCTAGTTAGGCGATTGATTCCTTCTTAAAGTGAGCATAGTTAGGTAATTCAAGGCTCTCAGACAACACCAAGCCTGCCACAAACACAATGAAGAAGAGACAGTATATCGCTGCTTTTCAACAAAAAACTTGTAACTTGAAGCTTGTTTTAAGCTGCAGTTACAAGGTTTTTGTGGAAATGTGACAGTATCATGTCTGTACACTATTTAAAATTGACAGAAAGCAAGAAATGTGACAGACTGGAATAAAAAAAATCTGCTAGAGCCTTTTTGAATGATGAAATTCAGTTTCAGTTATCTCCCTTGCATGGCATGGGGCAACCATAAAATAAGGCAAATCTCTAAATCAAGAAGATCTTGCAGCTTAACTCATTACCAAACATTGCATGACACCTTTTGATGCCCCTAAAGAAATATACTTTAGAAAACATTGTGGAAAATGAAGAAATTGCTTGTGACAAGCATTTTTTTTATTTTCTACGACGTTTTTTTAAACAAAAATACCTAAAAATGTAAAATTCCAAGCACTTGAAGTTGTCGTCTGCAACACCTTTCATATTGGAACAGTCCAAATTTTTGTTGTTTGGTAATGGGTTAAGCCTCTCTTACAACTGATCGTGCGTGCTCCTGCGTCTAAAACTTATGCATAGTCGCGCATTGACACATGTGCAATGTACGGTTTGACAGCACATAACAAAGAATTGGCTGTATACAATTCTTTAGCCACTCTTACAACCCGTTGTGCGTCCTTATCAATCAGGCGTTTTAAAAATCTCCCAAGACGTACGATTAGCTAAATGACAAATTAAAGACAAATTTTGTCACATTTAAAAAAGTTGTAACTACACAGCTTGAATAAGCTACAGGTACAGCATTTTTAACATGACTCACAAGTTACTTTTTGATTTTTCCTCTTTACAGGCGAGTCAAAAGTTCACTTACCTTTTATGTACAGGTCCTTTGAACTTTGGATCGTGTTTCAATGGCTTTCCTGGAAATAGAAAATGCACCACCAATTAGGAAAAATATATGCTTAATTGCTGACTTTTTTAACCTTATTTACAAAGAAATATACAACAGACTTTTTGAGCCTTATTTACAAAGAAATATACAAATCTCATAAGGAAACTTGCAGGCATAACCATTTCAAGTATGCAAGAAATGTATATGCCGTTACAACAGAGGTAGCCATTCAACAGAAATATGACCATCGATCATGAGAAATAATCTTATCTCTTTTGAAATTGACAATAACAATTGAAGATCAGAAAATTGTTTAACTATCTTACAAGAGTAAAACAAGAGGACTATGATGGTCCTATATCTCTCACCTGAACCAAAATGATATGAGCAACACTTTAATTCAATTCAATTGATATTTATGACTTTAAGACTGAAAGCAAACTTATGGTCAATAACAATGTGAAAATCAAATTCATCAGAGATCTTATGGTCCCCAACATTGTGTCCAAGACTTTTCTTGATTGGTCAATAATTGTTGATGCTAGAGTGTAAACAAGGTCAAAAACGGCAATTTTGTCAAATTCAAGGGCACATTACTCTCAACTTTCTGATCAGATCTAACTGAAAATCCTCCTAATTCAAGATCGTATGGTCCCAAACGTTGTGTATAAGTTGTGTTTTGATTGGTTAATATTTGTAGATTCTAGAGTGTAAACAAGGTCAAAAACAGCCAAAAATGGCAATTTTGACAAATTAAAGGGCACGTAACTCTCAACTTTCTGATCAGATCAGACTGAAAAAGTCATCCAAGATCTTATGGTCCTAAACATTGTGTACAACTTTTGTCTTGATTGAATAATAATTGTAGATTCTAGAGTGTAAACAAGGTCGAAAACAGCCGAAAATGGCATTTTGTCGAATTCAAGGGCACATAACTCATGACTTTCTGGTCTGATCATTACCAAAATCAAACTTGTCCAAGATCTAATTGTCATATACATTGTGTCCAAGTTTAATCTTGATTGGTAAGTATTTGTAGATACTAGAGTGATAACAAAGTCAAAACTAGCTATTTTTCGCATTCAAGGGCAGATAACTCTGGACTTTCTGGTCCGATCAGACCAAAAATCAAACTCATCCAACTTACGGTCATACATATTTTGACCAAGTTATGTCAAGATTGGCTTATATTTGTGGATGCTAGAGTGTTAACACTAATTTGTTGACAGACGGACGGAAAACAGACACAAAGTGACCACAATAGCTCACCTTGAGCACTTCGTGCTCAGGTGAGCTAATAAACAGATCCAGCAATCGAAGGGGGCCCTCATGCAGTTTGTGACAATCATGGATTCAGATTACAGCATATGCCAATACACAGTCTGATCAAGATCCACATTGTTCTAGAATACAGCTTTTTCAATATATCTGTAACAACTCTCTGAAAGCAGCATTGATCATGATAAGCATACATCTGATACAAAGTGCAGGCCTTGATCCCTATAGTACCTGTAGTTTAAAAGGGCTGCTTTTTTCAAATCCTAATTCAAATTCTTTCATATTCAAAATACCTTCAAAATTATCCATTTTTTAAAAGTTTATCTATCGAATGTATTCCCTTTATCTTAAAACCTTCCTCATATACGAGATTAAGCCCTTTAATTTATTCTTTATCAGTTGCATTTCAGTTAAGAAGGAAGTTTTATTCATATTGGGACATTCTCAAATGAGGAAATGTTGGACATGTCACAAAATTCAAAGATATCATTGGCAGACAACAAAATAAGCCATTCCCATGTATTTAAAAGAAGATTTCGGTTGACGTGTTGAAGACTAAAATAAATGTGTCAGCAAAACAGAATTTAAAAGCACCTGATATTAAATTGAACATCAAAGCATTTGGGGAAAAGGAGCACAATTAATGCTGTTCTTCAGCATTTTCTTCTTTTCCATTAATGATACCAAAGCCTTAATACTCTATCTAAGAGCTCGCGAAACATAATGCAGACCTTTGGAAAAGGGTTAAGTATTATATATATCAAGTTTTATTTTGATATCTTATATCTCAAAGAACTCATATCTTATCTGGGCGTTTAACATTCTTGACTGGGAGATACCATGCGAAATTTGCACTGAATTCACCAATTTGCAGAAAAAATGCTTTCAAATTAATGCATATCATCGTTGTAAATTCAAAACCTCGTATCTTGTATTTGGAAAATTTTAAAGGGGAGGGAAAAAGTGCAGTAACTTTTCCCAAACTGAAATGTCTTACTTGAAATTTGGACATATTGTTCACAAATAATGTGTCCAGAGTTTCCATTTACGATATAAAAGTGTCTGTATACGCATGAAATTCATCTCGGACGCAAAATATGAAGACTGGTTGAGTCCCTGGGACCCAAAATAAATTGGGTTGCAAAAACCCTCCGATATTCACAAATTTAATGAGAAAATCAATTACAAAAAAATCACCAATTAAAGAACTGAATCTTATTTTACTGCCGAACTCTGATGTATTTCAGATCAACTGTGTTCAACTTTTTACTGCTCTTTTTTTTTTTTTTACCTGGAATTGAATTTAAAAGAGGACGCTCACCACATATTATTAGGTACTTAAAACTTAAACTTTTTTAATTTGATTATGTAGATTGTTTTTTTCAAAAATCTAGAATGGATAGTTTTATTATTCTTTATCAATTAGGCTTTCAAAACTAGAAACTGTTTTGGAAAGCATGAAAACAGATTCGAAATACATGTAGTATTTTCAGTTCAAACAAGGGCTATATTTTGAACAGCCCTTTTATCTTTGCAAAAGCTTTGTCTACTTTTCATTATTTGACATGACTTTTTTTCCTGCTTCACCCTTCTAAAGTTAAAGTCAAATTATTCATATTATTATATTTTATCATTCCTTTTGTTAAATAAGCCCTTTCAAGTCCAGCGTTTAATTTGAAGTTGATTTATGGAAGTCAAAATTGGACTCAAAAGAAAATGAATGGGACTCAACTTTTTTTGTGGCACTGGGTCCCAGGGACTCAAAATTTTTGTATCCAAAAGGAAACACTGGTGTCAATAATACTTATCAGTAAAAATATCTCAAAACCTGTGAGAATCGTCTACACTGGGCACACAAGTATGTACTTTGAAAATCACAACAATCGACGTATGAGGTTTTGCATTTACACTGACGATATGTTGCACATATAGTAAATTACATCCTATCCAATAAAATAAAGTTAAATTAATACAATCCTAATTGAAAGAAATTTCATTGACAACACAACAAATTTAACTAAAGCAATTTTGATATTTGCATATTTGTTGCTATAGTATAGAAAATATTGAGGAAAAAGGAAGATATGCTAATAATCAGCTATTCTATATATTGTAATCTAGGAAAGAATTTAACATTTTAATTCTCATTTAGGATTTTACACCAGTCAAATTTGAAAGCTGCATATCAGATGACTAAATTAGTGTCAACAGAAATGAAATTTGAGTACCGGTAATCACAATGCAGAAAATATTGATACAAAAGGAGAAAATGCTGATCATCAGCATTTTCTTCTTTTGTCTTAATGGTTTTCCCAAACTATTTCTGCCTATAATATCAAATAGGGTCTTGCTATTCATGTTCTGTTGTCATGAGAAGATTGATGATAATATTATGTTACCATGGAAACATATCAAGTTCTAGATTATAATATTTACAAGCTATATAAGGAAACTTATCAGGAAATAGATATATTTCAATTAATTAGAAAACATATAAGACCTGTGACATTACAGCGATAAGGTTTGGGTATTATTACTCCATATGTCATGAAAAATTCATTATCAATATACATATCGGTATTGCAAATTGAGCAACTAATGAATATTCTATGGAAATGAACATGCCAAAATGAATATTATATGCAACAACAGAGAAGAAAATAATGATGATTTTCACACTCAATATTTCACATGCTACAACTTTCAAATTTTATGCTTTTTGCATTAATATTTAGTTTGTCCTCTGAAATACCTTTGACTATGGACCAGCCTAAAAATGTGTTGTTTGGCAAAGGGCTAAAAGCACAATGTCATGCAATGTTCTCCCCAGGCAAATAAGCTGTATCGGCCCCACTACAGCTTCATATAAACCAGGGTAATGCCACTACAGCTTCAAAACTACCCCACAGCTTAATTTCATCAAAAAGGTCACTAAAAAGAGAGTTTTGAGGTATTCTATGCCAAAAACTGATAAATAATGCTTTCTTATGAATTAAAATGTAATTATTCTGTACAAAAACATTATGGGGAAAAAAGAAATTGCTCATTTTCCCCATTATGTTTTTATTCATATTTATTTGCATGAACACAATGCGTTTCAAGGTTTGCCCATACTTATAATTTGCCACTACAGCTTCAAATTATTCCGTGGAGAACCCTGACATGCTATCTGACTCTAAAAGAAAGGACAACAAACTGTCAATGACAAATCTTATTCATCAGGCCATCATTAGGCATACAACTTCAAGCCTATGTCCAGTCATTTGGGAATTTCCATCAGAAATTCTAACCTACAAGATATTGATGAACACTGTATGTACAGAATATCTCTCCTAGTATAGACGGCGATAATTGACCCGGCAGAGTTAGCCATGCGGAAAGGTCAACAGACTTTTGGCGCAGGGGAGATAGGTATTTCGGAAGTTATCGTGAGTTGCCGAACTCTACATGCTTTGCTATTTATAGATAAATCGCTATTGGACAGACTAGTATTAACGAAGGCTCCGGTAGCGCAATAGGTTAGACACTACGGACATGAAAATATCAATTTGAAAATCCGAGTTCGAAATCCGAGAGTGACCTTTTTGTACTGGATTTTTAAACTTTTTAACTATTTTTTTTCTTTTCAAATATTCTTGTTATGCATTTATGATATTTTGTGGTTGTTTTTAGTGAATACTTTGTACTTTTTAATGTCTTTTAGATGAACATTTTTTTTAAAGTTTAATAAACCCATATATATTTTTAACAATAACGTATTAAGGCGCCAAACAGGTGTGTCGCATAAATTTGAAAACGAATATATTATACTTCGTATATAGTAAAAAGAATCTGTCATTATCAAGAAAGTTACGTGTCGATCCTAATATACGGACCCGTGTCGATACTCTACGCACTACCTGGAAGGTCCCATTAAGGGGGAATGCTCCAGTTTTTCGGAACACTCAGTCATTATTGCGTTCGGATATCCTCGGATAATGCCGATCAAAGATCGAATCATCGACTCGGAAGTGTGTGTATGAAGAAATCTTGAAAAAAAATCGGATTTCTTAGCCGGAAGTAGCTACGCTTCATAAAGTAGTTTTCGAGGTCAACCAAATGCACAACCATAGCAACTTGCGGGACTTGCAGGTTGTAATCATTCAAAAAAATGAGGACATTGGAACTGCAAAAAATGTATTTCAGTATCATTGTCGCGTCATTGTTGACATTAGTCGCAGACGAACGTTTCGAATTGTTGTTCTATTCTATTCTATTCATAGTCTGAAAGTAGTTCTATGAGATGCATCCAAGGTATGATTCGATAGAGTTGTCCTTGGTGAGCCAATTGTCATTATTGTAGTAAATTAAATGTTTCGTACCAATATGTTTCGCTACCATATTTTCAATAATATAACACATCATTATAATTTACCATTTTCGACGGTAAAAGTGTATTTGTTATGCGAAACTGATTTCCTCAAGATGGAAATCGATTATTTAGAGCAAGACAGTCGTAAGTGTGTATGCAGTTACCACTGTTTTGCGTCATTTTATTCATGTGTAGCTGATAAAAATTGCTGTAATTCAATAATAAGTGCGCTCACTTATACATTTTCTTTTTGAATTATTACCAGGACATGCTGCTTAATACAATGAGGGAGTTTTATCAAATTCTATTATGTAGAACTTGAAATATTTCCAAAAATATGCAAATTTTGACATAAAACACTACAGCTTCGTTGATCTAAACGAACACGTGAGCATGCTGTTTTATACATATACGCGTTTATAATAGCACATATACCATGTAAAAAAAGTTTAGCAACACTGACTTTGTTAATTGAAAAAATGTATTTTCTGTGATATTTATTTCACAACCGTTATATATATCTTAGCATATGCATTTACGCAGAACATTCAAAGGTCGCTTTGTGATAACGTTAAATATTGTTTTAGAAACATTGTCTTGACGTAGGTGAGGGGTCAAAATAAAAAGTTACAATAGAATTCGGTATCGACTGTGCGGCCATTTTCAAGCAAGAACAACCGTGAAAAGTTTTCTAATCCACTTAAATTGTTTGTACACAGTATCAACATTCACTACTTTATCAAGAGATTGAACGTCATTCGCGTCAGTACGATCACGCACACGTCTTCCTTAAATGCACCGTATGTGCTCTATGGGTGACAAATCAGAAAGAAAGGGATGATAATGGGAGTCCATTAGTGTTGTATACGCTTAATTTGGCTTAAAGCATTTAGGACTCTATACCAGTCAAGTCTGGTGCGTTCATGGTGTAGCGTCAGGGAAATTACAACGTATGGTCAACATCTAGTAACTGTTTATTTGTGGAGACGATCACGGATGGTAAGAGTGGATACTCTATATTGAAATTCTTGTGGAAGCCACTCGTAAGTTTTGGTGTTGATAAGGAACATCTTTGCCGTGACGTAACGAAATTATGACGGTCATCTTCTCGTGGCCTTTTTCTACGACGTCCTTGACCGGGACTATCTCAAACCACACAAATTGGCTCACATAGCATCCTCAAATTGTAACTTATGCTTTGAGATGCGTAAAATTCAAAAAGGGATCTTATTTGCCGGTTCTGCCACGTAGAAACACATTAGCGATATAACGTCCTTCTAACGTAAGTCCATGGCGTAGTCCCACAGCGTTGCAGAAAAATCTTTTTAGTGGCCTTTTTTATGCTGGGCAAAGACAATTACGTTCACACATAAATGTTTTCTAGAACTATGCTCCGTACACATGAATACCATGGCAGACATGAAAACCGGAAATGCGCACCTGGAGTGCGAGACGCACGCGATTGCGATATAAAATTCATCTGTTTGTGTTCTTTAGCTATAATCTATTGTGTAAACGTTTGATTTTATGTTAAAACAAAACTATTTTGGTTACTACAGATATTTACATTTTGTTGCAAAACTTTTTTTATTATGTATATTTTGGGTTTTCTGTTCTTATTAAATGTAAGACGTTACTTTAAATCCGTTTTCGGGACTAAACGATGAAAATACAGCATTTTATTAGCATTTTAGTGACCTTGGACAGGTGCAAGAAATTGTGCATTTTTTCGCTGTAGGGGTATGTGATACGAATGCCTATAAAATTCAAACAAGATCGCTGACCATCCATTTTTATTTTATTTTTCAATTGGTAATAACATGTAATTTCAACATACAAAATGTAAATAAATTCTATTATTGGGAAAAAATTTAGGAAACTGGAGCATCCCCCCTTAAGCGTGACTAGTCACATATTTTGAGAAAACATATTCCCTTTACATATGATAAGGGAAATGATTATCAAAATTATGACCAAACTCCGCAACAACTGTGGAAATGAGTGAACTTGGAGTGCATCAAATGAAAAATAGAGGGAAATCATGATACAAAGGAAACGAATAATAATAATAATAATAAAATAAATACAAAAGAAACACGTTATTTTATCATAATTTTCGTTTTTTAAAGCATACAAGATATGGAGTAAAAAGCGAAGGATCAATGTAAAAGAACTGTCACGGTTCATGCGTTTACGGAAACTAACGACGAAAAAATCCGAAAATTGCTAAGGCTACAAAATTGAAAAATAAACTCTTCGACCTTTGTGTACAGTTAGATTTGCTCTGTCGGGTCAATTATCGCCGTCTATAATTGATGTTTGTTTGAACAAAACCCATATAAAGTATTCCTTATTTATCAGCATGGAATGATCAATCAGATCAAATGAAATGTATGTCTAGGTCAATCACAATATTTCTTAACCTATTACCAAACAGCAAAAATTTAGATAGTTAGTCCAAATTCAAAGATGATGCAGACGACAATTTTCACGTAAATGAAACTTTAAATTTTTTGCTCTTTTCACATAGAAAACATTTTGGGAAATGAAGAAATTGCTTGTAACAAGCAATTTCTTCATTTTCCATGATGTTTTCCAAAGCCATTATCTTGTGGGGGGTCAAAAGGAGTCACTGTGTGGTAATGGGTTAAGGTAAGACCTTGGTAATGGGCTATGTGACCTGGAAGTTATGGAACGAAATCTGTATGGTGCGAATGGGCAATTTCAAGGGAGGTAATTTTCATTGCTCTCAAATTTTGAATTTTTGACTTTTGTTGGGGGTTTTGCCTACTCTTCATACAACTTATCAACATTTTCACAAAAAAATGTTTTGAATATTTCCCCCGAAATCTGAGCAGGCTTAATTATTTCCTTAACCCTCTCCCAAACAAGACCTGGTTTTGATGTCCCTAATAGAAAAGGATTAGAAAACATTGAAACAAAAGAAGAAACTGCTGTTAACCAGCAGTTTCTCCTTTTGTTTCGATATTTTCCAAGCTGTATCATACACAAATCTTATCTTTATCAAAATTCATTTTGTCATCTGCAGCAGCTTTCAAATTGGATCTCCCTAAAATTTTGTCGTTTGGGAAAGGGTTAAATAGGAAAACATACAGGCGATATTGCATCTGATAATACTTTAAAAATGCTCAGACTTTAACGGATGTCACGGAATAAGTCGAAATATAACGATAATACCAGAAGTGCATTACCCTGGTCTTACATTATATCGTTGCAACAAATTTTGAAAATGGGATGTTGTTCAGGTAATTTAACCCTTTCCCAAACAAGACCTGGTTTCGACGTCCCTAATAGAAAGGGCTTGTGAAAACATTGAGACAAAAGAAGAAACTGCTGATAACCAGCAGTTTCTCCTTTTGCCTCAATATTTTCTTGGCTATATCACACACAATTTCAATCTTTTTTTTGTAACATCCATTTTGTCGTCTGCAGCAGCTTTTGAATTGGGCCTGCCTAAAATTTTGTCGTTCGGGAAAGGGTTAAGTTAAAAGTCTAGGATATCAAAATGGTATGCCAACTATACAAAGTCATGTCGTTAGAATTCTGTTAGAACCGTATAACCCCAGAGGTTCACCCAAGAGAGCATACTAATGTTATTGGTTTAATTTCCAGGCAATAAATATTGACATTACCATACACTTAGTCTATTGTTACATGGTCATTATTCAGAAAGGCTACATAATATGTTTCTCTTTGATATCAGAATGGCTTAGAACCTGGTTATTAAAAACAAAATAAATCTTGTGTTTGGGTTCTCCTAGAAATAAACATCATATTGTAAGAGAGACGTGACCCAGGGATGTACTAATGTTATTGGTTTAATTTCCAGGCAATAAATATTGACATTACCATACACTCAAAGTCTATTGTTTCATGACAATTATTCAGAAAGGCTAAATATGTTTCTCTTTGATACCCAAATAGGTTGGGTTCTGAGAATAATTTGTGGGCCTTTTCAGATATCAAATTTTTCAAAAGTAACTGTTGCACAACACACAGCCGGTTTTCATTAAGGGCCATCCTGACCAGCCAAATTTCATCACATCAAATCCTTTTCTGGTCTGTTTTAAACTGTGACCAAAGTAATATATAAATGGATATAATTCTACTTTCTATTCTATATACATACCAGATTTTCCTTCATCTGCCCCATCAACATCGTCAAAATTGTTTAACTCAACGTATTCCTCTTCTTCCGTGTATCCCATAATTCAACTTTAATTTGTAATCGTCAATCGTCAATTGTTACAATTATGTTCGTTATAACTCTGTAAACAATTACACCATTCAGATCCTTGTATGTAATGTACTTGTGGATTGTCCAATAATGTATTTATTCACTATCATTTCCTGGTTTTAATTATGTTTTTAATCCTTCTCATGAATATGCATTTTCATCAAAGTCATGAATATTTTATGTACATTATTGTCAAATATTCAACTTTAACGTGTTAATGAAATAAACAATGAATTTAAACACTTTCAAGACACCTTAATTTAAAACTGATTCAAACTGAAAGGAGAAGCAGAATTCCCCTGTGAAAAAAGAACACATCATTTCTAGTTCTATATAAGAACATTCTAGATTGTTAACTGGCAGTTCTAGAACAGTTCTAGAACTGCCATTTAACCATCTAGAATGTTCTAGAACAGTTCTTGAACTAAAATGAACTTTACACAGGGGAAGGCAAAATAAATGTAATGAAGACTATGATTCGTAAATCAAATTAAGAAAACATTGAGGGAAAAGCAGATAATGCTAATCAAAAGCCTTAATTCTTCTACAGGTCTCAATGTTTTCTGGAGCTTTCTCTAATAATTGGGCTTCAAAAAATGGGCTTAATTTAGGAAAGGGTAATTTTACTGGAATTGTTAGAAATTATACTGCTCCCATCATTATAATAATAAATAAAATTATATATGCAGTTTCATTCATCATCAACTACTCATATCCTTGGAAAATCACAAATCTGATCAAGGACGGATCTAGAGGAGTCCGAGGGTCTTGACCCCTGGCATATTGCTCAAAAATCAAATTTGGACTATATAACGCTACATATTTAACACATTTAAAGCAATTATATGTGCTTGGACCCCCCCTCTGTAAAAAATCTTTGGGCTTGGACACCGTGGAAAAAATCCTGGATCCGCCCTTTCTGATGATTAGTCAAGGACTTCAATCAGCACCAAACTATTGTATGTAGAATAATAACCTATATGCAATTGAAATACTTATGCAATCACGCTTGGATGTACTCTCCAAAGCCGAGGTCTATTGATTAACCATCAAAATGTGACCTCTGCCGTTTTTGATACACCAACAGCCTATTTGGTCGTCATAATCTAATCATAGCATATAATTTGAATTATCGAATCAAAATCAGTCAGTTTTATCTTGCATGATCATTACGTATACATTACGTCGCTTCTATTTTTGGCTGAAGCCGGTAACATTTGAATTATCAAATCAAAATCATTCAGTTTGATCTTGTTTGATTACGTATACATTACGTTGCTTCTATTTTTGGCTGAAGCCGGTAATTTGAAGTGTTAGCCAATGAAAGTTTGTATCAGTTTTTGAAATTATTTTGTTGTGTATAGCCAACGATTGGATACTGAAATCCCGCCAATTAAGGCCCCGAGATTAGACGTGAAATGACCCTGCGGGAACAGAGCATCATTCTATCATCATGGAATGAAGAGAGAATCTGCTCTGTTCTTAAGAGAGTAGCTTGGATGTCAAAATAAATGCAAACATCATCAAAACACTTCAATTTATAAGAGTTCTTCAACTATGGCACCAAGATTGCATGACAAAGCAAATAATTGCAAAAGCATTTGAAGTACATCAACAAGTTACAATTGTTTTGCGCATTATTTTGTGTAATAGTCACTTAGTGCATGAACAGATTAGCGCAAAACTGTTGTAAATACATGCAAATATATATTAAATGTACAATAGTTGCATGCCATGACTTCCTTGACATATTGCCTTTACCCTGTCCCAAACAATTAAGACCTGCTTTTGACGACACTAATGATTGGAAAAACATTGAGGCAAAACCAGCAGTTTCTCCTTTTGTCTCCTTTTGTCTTTTGTCTCAATATTTTCTTGGCTATATCACATACAATTTTAATCTTTATTAACATCCATTTTGTCGTCATTTTGTCAGCAGCTTTTGAATCGTACATGCCTATAAATTGTGTCGTTTCCTGGGAAAGGGTTAAATATCCCGTCCCAAACAGTAATAATATGGTTGTTCCAATCTTAAACCTGTTTAAGAAGACAAAATGAATGCTGAAAATTGTAAGACTTTTGATCAAAAAAGTATTGACATTAAAGGAGAAAATATATTTTCTTCTTTTGTCATTCTATCAAGGTTGTTGCAAAACTCAGCCTTGTTTGGGAAAGAGTTAAGTGGTACTTATCAAGTAAAATTTGGATGACTTAATAAATTCTTTGTCCCTTGCATCAATATTTGTGAACAATTTCGTTCCATTTGTAAGAACATTTTAACAGAATCAATGTATTATAATATTATAAGTTCATTTTGATCAAACAAAAGTTTTACATAAACCTGATCCAATTTTATTAAAATCCTTTTGCAGATGGCCGCGACTGGAATTTTATTTGAATAACAGCCATGGGTGCAGCTCAAAAGGACATGAAACCATTCCACTAAAATAACACCCAAAAGCATGACACTAGGGTAACTCCCAAAGCATGACACAATTTCACTTGACACCAAAAAGCATGACATGTATAATTTTTACTTCTCTTATTTCAAGTGTGAACAAAAACCTGTTTCAAAAGTAAAATTAAGTGAACCATATCATTATATCTTCATGCGCTAAATTGTGATATGACCTTGTGTTACGATTCAACTATCAAAAAAGAAAATAGATCTTTTATTCCTTTTTCAACTGACAAAATGTTATTGTCCGAATTGATCGAAATTCAACTTAGGCTCACATAAGACTTTTATTTCTGGACAGGTTCAAAGAGGCGCTCTAATTTAAGACCAACAAAATTTTATTATAAAAAGATTGTCAAAAAGGTCATACATATCTGAAATTCAATCACTGAAGTTTTTTCAAATAAATAAAATTTAATTCCACTTTTTAAATCTAAAACCAATTTGAGACTGTTGGTACTTTAAGAATGAAGACAACAATAGAAAAGGATTAGACAGCATCAGAATTCCTTCTATTTCACTGCTGAGATTCAATGGCAGCAACTGGTGCTAAACATCCTATTTTTAGAATGATTTTAGTTCTCTTTGTCTTCATAAATCAATCGCTGCTTTTCATTTAAATAAATTGATGAAAAGTGACGCATTACAATGTTCCATGGCTGATGCATTATTTCCATGCATAATGATAATACAGCCTGTATTACAGTAGACTGGAAGGCAAATAGGGAACGATTTGATCTGAGGAAACCCAGTGACGTAATTTCGGACAAACAATCAATATTTTGTGGGTGTTGTTACAAAAGCTCATAACAACAGCTTGATTCAAGCCGTAATTACGAGATTTAATAACAAAAAGCCATTATCATTAAGTTCAGGGGCCAATCACTTATGTCAAGAAGCATAGCAACATTTTTAACTGCTTTTCAACGAAAAGCTGGTAACTATAGCTTGTTTAAAGCTGTAGTTATGAGATTTTTGTTGAAATAATTGCTGGTAAAGTTATGGTATGTCAATGACCTAATAATTCAAAGAGAAACCCTGCTGAAGTAAGCTACAGGAATATCCTTTGTTCTTATCCAACCTAAAGTTTCCAATAAAGTAGCAATT
Organism: Fragum sueziense; assembly: GCA_963680895.1. NCBI lineage: Eukaryota > Metazoa > Mollusca > Bivalvia > Cardiida > Cardiidae > Fragum > Fragum sueziense. The sequence goes on along the minus strand of OY804605.1, from coordinate 14,955,309 downwards.
TATCTATTGCTGACATTTTTGTATGTAAGACAAAGCAGGTGAGTAGAGTTACAATTCTTAATTAACCAATTGATTAATCCTTTTTCTTTCCCAAACTAGACCTTGTTTTGATGTCCCTAATAGAAAAGGCTTGTGAAAACATTGAGACAAAGAAGAAACTGCTGATAACCAGCAGTTTCTTCATTTGTCTCAATATTTTCTATGTCATATACATAGTAAACAAGAGATGTTTGTAAAACATATATGCCCCCTCAAGGGCCTACATTTGATGTAGGTCAAAGTCCAAGGTCAAGTTAACAAGGTCCAAGGTCATGGTCAAATATGAAAGGTCTTGGTAGGATGTGTGTATGTGTGAAATATTAAAGCTGTATATGTAAAAGTAAAATGAAACATAGGCCAGGTTAAAGTTTTTAAAAGTAGGCCAAATGCCAAGGTCAAGGTCATGGTCAAATGTGAAAGGTCTTGGTTGGAGGTGTCCATATGTGAAATATCAAGGCTGTAGGTGTAAAAGGACATGATATGTATGCCTGGTTTCAGTCTTTTTAAAAGTAGGTCAAACTCCAAGGTCACGGTTGCAATATTCAAGGTCATGGTCAAATGTGAAAGGTCTTGGTAGGAGGTGTCTATGTGTGAAATATCAAGGCTGTAGGTGTAATAGGACATAAGATAAAGGCTAGGTTAGAAATTTCTCAAAAGTAGGTCAAACTCCAAGGTCAAGGTCCAAGGTCATGGTCAAAGTGAAATATCTTGGTTGGAAGTGACCATGTGTGAAATATCAAGGCTGTATATGTAAAATGACATGAAATATAGGCCAGGTTAATGTATTATAAAAGTAGGTCAAACACCAAGGTCAAGGTCACAAGGTCCAAGGTCATGGTCAAATGTGAAAGGCCTTGGTCGTAGGTGTCCATGTGTCAAATATCAAGGCTGTATGTGTAAAAGGACATGATATATCGGCTAAGTTAAAGTTCTTTTTAAAGTAGGTCAAAGTCCAAGGTCAAGGTCACAAGGTCCAAGGTCATGGTCAAATGTGAAAGGTCTTGGTAAAATGTGTCCATGTGTGAAATACCAAGGCTGTATGTGTAGTAGCACATAAGATATAGGCCCAGTTTATTTTTTCTTTAAAAAGTAGGTCAAACTCCAAGGTCAAGGTCACAAGGTCCAAGGTCATAGTCCTATGTGATAGGTCTAAGTCGGAGGTTTCCATGTGTCAAATATCAAGGCTGTATGTGTAAATGGACATGATATATCGGCCAGGTTAAAGCTTTTTTAAAAGTAGGTCAAACTCCAAGGTCAAGGTCACAAAGTCCAAGGTCATGGTCAATTGTGAAAGGTCTTGGTAAGATGTGTCCATGTGTGAAATATCAAGGCTGTATTTGTAAAAGGTCATGAGATATATGTCAGGTTTAATTTTTTTTAAAGTAGGTCAAACTCCAAGGTCAAGGTCACAAGGTCCAAGGTCATGGTTAAATGTGAACGATGTTGATAGGAGGTATCTATGTGTGAGATATCAAGGCTGTATGTGTAAAAGGACACGAGATATAGGCAAGGTTAAGAATTAAGTGTAAAAATCAACAAAGGGCAATAACTCCAAGAATTTGATTGGCAGAGTTACGGTTCTTGTGCACTGCACCTCTCCATAATGAAATCTATTCACCTGTAAAGTTTCATGATTCTACCTTACATATTTTTTGAGTTGTGCTCCGGACAAGAATCAAGTTATAAAATCAACAAAGGGCAATAACTCACAAAAGTTGATCGGCAGAGTTACGGTTCTTGTGCACTGCACCTCTCCATAATGAGATCTATCCACCTGTAAAGTGTCATGATTCTACCTTACATACTTTTTGAGTTATGCACCGGACAATAATCAAGTTTGAAAATCAACAAAGGGCAATAACCCAAAAAATATGATCAGCAGAGTAACGGTTCTTGTGCACTGCACCTCTCCATAATGAGATCTATCCACCTGTAAAGTTTCATGATTCTACCTAACATAGTTTTTGAGTTATGCTCCGGACAAGAATCAAGTTATAAAATCAACAAAGGGCAATAACTCAAAAAATTTGATCAGCAGAGTTACGGTTCTTGTGCACTGCACCTCTCCATAATGAGATCTATCCACCTGTAAAGTTTCATGATTGTACCTTACATACTTTTTGAGTTATGCTCCGGACAAGAATCAAGTTATAAAATCAACAAAGGGCAATAACTCAAAAAATTTGATCAGCAGAGTTACGGTTCTTGTGCACTGCACCTCTCCATAATGAGATCTATCCACCTGTTAAGTTTCATGATTGTACCTTACATACTTTTTGAGTTATGCTCCGGACAAGAATCAAGTTATAAAATCAACAAAGGGCAATAACTCAAAAAATTTGATCGGCAGAGTTACGGTTCTTGTGCACTGCACCTCTCCATAATGAGATCTATCCACCTATGAAGTTTCATGACTCTACCTTTAATACTTTTTGAGTTATGCTCCGGACAAGGTTTGGTCTACGGACAGACCGACCGACCGACCGACCGACCGACCTTCCGACCGACCGACCGACCGACCGACACTTGCAAAACAATATACCCCCATTTTCTTCGAAAGGGGGCATAAAAAAGTTTAGCAACAAAATGTAAATATCTTTAGTAGCCAAAATATTTTTGTTTTAACATAAAATCAAACGTTTACACGATAGATTATAGCTAGAAAACACAAACAAATGAATTTTATACCGCCATCGCGTGCGTCTTGCACTCCAGGTGCGCATTCCCGGTTTTCATGTCTGTCATGGTATTCATGTGTTTGGAGCATAATTCTAGAAAACATTTAGGTGTGAACATACTCGTCTTTGCCCAGAATGAAAAAGGCCACTAAAAAGACTTTTCTGCAACGCTGTTTGACTACGTCGTGGACTTACGTCAGGAGGACGTTATATCGCTAATGTGTTCCTACGTGGCGGAACCGGCGATAAAGATGTCTTTTTAAATTTTACGTATCTCAAAGCATGAGTAACTGTTTGAGGATGCTATATGAGCCATTGTTTGTGGTTTGAGATAGTCCCGGTCAAGGATATCGGAGGAAAACGCCACGAGACGATGACCGTCATAATTTCGTAACGTCAAGGCAAAGATGTTCCATATTCTCACCAACAGTTTGAGTGGCTTCAACAGTAATACCAAAATAGAGTATCCTCATTTACCATCCATGATCGTCTCCACAGACGAAGGGTTAATAGACGTTGACTATACGTTGTAATTTCCCTGACGCTATACCATGAACGTACCAGACCTTACTGGCATAGAGTCCTGAATGCTGTAAGCGTAAGCAACGTTGATTTTCTCCCATTACCACCATTCTGTTTGATTTATCACCAATAGAGCTCATATGGCGCATTTGGGGTAAGACGTGAATGTGATCCTTATGACGTGAATGACGTTCGGTCTCTTGATAAAGTAGTGAATGTTGATACTGGGTACAAACTTTTTAAGTGGATTAGAAAACGTTTCAATGCTGTTCTTGCTAAAAATTACCTCAAAACCGATATCGAATTTTATTGTGTTTTCTTGTTTTGACCACCCTCACCTACGTTAAGACACTGTTTCTCAGAGAGTATTTAACGTTTCCACAAAGCAACCTTTGAATGTTGTGTGTGAATGCATATGCTAAAATATATATAATGGTGGTGAAATAAATATCGCAGAAAATATATGTTTTCAATTAACAAAGTCAGTGTTGCTAAACTTTTTTTACATGGTATATTTTACACAAATTCTTTCTTTCATAACTTCCATTTTGTCATTTGTGGCAGTTTTTGAAGAGGATCACCCCAAAAATTTCAGAAAAAGGGTTAACAGACTGTGTTTGTGATAAGCAATTTCATCATTTACAATATAGTTTTCCAAAGACATTATATTGTGGAGCATCAAAAGGTGTCAATATGTGTACAGGAATTCCTAAGAATTCAAAGAAGCTTACAGCAGAGTCAATTTATGGCTGCAATCACCAGAGCTTCAGATTTACAGTGGGCCCGGGCCATTTGACACACTATTTGCAAATATGGCCCATCACTTTTCAACTCCAGGGGCCAAGCGGCCCAAGCTTTTACAATTTTTTTTATATCACTATGTTTATTTTCATTGCTATGGCCCATCTTTTCCAAAAATGACCCATCAATTTCCCTGCCATGGGTCATTTCGACCCACCACTCTTCAAATAAATCTGAAGCTCTGAATCACAAGACCATAAAGAGAAAGTATTGTACATGTAAATGTCACAAAGAAAGTCATAATGAAGATGTAAGAGAACCAACAAAAAGTTATTGCCTTTGTCTTGAATATTGAATTTGAAGATTTCCCAGAATGTATTACCGCTGCAGAATGACCTGATTGAGCGTAACCTCTAATAAGACTATTATCATAATTACACGCTTGACTGGTTGTCCTAGTGTATCTCCGTTAGTTCTCGTTCAAGTCCGTGAACCAAGTTTAAAAGTTTATATACCTTTTAAATGACCTCTTACATAACTACCTACTTGTCGTTGAAATATAAAGGTGCGAGTTCCTTGGACCCGGAGGTTCGAGGTTCGAATCACGAAAGACTTCTCTTTTTCTTTTTTTTCAATTTCATTTTTTCCATGGATATTTCTTGGATTGAGCGGTTATAACATTTTGTGATATGATCTTTTTTATCCTTTTATCTACTCTATTTTATCTAATCTGTAAAGTTATTCTTCAATATCTAAGCCCAAGTGATAGTATGCGAACGAGAGAAACCCGAGTGTGTTTTTAAGCATTTATACGAGGGCCCATCAATAATTTCGAGAACTAAATCTACTATTCAATTACCCGTTGGCGTATTTTCACGAAAATTGGTATGCTGAAAGCTCACTCATTTTATTCAAAAAACGATGACGTCAAAACAAAATGACGTCATGGCAGAATTATGACGTCATGTTAATAGCGTTTGTTTAAAATGACGTCATCTTGCGTTCTTGAGCAAACCCTTTTGATAAAGTTTTATGTAATTCTCCATAATTCCTGTACGATCGACATCCGTGAAATTTTACATGTATTGTAAAGAGACCTAAGTTTATCGAATAACGTTATTTGAAAGCGGATGCAACCTTCACAGACATGTAGAGAGATAAGAGAAAATGAGTGATTTTACATGCTGACCGGAGACTATAAAGCTAAAAAGAAGGCTGCTAAAATCCTAGAATTTATTCTTAAAAATTGAAAATGAGGTGTTTAAATAGTGGTAAGACACTTAGATAATTTGTATGAAACAACTAATGACAGTATGACTAGTAATCTCGGAATGCGGCGTTCATCGGCTAGATGGGTACCGCGCTGGCAGCTTCCTGGCCGATTTGGGCAGGGGGTAAAAAAGTGTCGTAAATAATACCAAAGTTATAAGGAAGACCGCCACAACTTTGCCAATCATATAAGTACATGTGACGTGACATTGATGCATCATTTTTGAGTCGGAAAGTAAAGAACAAATATCATTTTGGAAGCATTATTCTTCGTTCTCACCCACAAAAGCATTGATTTCTAGATGTGCTGGTGAGACAAATGCCATAATTTTCATCGATATTCGAGGAATCACACTGAAACATTTTATATTTATATAAAGTCGAGTAAGTACTTGTAATTTTGCAGCAAGAATCAAATCTGGTCTGCCACCTACATTTATGAGACAGCGCGCAAATATTATAAGGTCAGGAATTCTGCTGCGCTGTGACAGCGCGTCGCGCCATTGTTGACGTGTTAAAAAGGCCGGTATTGTGAAACTGATGATAGAAATTTTACCAAACCCCTCGTACCGCACAGACTATGCAATTTGCGACTTCTATTTAATTTCAAACCTAAGAAATAAATTACGGGGTGAAGATAATGAGTAAAAAGAAGAGTTGGGGTGTGTCATTTACAAATGTTTGCGGGACATGTCACGTGACGGGCTGTAGCACGTGCCACAGGCGCGAGTCAAGCGGTGGAAGGATTGCAAACTGTTCAAGGGATGTTACTTTTATAAGAAATGGGTAATATATCTATGTTTATCAACGTATATTTCTGGTATAAGATTAGTTCTCGAAATTATTGATGGACCCTCGTATGTACATGTAAGCACGAGAATAGCAATGAATTTTGTGCTAGGCCTGAAATAGACTGGGTCTACAGTGGTGTTATAATAAACCCTCAGTGCTGTTATAAAAGCTCGTAACAACGACTTGCATCGATCCGTAGTTACGAGAGTTTATAACAACACCAACGAAATTTACTATTTGTTTGTCTGAAATAATGTTATGGTTAACTGATTGCGTATTGTCGCATTGAAACAATCTCTTCAAACAGTTGAATTTAGTTCACAAAAAGAAAAAAATATAAACGATTTCGGGGATTTGAACCTCGATCCCAAAAGGCTGTAGGTAGCGCACTTATCCTCTCGACCACTCAGCCAAACAATTACGAAATGGATTATTAGATTATACAAAAAGTTACTTTTCGACCAAAACTTAACGATCTTTAACGATGAATTTCGGAGACAAACGGATTTTCTCGAGAATAAATGTATTCAAATGAAAATTTATTCATTGCATAAAGGTCAAATCATGTCAATGTGTTTTATTAATATAGATCTTCACAACAATCCAGACAATCAGTGTATAGCGATTCTTTTCAACAAAAACCTCGTAACTGCAGCTTAAACAAGCTGCAGTTACGAGGTTTTCATTGAAAAGCAGCGAAATGATAACCTGCCTTTCTTAGGCTTTAACCCTTTCCCGAACGACAATTTTATAGGGTGGTCCAATTCAAAAGCTGCTGAAGACAGCAAAATGGATGTTGATTATGATGAAATTTATGTATGATGTAGCATAGAAAACATTGAGACAAAAGGAGAAACTGTTAGTTATCAGCAGTTTCTTTTTTTGTCTCAATGTTTTCCAAAGCTATATCTATTAGGGACGTCAAAGCCAGGTCTTGTTTAGGAAAGGGTTAAATTGAGCTGGTGAGAACAGTAATATTAATGAGCAATATTTAGGTCATAATCTTACAGGTAAGAAAAATATGAGAATCCATTCAGTCTGACCATCTGTTGCCATCAACAAGACCCTTTCCCAAACAAGACCAGGCCCCGGTTTCTCGAAAAAACTTAAGTATATTCTCATGAGAACATGCTCAACTTCAAAGGGATAGTCTCCAACGTTGAAGGGTAATCGATTGAAGTTCATGTGGATTTCGTGCGATTTGAGCACGGTGCTCAGATTTGAGTATGAGATTGTACTTAAAAGTTTTTCGAGAAACCGGGGCCTGGTTTTGACGTCCCTAATCGAAATGGCTAGGGAAAACATTGAAACAAAAGAAGAAACTGCTGATAACCAGCAGTTTCTCCTTTTGTCTCAATATTTTCTATGCCATATTTTACATAAATTCTATCTTTAATAACATCCATTTAGTCATTTGTGGCACTTTTTGAAGTGGATCACCCTAAAATTTTGCAGTTTGGGAAAGGGTTAAATCATAGCAAACAAACATGAAAGTGAAGTTGAGGGCAATCATATTCAATGGTTTATGAACCCATTTCCAGGAGTCAAAATTCTGGACCACATTCCCAATTCAAACTGTTGCAGACAACAATTTCAAATGAATGAAATTTAACATTTTTTGGTCTTACTGGGTAGAAAACTTTGTGGAAAATGAAGAAAATGCTTGTAATTTTTTGCTGATCCTTAATTTTTGTAGTTTGTGTTGAAGAAATACTTTTAGTCTACGGACTCTAATTCGTACGAGCTCTAGAAAATGGTTTTGATGGCATTTTTTGTTAATGCTCGGCATCCATGCTAATAATATTCTTTGGGGTATGACAAAACCTCCTAGGGTGGATGCCCAGTCTGAAACTTCGAATTAAGGTCACAGCAAGGTCAAAGGTCAAATGGGTGCAATTTCATGTTTAAATAGTCATTAAGACATTTTTAACTGCTTTAAATGATTGATTGCCACGTCTAATTGTGCTAAATTTGCTGAAAACTGCATCAGAGACATTACTTTATTGAAAAGATGACTCTTTGTGAATATTTCGACTATTATGGGATGGAAAAATGCTTTCCAAAGCTAAAAACGGTATATCTCTGAATATTTCTGACGTTTCCAGTCTTTTTTTCAACTGTATTTGCCACGATGCCTCAGTCATAAGCATTTCTTAATTTGCAATTGTGTCCTCTACATTTTGTAAGGTCCTGTGAACACTTGTATTGTATATCTAAGGAATAATCCTAGTTCTACCGTGGTATATCTCTATTTAACCACGGTTCTGAGTAATGCAGCGAAATCTACCACAGGGTCCCTTGTCGGTGTAACAAAATTCCATTCAATTTAGAAGATCGGTAAGTGTCCCAAATGCTATCTAGTGAGTCCAATACTCATGGCATGCTATGCATATCCTACTTCATAACGTCTGCACATAAAATGGCAATATATTCCTGTTCAGGAATGGTCGCAGAAGTTGCATCTTGTCCAAAACTTTTGTTATATCGTTGAATTTTGCCCTAATTAACATATCTTTGCTAAATTGGTTCATTGGCAGTGGTCAGAACAGAACGGTGAATGCAATTTTGTTGTTATCTTTTGTAGTCTTCCTATTGAAATGGTTGCTCTGAAGTCTATTGGTACTCAATTACATTCTAGTGGTTGTAGCATTGCTATTGTAGAGGCTGGTAGGCGTAGAGCTCTTAAGGTATCCAACCTCTCATTAGCACCAAAGAGCCAGATGCGAAATTTTAAAAGTGCCAGTAATTCCTAAACTGTGTTACATTTCCATTCCGAAAACAAACAAAAGCATTTTGTGCGGTTTCGAATTTTGAGCTAATGCATACTTAAGGAAATATTTGACAAAAAATGTTCAACATTACCTCCCTTGCATATGAATATAGTGTAAAATAATATTTGTAACATATTTTCTTCTAGAAGCATAATCTTGAACAAGACCAGTCCAGATATCAAGTTGTCTGTACAAGTACATAAACTCTTTTCCAAACGAGACCTGGTTTTGATGTCCCTAGTAGAAAGAGCTTGGGAAAACATTGAGACAAAAGAAGTAAATGCTGACTATATGATACACAAACACATTCCAGTATTCATAAAGATTCGTTTTGACGGCTTCAGAAGCTTCCAAATGGGAGCACCATAAGATTTTGTTGTTTGGGAAAGAGTTAAAGGTACATATAACTATTACGACAATACAATCAATGAAAAATGATGACACAAATCTTTCTATTAAGGTATATGACCCATCATTAAAAACACCACTTTCTAGCCATGGGACATGCATCAAATTACACACACTTGTGAATACACTCCAAATAAGTTGATTCACCGTGCCGGATTTCAAGATTATGCTTCAAGAAGAAAATAATTTACAAATATCTTTTTACTCTATATTCATATGCAAGGGAGGTAATTTATAACATTTTTGTCAAATATTTCCATAATTATGCATTATTTCAAAATTCTAAACCGTTCAAAATGCTTATGTTCGTATTTGGAATGGAAATATAAGACAATTAAGGGTTTACTGGCACTTTTCAAATTTCGCCTCTGGCTCTTTGGTGCTAATGATGGGTTGTATACGTTAAGCCCTGATACGACAAGCGCCTCAAGATAAGACTCAACAATTTCATCTAAATACACCCGAATGGTCGAATAATGTCATGGAATTAGTGTCTAATACTCCATCTGTATGTTCTTTTGTCCGTTAGTAATTTCTTGGGTGCTCAACTCCTCTTACAGTTTCTTTTTGAAGATAATCAAACTGGGATATCTGTTCATCTTAGAGGCATTTTATCTTTAGAACACTCAAAGTACTCAGCTGTCTTTCAGTTCTTTCAATCTGAGCAAATCGATTTCACTATGACCAGCCTTAAATGGATTTTTTAGATATCATGAACTCACATTTTGGGGTAAACAGCAACTCTTCAGCAATTTTGGAAAGGTGCACGCTGACGATGTCATGAATGATATGGGGTTTCCTTTTTAAGAAGAATATCATGATTTGTTTACTCTTTACCTGAAGATAATAATAATTATTAGTCACTACTTGACTTCTTTCGAATATGTAAACCAGAATTACCCCTGCGAAATGAAGAAGAACTGTTCATGAATTACCCATGAACAATTCATGGGTAATTCATTTCCATTTGACCATGAAAAGTTCTTAACTAGCCCATGAACTGCAAATGAGACAATTCTTGATCAGTTCTTAAAATCTGAGTTCATGAACTGGCCTAGTTGAATTCATGAATTTTTGTCTTTAAACGGTTCATGAGCATTTCTTGAACTTTTTTAAGGAAAATATTTTTTCTTCTTTTCATGGACAGTTCATGAACTTTTCTTCTTATGAACCATTCAAGGATTTTTTCAAATAGAAATCTATTGTCTCATTTGCACTTCACATCTTGAACATGAACAATTCATGAACTCTTATCCATGAAAAATTCTTGATTAGTTCTTTCTTGAGAATCTGTGATAAGATAATGAACTGTTCATGAACTTGTAATGAACTCTCAAACAAGAACTGTTCAGGTTCTTTTCATGAACATGAGTTCATGAACTGTTCATGTCCAAGAAGTGAAGTGCAATTGAGACAAATGGAATTCTGTTAGAAACAATTCTTTAACAGTTCATGAGAATAAAAGTTCATGAACTGTCCCAGAAAGGAAATTATTTTCTTTAAAAAATCATGAAATGTCCATGAACTCTTTAAAGACAAAAATTCATGAACTCAACAAGATCAGTTCATTAACTTCTTTTTAAAAAACATGTCAATGTCATATAAAAATACTTACAAAACAATTTGTACAAATATGTTGCTGACAGAACAAAACTAGTAAAACTTTGAATAGAACAAGTAGTTTCAGAACTGTGATAAGTGACAGGCCATTAAAAATCAATGATTCCTATTTATAGAAGCAAAATGATAATATTCATTTTACAGGATAATTATGTGGGTGGGGAATGGTAAAAATGAACATTTGAATTTGTTATATTTAGTCTAAAGAACACTTACCAATGTTTCCTTCCTTTGTTCTATCATTTAGTGAGCTCCTTAATCACTTGATAATAACTAACAATATATATGATAATTCTGCTCAAAAACATAATTCTTGAAAAATAGTTAGACAAGCAAAATTCCCTCCATTATTTTCTAAAGCACATGTCATAGACTGGAACATAAATTAGACTGGGAGATCATGAACATTTTAAGAGCATTTTAAGAACTGTAACAATCCTCTATCAATTCATGATTAGTTCATTTTTTTTTTCAAAATGGACACAATAAGAATCTTTACAAAACTGGGTCTGATTATTTGTCAGTCCTTAGTCACTTCTGAAATATTATAATGTACCTTTTTTTAAGAAATGTAACAATCCATTTTTAATTCAGTTCTTAATCATTTCTTTATCACTTTCCCAAACAAGACCTGGTTTTCACGTCCCTAATATAAAAGACTTGGGAAAACATTGAGGCAAAAGAAGAAAATGCTGATTATCAGCATTTTCTTCTTTTGTCTCAATATTTTCCATGCTATATTGAACCAAAAGCCCATCTTTTTCAACATCCATTTTGTAGTCTGCAAAAGCTTTCAAATTGGACTACACCAAAATTTTGTCATTTGGTAATTGGTTATTCAAACTATGGACATGTTATTGACATCTTAGTGAATTTAAGAACTGAAATAATCCATTATTAATTCATGATCAGTTTATGTTTTTTCAAATTTTACCAGATTCTTTAGGAGTTCTTAATGAGTTCTTTATGCTCAATATGGACATCTTATGAGCTGATTAAGAACTTCATCGGATTCATAAACAGTTCTTTATCAGTTCATTTAAACAATCCGTGATTAATTCATGATCAGTTCATGTTTTTTTCAAACTGCACCAGATTCTTTAGGAGTTCTCAATGAGTTCTTATTGTACAATACGGACATCTTATGAACCAATCAAGAACTTTATTGGATTCATCAACAGTTCTTAATCAGTTCATTCAAACTTAGAAGATGTTATGACTTGATGTCTTCATTCTTCATTTATCCATGAACTATTCATGAACCTGTTTCAGGGATAGTTCATCTCCAAATGTTCATGAACAGGAATCAGGAACTGTTTAAGGTCAGTTCATGAATAATTCATGTTTGGCATGAAAAGTGCATGATTTCATGAACCTCATTTCACAGGGGTAACTCCCTGTGGTCAAAAGCAATTTAGGATTTAAAAGTAAAATTGTAAGTCTTTCTCGAACTTTGTTATAGCTTGCAAATCACGAGGAAGCTAATTCTTCGAATTCTCCGGTTGTGCTTGGTTGGAACTAAATACTTCACAGCAGTACTAAGTTCCAGCTTGCCTCGGTTCTAGGAACCAAAATTACAGCTGCAGATACAAAACCAAAAGTCTTTGCTATCACTGTTGATGGATCAGCTGTAATAAAGATGCAGCCGAATGTGCCAAACCTTCATGGGCTTTTAAAGGCTAACTGATTTGGTTTGTCGATGTACACAGATACGCCAGCCTAAATGCTGAAACAAAGGTCAAGCATGGTCTGGACATCAAATACAGAGTGACTGACAAATGCATTCCATCTTAAGTATGACATGTATTTTATTTAGACAATGACAACAAGACTGACTTCAACACCTTTCAGGTTGAAGATTGTTCAGATGTGTCAGCAAAATATTGTCATTGTAAAAGGGGAAGAAAGGGTTATAGGTAGCCAGTCTTGGGGAAATTGCGCCTTGTATTCATGAGCAAATGCATGTTTGATAATCAAAGTCAGCTGCACAGACGTCCTTATAATAATAACCAATGCATTTAAATGATATTGGTATTGAGAAGCTTTCGTTTATGATTATAAACTTATGCTAAACGCCCCTACATACAATGCACTAGGGTTTTTTTGAGAAGAAAGAGAGAGTCTTTCATGCTTTCACTGGCTGTGATATTGTTTTAGCTTTACGGTTATAGGACAAGGGGCCTAGTTCTTCTCTTTTTATCATGTCTGCCAGCAAAGCTATATGATGCGTAATCCCCAACTAGCGCAGCTTTGGAAATGTCTATTTTACCAAGTAGGATACACCTGCGGTTAAATAACTTTCCCCAAAATAGAAGTAATGAGCCTTCCTAAAAAGGGAAGGAAGCGATGAAGAATCACAGTATGTTGTATGGATTTGGATTAACTTCCGTCAATTGTTGTGGGAACAAAAAGTCATGCAAAGATTGGTGCTATAGGTTAAGCCTACGCTGCACTGGATTATGCAGATGTAAATTTATGCTGACGCTCCAAGAACTCAGAGTGGTGAGCTATGCATGCTACAATTTAAAGAGACCAATGTTAGGTAATTCATGCATCAGGCTTACATCACATTATTTCTGACCAAAATGAAAGGAAACATAGAACTGGTATTAAGCATAACACTTCCCATTGAGAAATATTTCACCATGACCATTACTAGAAATTAAAAGGGTCTTAGTTTAAAAGATTGCGTTTTGGCTGCTCGAATTTTATTACTGCCTCCGGGTTGATATTTTTTCTATTTTTTGCCAAAAAGTATTTTTCAAAATACAGGAAATAGTAATTTTATGCACAGAACATTTTCAAATTATGTTATCTTGTGTTTAAAAACATACATTAAAGTTATAAAAAAGCGGCCAATGATATCAAGTTTTATAGTAAAAACGGTATTTCCCACCCGTCAATGGCTGCCATCTTGGAAAATATTGGCCATCTTGTAATTTTTAGGCACAAAACATTATGAAATTCTGTTTTCTCATGTTTCTCAATAATTTGTTGTTGTCAACAATCATTTTGTTGTGAAAAGGACAAAAATCGGCCAATTATATTAGCTTTTATGGTAAAAGCGGTATCTTTCATACGTCAATGGTGGCCATCTTGAAAAATGGCGGCCATCTATACTTTTTAATGGCTAATTGGTTTAGCTACATGGTTTTATAGATGCGTGTGCCAAGTTTGATGCTTGCATCATCAAGTGCATGATTTTTGCATTTATCTGCTAAAGTTATTTGCCAGTTTCGCACGTTTGAACGTAATTTACCTGTGACCTCATTCTGACCTCGAATTCGAAAGAGACATTAAGCATGTTCCAAACATTGTTTGAAGTAGTCTAGAATATTTCTAACATTGCTACCTTTGGTTACAAGAATGTCTTGGATTATTTGTGTGTAATAAAAGAACTAAAGCCTTTATTTAAGTTTAATATGAATTTCATTAAGTATCGTACTTTATTTTGTCATTGACCGGAGAGTTTTTTAGCATAAATATGGTAAAATAATGTTTGAAAATGACAATATAGGCCCTGGATGAGCCTCAGTCCATTCCTGATTCAATTTATTTGATTTCATTTAAATTGCTTTCATTTTGTGTGGATGCAAATAATTCTGCTATATCTATAAGCCATTTTTTCTTGATTTTGCACTCATTGACCTTTGACCTCACTGTGACCTTAAATCGAAAATTCACGCTGGGCATCCACCCCTATCTTGTTTGTAATAGTCTAAGGAACAATTCTAGCATGGATGCCGAGCATTAACAAAGAATGCCATCAGGAGTCATCGTAGGATTTAAAGTCCGTAGACTATTTATAGATCTGCTTTCATGAGTGTTCAGTATAAAAATTAAAATTTTTGTCATGAAATTGCACTTATAAATATTTTTGTCATTGAACCAAAACTTTAAATCTTTACACTCTATTTACATTTTGACTTAATGAAACCTTGCAATTTTAATAACTGAAATATTATCATTCTTAGCTACCTAAATTTTCCCTCAATCTTTTCTGTAAAATCCTATTTATATTTGGATTGGATAAACTTTGAGAGAAAAGAAAAATGACAATGACCAGCATTTTCTTCTTTTGCCTCTATCAAAAGTTTCTTCATTGTACATAAATGTGACCCGTCGCGCTAAAAGGGACCTTATCGGGTGTGTGAAAAATATTGACCCTAGTCAGTCTGCGCAGTCCGCGCAGCCAGACTAGGGCCGACACTTTTCACTTGTATGTAATTTTTGATATCTGGAATGTTTTCCCTATCTTACCTTACGTTCATTTTTCGAATAAAGTATCTGGTTTACCTATGCTGGGTCTGACAAGTTTGTCAAAGTTTGGATTTTTGGTATTCGGATAAGGTCCCTTTTAGCGTGACGGGTCACAAATACAATTATTTTGAACAATAACTGCACTTTTCTGTTTGTCCTCTACCACTGGTGGTGAACTCGGCCAAAGCTAGGGACGTTTTTCGCTACAACAAGGTAGGCCTACAGATATTTTGCGTTTAAATGCGAGTTTAAAGATCTGATTGGATAATTTTTCTTATAACAATGAATTTGTTCTAAAAATAGACTGGTTTTACCGATATGTATTGACAAACCGTCTGTGTTGTTGTAAAATCTAGTAACTACGGCTTTATTGAAGCCGTAGTTACGATATTTTAAAACAACACCGACGGAAAACTATGATAGCTAAAAAACGTCCCGCACTTTGGCCGGGTGAACCAGAGTCTACAGTTATTGTAGCTTTGAAATTGAACCACCCTAAATTCTTATATGGTTGATTGAATGGGATTTTAGGCCTCTTTCAACTGCTATAGTCATATCATATATACTGACTGGCTTTAAAAACGCATCACTTATTTTTCAAAATATTTTCATAGTTAAAGTCAACAGGATAAAATTTGTACTTCTGATATATATTTCAACCAATAAGACACGATATCTAATAAAAATTATTGAAGTCAGTTACCAAGTTATTTCGCTCGACGTCAACGTGCAAAATATGGATAACGTTTACGTAACTACACCTCAGGTGACCAACTGGATTTTTATTTTCATATTCCATATTCAAATGGTCAGGAGTTACTTTTATTTCTCATTCAATTTGATTAAACAAAAAATAAAGCAAAGAGACCAAAGTTCGTTGAGCACACACAAATTTTATAATCATTCTAAGCGGGTGTTTGTCAACGAGAACGGGCGAGACGTTTAAATGTGAACCAATCGATGATTTTTCACTTTCATTAACGTAGCCAATCTACAGGGATTGCTGCTGAGCATCAGCGTCCTGATCGACCGTTTAAAACTAGCTTACGTCTAGATAATAACATACGTCAACGTCAATTACGTAATTGGTTTACAACAACGTTTTCAACTGCAATTGTAATACAAAAATGTTGCTACTGACAAACTCTTGCCATAACAGTAAATTAACGAATACGATATTGTGGTTTTCACTACTGGCGATTATGCCCATGACTGATACTTACAGAAAGTCATCATCAGATCAGGATGCGTTGTGGCTAGACATGATGAAAAACGGACGCCAAAACTTTTGAATACTCTACAGCAATATATGGAAGATAATTCTAGCCCAAAAGAATAAAGATTTTGTTTCAACTCAATGGTCAATAAGGTCACGATTGTGGAACGTTTTTCATTCTCAGAGCGGAATTACTTGTTATTAAATAGAGAAAACTGTCAAATTCCTCACACCATCTCTCTTTAGACGGCTATATCTCAGTCATTTAATCGAATTTTTGTCTGAAATTTTCAGGAAGTGTTGGGAACATGTCAAGCTGTTGTTGAATATATAATACTACAAAGTTGATTGTGTATTTTGCATATTATTGCTGGATGAACTTTAGTGATGCGTTTTTAAAGCCAGTCAGTATATAATACAGATACCCTGATTATCATAAGCATTTTCTCTTGTTTGCATCAATGTTTTCCGAAACCAATTTCTATCATGGATGTCAATATCAAGACTTTGGGAAAGGGCTTTACCCATTACCACACATTGATTCTTTTGGACACCCCACAAAATAAAGGCTCAGGAAAACATTGTGGAAAATGAAGAAATTGCTTGTGATAAGCAATTTCTTCATTTCCCACAATGTTTTCTACCCAAAATTATTAACAAATTTTAAATTTCATTCACTTGAATTTGTCGTCTGCAACATCTTTGAATTTGGACCAGTCTAATTTTTTGTCGTTTGGGAAAGGCTTAAAAATCCTGAAATGTGAAATAAATCTTTTGCAAGCACAGTCGATGATATCGCTGCAGCCTGCTTTTCATGGAAAACCATGTAACTGCAGCTTAAAACAAGCTGCAGTTACAAGGTTTTGGATGAAGAGCGACAATACGGGTTGACTAACAAAAGGTGTATATTTGTCAACCAGGGGTAAATTTGAAATCCACAAAATCGTGACAGTCTATACCCAATTATGACACATACAGACTATTTAAGGTCCCATTACACTTTTTCTTCACCCTTCATGAATGAGGTTTAAATCCAGAAGGCCTTATTTAAATCAACCTAAAAAAGGGGAAATTTTTAACCCCTATGCAGTGTCTCCACTGACTTTCAAATTTGTGGGGTAAAAACCATGATTTTTCAGCATGCTTGTACCCCCTCTATAAGAAACATAGAAGGCTGCTGGCAAAATTTGGGTGTAAAAGATTTATTTGGGGGTGAAAAATCCCCATTTTGGGGTTTTTTGGAAACCCTGCCTACGGCCCTAGGATACAAAAATTTGTCGATTTAATTGAATGAAGATTACTATCATCAAATTACTTAAAAGTTTTAAAAGATCTTTTGGGCTTGCATTATTGTTATGTTGATCTACATAATAAACATTCACAGAAACGTATTGATTCGGTCGGCACAATCCTTTCAGCCAATCAAAAACGTCGTCAGCGCACCTGCACTCAATCGGTGGAGGTGAAAGCTTCGGTCTTTTTCCTTGAAGCATTACCAACTTTCAGCATTAATATCTCGACGACTACGCCTGTTTATTAAAAATGCGTTGGTAGTTAGAAAGTTTAAATCACATTCTTTAACCCTTTCCCACTTGGTCAAATTTTAAGGTGGTCTAATTCAAAAACTGCCACAAATGACAAAATGGATATCATTAAAGATAGAATTTGTGTAAAATATGGCACAGAAAATATTGAGACAAAAGGAGAAACTGCTGGTTATCAGCAGTTTCTTCTTTTGTGTCAATGTTTTTCTGAGCGTTTTCTATTAGGGACGTCAAAACCAGGTCTTGTTTGGGATAGGGTTAAAGAAAGAGTTTTGTTTATGAATTTTAACGATGGATTTTCGAAATAACTGCCTCAAAGTTGGTATCCCGTAACGATAAAGACCGAAGATTTTAGTACCCTCGATGAAAAAATGAAAGTGAGGCTATGACGTCACGCCGACTGATTCTATAGGCCTACATAATTTAACTAATAAATCTAAAGTTTTTTTGTGTATCAAAGACAGCATAGTATGAAAAGGAGAAAGACAGCTGTGAGATAAGTAGAAACGTGCAGTCTGATCAGGATGATCCAAATTATTTCCTTATCACTAAATAATTGAAACCCTTACTTTGCCTTTACCCATCACAACTGGCAGAAATCAGCATGGATTTTGATCATACTGCAAAAATGTGCAAGCTGATCAAGATTTATGTTGATCACAAAATGTGACAGGGATTTTTTTTTTTCTTTTTTCAAATCAATTGATACAGAGCCTAGATGACAGCTCTTGCAGAAATACTATGATACAAATATTTAATTTGTAAACACATTCTAAAATTCCAAATCATACATTCTTCACATTTTTAACACCACTAGATCTGATAACATAAACAAACACCATTTAAATTATATCACAAATCAACAAGTTTTGGTGAAAAATCACTAAAACATCATAAAATCACTTCAAACCGAACCCAAATTCAAATACCACGAATTTCATCGAAACATCCTGTTTTTGTACTCTAATAAACTAAACCAGTCATGTATTACCTGAACCAGTCAAGTGTTTACAAATCTATTTATAGAACTGATTATTGGGTTAACCCTTTCCCAAATTATGACATCCCTGTAATAAAGGTTTGGGAACATATTGAGGAAAAGAAGAAAATGCTGATAACCAGCATTTTCTCCTTTTTTCTCAATATATTCTCTGCTATTTTGAGCACAAATTATATCTTTAATAATATCCATTTTATTGTTTGCAGTAGCTCTTAAACAGGAGATGTCTAAAATTATGTGCCTTTGGGGAAAGGAAAGGGTTAAAGAGCACTGGTTTACACTAATTGGCAAGGGATGTAACTGAAATATGATTTTTATCACTTTTATACATGGTTATTTCCCTTACACTGCTCTGTTTTTCACCTTTATTCAAACCTTCCCCACACAGTGACACCTTAACCCTTTCCCAAACAAAACCTGGTTTTGACGTCGCCAATAGAAAAGGCTTGGGAAAATATTGAAACAAAACAAGAAACTGCTGATAACCAGCAGTTTCTCCTTTTGTCTCAACATTTTCTGTACCATATTTTACACAAATCTTATCTTTAATAACATCCAATTTGTCAAAAATTTGCAACAGTTTTTGAAGTGGATTACTCTAAAATTTTGTCATTTGGGAAAGGGTTAATTTGATCGCCTAACAAATTAACCCTTTCCCAAAAAAGACATGGTTTCGACGTCCCAGGAAGAAATGGTTTGGAAAAAGATTGAGACAAAAGAAGAAACTGCTGATAACCAGCAGTTTCTCCTTTTGCCTCAACATTTTCTCAAGTGCCTTGTACACAAATCCAACCTTGTTTAGCATTCATTTTGTTGTCTGCAGCAGCTTTTGAACAGAACAACGCAAAAATTTTGTCGTTTGGGAACGAAAGGGTTAAAGGCATTGGAAAACATCAAGTTAAATGAAGAAATTGCTTCTGACAAGCAATCTCTTAGTTTCCCACAATATCTTCTACATGAAAAGGCCAAGAAATGTAAAATTTCATGAACTTGAAATTGTCATCTGCAACACCTTTGAAATTTGACTGGTTTGAAAAATTGCTGTCTGGGAATCATGGATTAACCCTTTACCAAAACAAAAAACAGATTTGTACAAATTCAAATGTGTTGCTGGCGACATAAAGGTTACAAATAGTAGAAAGTTATTATCTTTCACAGAACGACAAACATTGAGAGAAAAGCAGAGAATGGTCAATGCTTCTATGATTGCCAGCATTCTACTTTTCTTTCAAAGTTTTCTGAATTTTTGTCTACAACGGATCACCATATACGAAACAAGACCTGGTTTTGACATCCCAAGCAGAATGGTAAGGAGAATTGAGAGAAAAGAAGAATATGCTGATAATCAGCAATTTTTTCCTTTTCCCAAATATTTTCTTTGATCTATTATACATAATTCTTTCTGTATCAACATCCATTTTGCCGTCTGCAGCTACTTTTAAAATTTATTTATGCTAAAATTTTGCCATTTTGGAAAGCGTTAATGTGTTTTTGAAACAGTAGATTCTCTACATGAAAAGACAACAGTTAACTTCTCAAAAAATTGAAACAATACCATGCCAACTTTCAGCTTTTTTTCTTCATATACATGTAGATATTTTAAAAGTTACTATTAATGGTGAATGTTTAACCCTTTCCCAAACAGAGAAATGTAAGAGATTATTCCTATAATGAGATATAAAATAACATGGAAAAATACTGTAAAACTGTACCTAGAACAAGACTTACGCTCATTTTCTCTGTCTGGCAGTTCAAAATCTGAAGATCCATTTTGCTGTCCTCTTATTCCATTCTTATGTTTCCCCATAATTCCAAATTTATCAAATTATATCAAACACAATGTCACAGAATTGAACATTTTTTCATTCCTGCAAGTCACAATCCTGTTGATAACCATTTACGGTAGTCCACCTATAATGAGATTCCCGCAACGTCCGATTTATTCAGTCGAGGTCAAAAACATTCGGCGGTGGATCTTTCCACCGCCGAATGTTTACGACCGCGCCTTAATAAGCTCGGATACATAACGACTACGCATGAAAAAAACTGATGTTTTATTTAACTCAAAATGGCGACATTACAGGTAACCCTACCTTAAACTGTTTCAATTTCAATGTTGATTTGAAAGGGTTCTTATCTTTTAAAATTTGCTTCCTTTTTCGTAACTTTAATTTTTATACCCTTATCAAGGCGTAATCAATAGGGAACGATTTTTTCCAGTGGATTGCGACGTAATTTCCGACAAACAATAGTATTTCGTATGTGTTGTTATCAAATCTTGTAACTACGGCTTGATTCAAGCCGTAGTTACGAGAATTTATAACAACACCGATGATTTATCAAAACATAACAGTAAAACATGTCTATTTTTAGCACAAAATAAATTGCTATTGAAAATGTGATAAATTAACCGTTTCCCAGCTAACAAAAAATTTAGACTTTTCAGTCGAAGGCTACTGTAGACGACAAATTTGATTTTGATAGTGTAAGACTGCAATATTGCAATACATGAAATAAATGAGGAAAAATGCTGGTTTTCAGCATTTTCTTCTTTTGTCTCAAAAGTTTTCCCAAGAAATTTCTATTACAAGACTGACTGTGTCAATTTCAATGGCGATTTGAAAGGGTTTGTTATCTATGCTTTTTTTTGTAATACCAAATTTTATATTCTTATCAGGGTCTTATCAAGTGAAGTCATAGTGAACTAAAAATTAGATGTTTAGTTTCTGAGATATAACCAAAAGGAATGCAACTGGCATAATGCAAAGATCTGGCCAATTTAGTTATGGATAATGCCCTGGGCATGGCACAGTTTGGTAGCATCTCAGAATCTCAGTAGAGTCTAAGAGAGGTCCCGAGTTTGATGCCCTATAGTCACAGCAAATATCCTTTCTGACAAAATTGTCAACCTTCAATGGTTTGATAACTTTTAATCTCACTGGTGGGGAACTCGGACAGAGAGTCGGACGTTTTTTCGCGAATACAGTGTATTCAGTCGGTGTTGTTATAAAATATCGTAAGTACGGCTTTATCGAAGCCGTAGTTAAAAAATTACGAGATTTTATAACAACACCGACAGTTTGTCAACACAAAACGGTAAACCCGGTCTGTTTTTAGAACAAGTTCATTGTCATTAGAAACAAAATCTATAAACTCACATTTAATCGCAAAATATCTATACCTTGTAGTAGCGAAAATTGTTTTAGTTCACCACCAGTGAATCTATGTAGGCAAGCAGCTGGGGCCTCAGTAAGGATGTTGTGGTAGTACTGGTATGAGAAACTACAAGAATCTATGGTAAGGTGCTCCAGCCACCACAATATGACCATAGCAGTTGAAAACGGTGTTAAAACCTATATCAACCATCATTAGCAATGACTTTTGTGCAAAAAATAGACTCAGTTTACGTTATGTTTTGATAAACCCTATGTCTTGTTATAATATCTCGTAACTACGGTTTGAATCAAGCCGTAGTTAACAAGTTTGTATAACAACACCTACACCTACGGAAGTACTATTGTTTGTCCGAAATTATGTCACAGTTAACTGGATAAAATTGTTCCCTATTACAGATACACAGGTATGCCTGAAGGAAGAAAATGCAGTTTCGTGTTTTATCAGCTTTTTGCTTCCTTTTCCCATTTTTGTACAAAAACTCCCAAAATTAGCCTATCAAAGTTATGACAATTTGGGATTCAAAAAGGGAAGGATTTTATAAAGTAAACAGTGATGTTATTTCAGACAGACGAAAATATTTTATATGTTGTATGTATGTTTTGTTAAAAAATCTCGTAACGTAACGGCTTAAATCAAGCCATATATGGTGCTTGATTCAAGCCGTAGTTACGAGATTTTTAACGATACCAACACTTTATCAAAACATAATGGCACACCCCGTCTATTTTTAGCACAAAATTATTTGCCATTCCACAAGAATATTATAAACAAGAATATCCTTAGAGATTTAATCACTTTTTATCCACTTGTAAAATTTGAAACTATCACTTTAAAGTATGACTATCAATTAATGATGACTTCACCCTTTCCCTAATTTTCATCAAGATACAATGTAATAAGCTGGTTGAACTATTTTAATATGTCATCAAGGACAAAATAGCAGCTAAAATTAAAAAAAAAATATGATAGCACAGGAAATATTCAGGGAACAGGAGAAAGTGTTTGTTAAACTGTACATTCTTCATTTCTCTCTCTGTTTTACTAAACCTCTTGTTTCGGAAAGGGTTCACAGCTGGGACTTTAAAACCTTTTCTCAAACATAAATTTGACTAGATAACCACTGACATAATGATAAACCATACTAAATGTATGAACTTTGCACAGGAATTTTTGTTCTTTTTCCACAATGTTTTGATATAATGATTATTAATAATAAATGTTCCTCATTTTTCTGAACTTCACAGCACTTTAATCCCAAAAAAGCATTTAACTTTGATGAACATAACTAATGAAGAAAGTTGTCAAATAACCCTTTCCAAAACGACAAAATTTTGGGGTGGTCCAATTTGAAAGCTGCTGCAAACGACAAAACAAATGTCAATATGAAAGGATTTGTGCACCATATAGCGAAGAAAACATTGAGGCAAACGCAGAAAATGCTGATCATCAGCATTTTCTTCTTTTGACTCAATGCTTTTCCAAGCATTTTGTGCAAAGGACTTCAAAACCAGGTCCTGTTTGGGAAAGGGTTAAAACAAATAGGTATAAGATCAGGGACAATTGTTTAAATTTTTTGTGCAAAAATGATGTATCAATAAACAAGATAAATATGCAGTTACATGAATCTTGCACTGAGCTGATTGTTTAAACTTTGTTCACAGATAACCCTGTTACACCTTTCTGTCGCTTAACACTTTCCAAAACTCCAAAATCTTAAGCTTATCCAAATAGGGAAGATTTTATCTAGTAAACTGTGACGTAATTTCGGACACACAAATAGTATTTCGTGGGTGTTATTATAAAATCTCGTAACTACGGCTTGGTTCAAGCCGTAGTTATGAGATTTTTTAACAACACCGACGGTTTATCAAAACATAACGGTAAACTCTGTCCATTTTTAGTCCAAAATTCATTGCCATTGGAAGAAATTGCAGACGACAATTTCGATGTGATGAAATTTGAAAATTTATGACTATTTTGGTAGAAAACATTGTGGGAAATGAAGAAATTGCTTGTCACAAGCAATTTCTTCATTTTCCACAATGTTTTCTCAAGCCTTTTCTTATGAGGGGTTAAAAAGGTGTATGTGTGGTTGAAAAGGTGTGTGTGTGTTAATGGATTAAGCCATTAATACCAGATGGCACAAAATTGGACTGTTCCAATTTGAAAGGATATGCAGACGTCAATTAATGAAGTTTTAAAACTATTTGCATTTTGGTCTTGAAAACATTGTGGAAAATGAAGAAAATGCTTGTCACAAGCAATTTCTTTATTTTCTAGTGTTTTCAAAAACCTCTAATAATTATTCTTGTGATGGAGTCAAAAAGGCGTCACTGTGAAGTTACAGGGTTAATTAAACCTTTCTCCAACGGTGATGCATTTCATCAAAACTTGAAAATATAATAGGAAAGTAAGAAAATGCTTTTTCCTTCTTCTCAATGTTTTAAACCTTTCACAGAGAAATTACATTCTTAGTTTCATTCTGAGATGCATACTATTGTCTGTGAAGCATTATTTTGATCTGATAACCTGCATTTTCTTCTATTGCCTCAATATTTTCTGTGCTATTAACATCCTTTGGTGAGAGACAAATTACCTTTGTCAGTTGTCAGAAATGATATTGACCTAGCTGTGATTCAAACCAGCGACCCCTGAATTGATAGACTCTGACATTACCAAATGAGCTACACAGACTCGGCAAATGACAAGTTAACACTTTCCCAAACAGCTAAATTTTACGGTGATCCACGTCAAAAACTGCCACAAAAGACAAAATGGAAGTTATTCGAAATATAATTTGTGTAAAATATGGCATCGAAAAGATTGAGACAAAAGGAGAAACTGCTGGTTATCAGCAGTTTCTTCTTTTGTCTCAATGTTTTCCCAAGTCTTTTCTATTAGAGACGTCGCCTGTACGAAAAAAAGAGGCGGATTCCGCTTGGAAAACAGGCGTAAATCAGGCGTAAATGAGGCGTAAATGGCAATTTACGCTTGTAACGCTAGCGGAATTATACTTTACGCCTCAGTCACTGTGTAAAGTAGTGGCGGATATTAGAGGCGTAAAATGAAATGGAGGCGAAATTTGATCATAACAGGCGTAATTTAAAACTATGATTTTTGAACAGGCGTAATTTTTGGACTTAGCCATTTTAACAAGGCGGAATGGCTGTTTCTTAAAGCGGAAAATAACTTAAACTTTCCAGGGATGCAGAATTTTTGGACTTAGCAATTTTATAATGACGCCATTCCAATATACTAGCCATTTTCATTTTGCACTGCATAAGATATACGCAATGAAAAGGCTTTTGTTAAGAAGGTCAAATTCCAAATTCAAGGTCACAAGGTCAAGTTCCAAGATCGATGGTCTTGGTAGGAGGTATGCAAGAGTAAAATATCAAGACTCCGTCTGTAATAGTGATTGAAATATTGGCCAAGTTAAAGCTCTTGTATTGTAGTATATGCCTTAAGGTAAAGGTCCTAATGCCAAAGGTCATGATCCCAAATGAAAGGTCTTAACAAGTTCTATCCTTATGTGAAATATCAAAGCTCTATATCTTAAAGTGTATGAGATGTAGGCCAGGTTAAACAGTAGGTCAAACTTCAAGGTCAAGGTCACAAGGTCTTAATTCCTGAATGAAAGTAAATGTCAGGTAGTATCTTTGTGTGAAATATCAAGGCTCTATCTAAACAAGAAATGTTTGTAAAACATTATGCCCCCTCAAGGGCCTACCTTTAATGTAGGTCAAAGTTGAGGTCAAGGTCACAAGATCCAAGGTCATGATCAAATACGAAAGGTCTTGGTAGGAGGTGTCCATGTGTGAAATATTAAGTCTGTAAGTGTAAAAGCACATGAAATTTAGGCCAGGTTAAAGTTCTTTAAAGTAGGTCAAACGCCAAGGTCATGGTCAAATGCAAAAGGTCTTGGTAGGAGGTGTCCATGTGTGAAATATCAAGTCTGTAAGGGTAAAAGCACATAAAATATAGGCCAGGTTAAAGTTCTTTAAAGTAGGTCAAACACCAAGGTCATGGTCAAATGCAAAAGGTCTTGGTAGGAGGTGTCCATGTGTGAGATATTAAGGCTGTACATGTAAAAGGACATGAGATAGAGGCCAGGTTAAGATTTTTAAAAAGTAGGTCAAAGTCCAAGGTCAAGGTCACAAGGTCCAAGTCAAATGTGAACAGTCTCGGTAGGAGATGTCCATGTGTGCAATATCAAGAATGTTTGTGTACAAGTGCCGTCAGAGACGGACAATGCTCCCCGATTAAGGCATTGTCACACTAAATGTATGCCATGCAGAGCTAAGATTAAGTTAACAAATGTTAAGCCCCCTTTTTCCATGACATACTTTTTATACGCAAATTTCAAGTAGTTTATTGTCAAGGGCATCTGATTTGCTTCTCAAATATGAAATTTCATCAAATTCTGACCATTAGACTAGGAGAAATTAGAGAAAAACTGTATTTTACCTTAAGTCCCCTTTTCCCATGACGTGGCCTCAAATCCAAAAACATCGGCATTATGTCATAGGGATTCACATGGTAAGTTTCATTTGATTTGGCCCAAGGGTTATAGAGAAATCGCTTCGGACGGATGGACGGACGGAATGACGGACGGACAGACGAAGCGGCGACTATATGCTCTCCCTTCGGGGAGCATAAAAAGGACATAAGTTAGAGGCTGGGTTAAAGTTTTAAAAAAAAATAGGTCATATGCCAAGGTCAAGGTCACAAGGTCATGGTCAAATGTGAAAGGTGTTGGTGGGAGCTGTCTATGTGAGAAATATCAAGGCTGTATGTGTAAAAGGGCATGATATTTCGGCCAGGTTAAAATTTTTTAAAAGTAGGCCAAACTTCAAGGTCAAGGTCACAAGGTCCAAGGTCATGATTCCAAATGAAAGGTCTTGGCAGGAGGTATCCATGTGTGAAATATCAAGGCTCCATCAATAATAGTGCATGAAATATAGGCCAGTTTAAAGTTTTTTAAAAGTAGGTCAAACTCCAAGGTCAAGGTCACTAGGCCAAAGGTCATGGTCCCAAATGAAAGGTATTGGCAGGAAGTATCCATGTGTGAAATATTATGGCTGTATCTCAAATAGTGCCTGAAATACATAGTTCATAAGATATAGAATTAACTTTGTGAAAATAAGGCATCCCAGTCTATTTTCTCCCAGTCTATGACATTTCCTACTTCCTGTTTAGAAAATTGGAGGGAATTTTGCTTCTCTGACTTTTTGCAAAGTTAATGTTTGAGATTTGAATTCAAACATTAATATTGATAAATCCAGGACATTAAAGGGCTCACTAAATGGTAAGACCAAGTGAGGCAACATTGGTGAGTGTTCTTTTGACTAAATTAAACAAATTCAAATGTTTATTTTTACCATTCCCCACCCACATATTATGTAGTAAATAACTAGGAGGCGGATTTATGAGGCAGATTACGCCCGTAATTTCTTAAAAATTCCAAGCGGAATCCGCCTCATAATTCTATCAAGTAATGCCTCCTAGCAATTACACATGTAAAAAAAAACGCTTCATTTGCATATTCCGTCTCTAAAAATTCCGGTTAATTAACATTTTACGCCTCTAAATTACGCTTGGTTTCCGCTTGGTGTCCGTCTCATTCTTATATTTCTTTAAACAAGCTCATACTAGCGGAAAATAAGGCGGATTCCGTCTCTTAATTCCGTCTCCTTTACGGGCGTAATTTTTCGTACAGGTAAAACCCGACCTTGTTTGGGAAAGGGTTAATGCTAGAATGAGTTAGGATTGTATAGACAAGCCAGCAAGCTTTAATTAAACCCATTACCACACAATTACTCCTTTTGACTCCCCACAAAATAATGGCTTTGGAAAACATCATGGAAACATCATGGAAAATGAAGAAATTGCTTGCGTCAAGCAATTTCTTCATTTCCCACAGTTTTGTATGTAAAATGACCAATAAATGCAAAATTTAATTAATTCACTTGAAATTGTTGTCTGCATCATCTTTGAATTTGAACTTTTCTTAAATTTTGCCATTTGGTAATGGGTGAAGGAGCTAAATACGAGGGACGGTCGGAAAGTAGTTGGACTTTTCGTGCTGCTGTCTCTCCATTTGCAACTGTATAAACACATTATATATTGGTGAAATCTATATCCATTTGCCATTAATGTGGTCAGTTTATTTTCAAAGAAAGTTGAATATATGCAATATTGTGTCCACTTATATGTGATAGGGGTTTTATGTACCATAGGCTATTTGTTAGAGGAACAACAAGGGTAACCAAAACATAAGAACAGTCTAGTCATTTTAATCGCGAAGAATTTAAGTTTTTGAACTACATTATCACTGAAGATTGAATAATGGTTCATAATTCCGAACTTGGGATAAAAACTCAGTCACAGCAGTCATAGAAACGAGCTGGTTCCCCACCTCTGAATAGATTAAGCTTTTACATTCGGCTGGTAGTCATGTTTGTTGCTTTTGCGGATTCACGAGGTCTGATAGTTAGTCATTTCATGTCAAATGGTAAAAACTGTCATTGCTAAGTACAATTCTGAAGTAATTCAGAAAAAAAACAAAGAATAAATGCTGAAGTAAACGCGTCCCAGATTAGCAAAGAAAAATGTTTTTTACTTTACGAAAACGCACGCTCCCATACCACCGCATCTACAGTGGAGATTATCAAATATTACCCATGACAAAAGTTGTTTTACTCTTCTTATAGCCCAGGCCCTACCCCACACGACTTTTATTTGTGTCTAACACTGATGAAAATGCTTGCTGAGAAGAAATTTGAGACCAGGTCGCCTTTGATACCGGTGGTTACACAGTACCTAATACAGTGGGTGTACGTCATGGTTAATAGTGGCAATAGTAAAGCTCCTACGAAGATGGCAAAAATGCATAGACATAGATGGATAATTTCTTTAAGCAGTGTAGAAAGAATTTTGTTAAAAAATTAAATGGTTTTAGAGAACTAGTCAAAAGTCCAACTACTTTCCGACCGTCCCTCGTATATTTGACATATCTGGCCATTCCAAAGTTTTGTTGTCAGGGAATGACTAAAGGTCTTTTAACCTTTTCCCAAACTGTAAAAATTTAGGGTGGTCTAATTTGAAAGCTGATGTGGACAACAAAATGGACAACAAAATGGACATCCCTTACATAGGGATTTGAGTATTTTAATTATACTATAGCAGAGAAAATGATCAAAATATTGAGACAAAAGGCAAAATGCTGGTAATCAGCAATACCTTCCTTTGTCTCAATATTTTCCCAAGCCTTTCAAAATACGGATGCTAAAACCTGAGGCCCTGGTTCCTCGAAAAAACTTAAGTATATACTCATGAGTACATACTCTACTCCAATGGAATACTCTCCAACGGTGAAGGGTATTCGATTGAAGTTCACGTGGATTTCGTGTGATTTGAGTAAAGTGCTCAGATTTGAGTCTGAGTACAGACTTATCATTATTATTAATAAGTTCTTTCAAGAAACTAGGGCCAGGTCCTTTTTGGGAATAGGAAGGTTGTTTCCTGAAAGTTTTCCCACGATGAGCTCCTACAATGTACAATTTCATACTGCAACAGTAGTCTATATTGAATATGTCATTACAAGAGGATTGCATTTCATACAAAATTAGAATTTAGTACAAACAATAGATGTTGCAGCTGTTACTATGGTATAATCTTTAAGCTGGCTTTACAGCACTCGATCAGAATCTGTAATATCCTAGCTGCTGAGTTCAATCATTTACAAAAATGTCTTATTTCTTATGATGCTTCATGCTTTTACCATCTCAAAACAGCAGAAATTTTAGACTACCTGTTCTAATTTGAAATTAACCTACTGAAGACGACAAAGTTTATGTCGAAAGATTGGGTAAGTGAATATTGTAGCACAGAAATTATTGAGACAAAAGAAGAAGATACTGCCTGCTTATCAGCATTTTATGCTTTTGTCTCATTGTTTTCTTAAGCAATAACATTGTTCATGGTGCATCTAAAGTAGAGAGCACATAATGGCAAAAGAAGAAAATGCTGATGCTTTCTAATAATCTTTTCCTAAATGCAAAAGTTTAGGGTGTTGCAATTTGCAAGCAGTTGATCGATAAAGACTACAAAAATTGATATTTGAAACATTATTATTTGTGGACAGTATTAGCAGAGAAAACATTGAGGCAAAAGGAGAAAATGCTCATTATCAGAAAGGTCTTGGCAAGCATTTCCTTAATTCTTTTTAATTCACAAGCTATTAGATCTACAATATTGGACATCAAAACCCTTTCTTGTTTGAGAATAATTAAAATAACCCTTAAAAAATACTTTTTAAATTAAAAACAACAGTCTCTTACCATAGTCTTCCGAATCAGATAACGCAGGACTCGCTGTTTCCCGACTGCGATTTATCGGCGGAGCATTCAATGGTTTGAACTCATCTACTTCCACATTTTCATTATTATCCGCTTCACGTCGATTTTTACGACCCATGATTTTTTTCTTTTTCTTCAAATGTTTCGATTCACCAAAGTTTGATGCACAGTTAATCACTTAATTCTAGCCATTTTTCTACGACATGCAAATTCAAGATGATGAAATTTAAATTTTTTTCCAATTTTGGTTAGAAAAAACAGTGAAAAATGAAGAAATTGCTTGTAACAAGCAATTTCTTTATTTTCCACAATGTTTTCCCAAGCCTTATCTTGTGATAGAGTCAAAAGTCGTCAGTGTGCAGTTATGGGTTACCCCTTTCCCAAACAAGACCTCAGCTTTTGATGTACCTTCCTAAAGCAAGACAGCTCTGTAAAGCATTGCAAGAAAAGAAGAAAATATGAAGTACTATATTCACCATCTTTATATCTCCTAGCTTTTCTTTGATGTGATACAAAAATTTACCACACTTGATACCATGTACATGTATTTTGTCATCTGCATCATGCTTGCACTCAGACAAGTCCAAACTTTTGCTGTTTGGGAAAGGTAACTAAGTTGCGTTACAGTCAAAAACGTCTTATAAATGCACAAAAATGTCCACATAATTCACACAATTTTCAACAAAACACCTTATAAACAATGTCACATACCGTTTATGAAATTGTCAACAACCTATCCAAGTACAGTCCTGTCACAATAATTATAATGGAACACCTTTCACGGGTGGTAAACAGAGAAACTAGCTCCAAAAAGAGTCAACGGTATTTTGTTTCCTCGTGATATCCGGCCTTTACCGAGGTAGTTGCATAGAGCGAAAATCTGTAAACAAAGGTAGGTCACAAACACATTTTTCTACAATTATTTCTTTTACAACGAGTTATTAAAAAATCCGGCGATGCTGTAATATGAAGAAATGGTCTAAGTTTGTTGTGCACGAGAATATACGGTGTTAGTAAGCAGAGTTTGAAAACAATCGTTGAAAAACATTTCAAAATCGAAAATAGAGAAGTTTTTACTTTCGATTTTGAAATGTTTTTCAACGATTGTATTCAAACCCTGCTAATAATACCGTATTTTCTCGTGCACAACAAACTTCGACCATTTCTTCATACTACAGCATCGCCAGTTTTCTCAAAAACTCGCTTTAACCCCTTTCCCAAACGGCAAAATTTTAGGGTGATCCACTTCAAAAACTGCAACAAATGACAAAATGGAAGTTATCAAAGATAGAATTTGTGTAAAATATGACATAGAAAATATTGAGACAAAAGGAGAAACTGCTGGTTATCAGCAGTTTCTTCTTTTGTTTCAATATTTTCAGAAGTCTTTTCTATCAGGGACGTCAAAACCAGGTCTTGTTTGGGAAAGGGTTAAAAGAAATAATTTTAGAAAATGTGTTCGTGACCTACAAATTTTCGCTCTATGCAACTACCTCTTTTTGGAGCTAGTTTCTCTGTTTACCACCCGTGCCTTTGCAGGTTTACAAAATTTATCTAAGTAAACAATGCAATATGATCTAAGTCTAAATATTGCTGTAAGTTTGCATGTGATGGTTCGAATCTTGCAGGTGTCACACCTGCAAGATTCGAACCAACACATGCAAAATTTGATTGAATGCTTTTTGCACAGTGAACATAGGTACACTTTATTAACAATGCCCTATAATATCAATATTGTACTATAATAAAGTGACATACCGCTACATGAAAATGTTAACAACTTGTCCAGGTGAAATTGCTCATAGATGTGTATTCACTTAGATACACAAGTTATTTTTACCTGACTTCGGAATTTCCAATTTTAGTCTTATGTACAAAGCAGTATTAATAAGTCCTTTAACACCATATGTATAGAAAGTTTGTTTAACCCTTTCCTAAATAAAACAATTACTTTGATATCTCTTTAAATTGAAAAAGGTTTCACAAAATAAAATATTGAGCAAAAAGAAGGAAATACTGGTACATGTACGGCATTTTCTCTTTTTCCCTCAATATTTTCTGTGCTTTATTGTAGACAATAGTTGCTGTATCACTAAGAAATAAAAAAAATCCCTACATTTGCAGTTTATATTTATAACCTTAACGCTTTCCCAAACAATACCTTGTTTAGATGTCCCTGTTAGAAATGGCATGGGAAAAACATTGAGACAAAAGAACAATCTGCTGATAACCAGCAGCTTCTCCTTTTATCCCAATATTTTCTGTGCTATATTGTACAAAAATCCTATAATTAATTTCGTCCATTTTATTGTCTGTAGCATCTTTCAAATTGGATCACCTGAAAAAAATTTTGTCATTTGAGAAAGGGTTAATACATTGACCAGTTTTGGAGATTGTTTGAATCTTTTGACGAATCTGTCAATCAATAATTTTTTGACAAAATTAACCCTTTCCCAAATGGCAAAATCTTAGGGTGATCCTACTTGAGAGCTGCTACAATTAACAAAATATAAGTTGGTAAAGATCAAATTTCTGTACAATATTGCAAAGAAAATATTGAGGCAAAAGAAGAAACTGCTGGTTATCAGCAGTTTCTTCTTTTGTCTCAATGTTTTCCCAAGCCATTTCTACTAGGACGTCAAAAGCAGGTCTTGTTTGGGAAAGGGTTAATCAGTAAATCAAAGTACAAAATGTATCAGGGGAGGTAATAACAAGTACATGTGTTATAATAAATCTGGGTTACCTCCCTTTCTTATATCTTTTTCATCCCATTCCCACACAGTAACTCTTTTTGGCAACCTTCAACATAATGGCTTTGGAAAACATTGTGGGAAATGAAGATGATGCCTGTGACATACAATTTCTTCATTTTCCACAATGTTTTCTTCCCAAAAAGATATGAAAGGCAACATTTTACTCACTTAAAATGTATCATCTGAATCATATGTGAGTTTGGACCACCATGAGCTCTTGTCGTCTCATTGTTGGTTAGCCCCTTCCCAAAATTTTAGAGTATTTCAATTTGAAAGCTGCAGTAGACAACTAAATGGATGTTACTGAAGATGCGATTAATGAATATTGTAGCAAAGAAAACAATGAGGCAAAAGGAGAAAATGCTGATTACCAGCATTTTCTTCCTTTGTCTCAATGTTTTCCCAAACCATTTCTACTAGGGAAATCAAAACCAGGTCTTTTTTGGGAAAGGGTTAATCTCATAACCCACTTCCAAATAGTGAATACCGTGAGCAAAATATTTTCTGACAGACTTTCCCCAATAATTCTTTATCAAAGCTACTAGTATGGCTTTCGAAAGTATAAAATTAGCATTTTCTGCTTTTACTTTGTTGTTTTACACAATTTTCTCCCAAAGGATGTCTAAAACAGCAAATAGTGGATTTGTAACACAAAAATAGGACTAAAATTGTGTTCAATAATAAAGAAAATGCTTAGGCAAAGGGAGAAAATGCTGACTCTCAGCATTTTCTTCTTTTGCCTCTATGTTTTTCAATACTTATTGAATAGGCAGGAGCTGTAGTATCAACAAGACATATTTTGATGGAAAAGATGAAAATGTTTTGCACCTGGTGCAGACTAATGTATATCTACCCTTTTTGATAAATGTAACAATTACATATTCACTGGTCAAATTTGAAAACTGGATGTCAATTAGCCAATTACTATAGACAGCAAAATCTGAGATTTGTCTGAATTCAAAGTTTTAGCAGATGACAATGTCAGATGAATGAAATTTTTACAGTTGTTGGTCTAAAATTCTGTGCAGAAAAGATTGTGTGAAATGAAGAAAATGCTTGTCATAAGCAATTTCTTCATTTTCCAAAATGAATTCCATAGCCATTTAATTACCTCATGGAGTGGGGTCAAAAGGCGTCACTGTTTGGTAATCAGTTAAAGATGAATTTATGTATAAAATAGCTAAGAAAATATTGAGACAAAAAGAGACAATGCTTATTATCACTTAATAGTATTTTCTTCTTTTGTGTCAATACTTTTTTGAAAGCCTTTTATTCAATTAGGAAAGTATAAATTGGGTTTTGTTCCGGAAAGGGCTAAATAAGGATGCAGTAACAAATTGTGACATGAATTGTTTTATACAAGGAAGTGAATGAAAATTTAAATTACGCCTCATGTAGCTGTAGATATCAGTTATCTTCGAGAAGATACTTGAAATTTTGTAAACATCCTTAACCCATTCCAAATGACCATAACTTAGAAAAGTAAAGTTCCTGGACAAACATTTTGCAAAGTTCTCCAATCCAGAGCTTGTTTGGCAAAATGCTAAATAGAAGTTTTAATCCATTCAAAACTGAAAGTTTTTTTTAAAAAAATACGATTTCAAAACAGTGTCTTAAAAGGACAAAATAAAATGTAAGGAAAAGCAACAACATTGGATGTAACATATTGAAATGTATTCAGGCCCATAGGAACAAGGGTGCCGAAAATGCTGCATTTTCCTTATTTTACACTGAAAATTTAGGGAAAATCCAATTTAGCCCCCCCCCCCCCCCAATATTCAGACATAGGGGCTTCAGCCCACCCAATATCAATTTGTTTCCTACGGGCCTGGTATTGATAAAAAGGAGAACTGCCAGTTACATCATTTTTCCTTCTTTTCTCTCAATTTGAATTTAGGGATGCCCAAACAAAAGTTGCAGACATTGTTGATCAGAATTCAAAGCAATTTACCAGACGCCGACTGTCAATCAAAAACATCGATTAGCCAATGGACGATCACAAAAATGTCATGATGCCCCAATTGTTCATCGTTGCACGTGGTTTTGTATCGATTTATCAACTGACAATCAAAACAATCGACATACCAATGACAAAGAATTTTGTGCTAACAAAAGACTAGGTTCAACGTTATGTTTTGATAAACCGTCGGTATTGTTATAAAATCTTGTAACTACGGCTTAAATCAAGCCGTAGTTACGAGATTTTATAACAACAACTACGAAATACTATTTTGTTTGTCCGAATTTACGTCACGATTAATTGCATAAAATCGTTCCCTATTAACAACCACATGCCCATTGTTTGCCTTAAATTCTATGTTGGGTGGAGCGATCTGTTGATTGGCGTTTGGTCAATTACAGAAAACAATTTTTCCCCACTATATCTATGACATTTTGTATTAAATTACAGAAAGGAAAACATTGGGAGAAAAAGAATGACTACTGGTCATTTGGGCTTTTCTCTTTTTTAGTCCATGCTCTCAGAAAATATCTTGACATCAAACCTCCAAACTTTGTTTGGGAACAGATAGACTAAAAATTAAGAACCCATTACCAAACTGCAAAATCTTAGATCTGGTACAAATAAAGATGTTGCAGACAACAACTTCAAGTGGATGGAATTTTACTTTTTTTTTTGGTTTTCTTTGATAAAAATCATTGTAGAAAATGAAGAAATTGTTTGTTACAACAATGTTCCACAAAGTTTCCAATTGGCCAGCATCTTGTTGGGAGTCAAAAAGAGTCATTTTATGGGAATTGTTTTAAGTGACTTCACAGTATTCATGTCCTATATTGATGGACAGGAGTCACAAAGATTTTGACATGTTCGTCTCTACAGTATTCCGTCTGTTAGAATTGACTCCATTTTCCAGAGAAGCAGAAAGCTTAAAGTGACATTTCACATTTATTTCATTTATTAAAAGTATGTCTTGATGCAAAGATTGTTTATTCTAATACGTAGAAATGCTATCCGTTTTTAGAAATTGTTATCTATAAGCGAAAAATATGCCTTTAAAGTTGAGACAAAGATGACAAATTCTATTTAAATCTGAACTGTTGTCCACAACAATTTGTTTAATTTTAGCACAAAAATATATATTTCTCATTATCGGTTCAATATTTTGGCTTGAAATTTTCAGTATTTTCCTAAGAAAAGATGCTCTTTCAGATAGAATAAAAGTAAAATTTATGGAAAAATAATTGTGAAATGTCACTTTAAAGAAAAACCCTGTCATGTATTATGCTATGTTGTGCAGACTTGCAAACTGATGCTTGAACTAGCTAATTCAAGCACACACATTCTTGCAAGATAGCTTATTGCAAGCTAGCTGTAGCACCTTGCATTTTGAATGTTGGGACAACCATGATGCATGCCTAAACCTTTTTCAAATAGATCTATAAAAATTGGGTTGTCCTTAATTGAAAGTTGCTGTAGTTGACAGAATGAATGTCGATAAAATAGAATTTGTTTACAATATAGAACAGAACCTGTTAAAGCAAAAGGAGAAAATGCTGTTTTCTTCTTTTGTCTCTATATTTCGAAAAATCTTTTCAATCAAGGACACCAAAACCAGGTATAATTTGAGAGAGTTAATTGGCCACCTTGTTTAACATCCTTTAATGTTGATAGATACCCAAAAATGTCATTTGATAGCTTTTAACACTTTCCAAAACAGATAAAAATTTCAAATTTTCGACATGTTCCTGTCATAAAAGTTTTGCAGATGACAAAGTTTAAGGATTTCTGAACATCAAAGCATGAGAAGCATTAAGGTAAAAGGAGAAAATGCTGATCCTAAGGATCTCTTTCACTCCACATTGCTTTCCAAATCATGCATTTCATCCAATTCTCTATTGGATATATGTCGAAGTCAGAGAATAAGATCTTGTTTGGGAAAGGATTTTTAAAAGATAATCATGTATTCTAACATACCTAGTTTCCATGTTTTATAGCCTATACTTACATGTTTAATTGTTTAACCATAAACACCAAACTTTTCTTAAAATAGAACAGCTCTCAAAAGCATTGAGAGAAAATGAATAATTTATTTCAAATTTATTGTTACAATAGTGATGACTTTCATTCTAATCCAAAGTAAGGCTCCCTATGAATGACTTTTTAACTCTTTCCCTTTTCTGGGAAATATTGTAAGGTCTTTTTGAATGACAAAGCTGCATCAAGGAGCAAAATGGATATATTCATAAAGACAGGGTTTTTTTTTAGATCAAACTTCATATTTGATCCAGAAAAAAACATATTGTCTTAAATTGCAACTCATGGAACAATGAAAGTTAAGATGAAACATTGTCGTATAAAAACATAAAAATCCCCCAACCCTCCGAACCATTCCTGTCAAAAAATTGGTATAAATTGTTTGGGAAATACATATTTTCCGCGCCATTCTGTATTCATGAACTTAACAATTGTCGTCTGCAACCACCAAGTGCTACGAAGAACCAAAGTTAAAATGGCGCCATGTCATTTAAAAATATCAAAATTCTCCCTACCTTTTTTGTCCTGCAACGCAATTCCATTGTCTTCAACCTTCTTCCCCATCTCGAAATTTTTAACCAAAATGTCCACACTTAAATTATCCCACTTGAAATTTCAAACCAAAGATGGAAAAGTTTTAATCGAGTCGTTATCAGCCGCCATTACCCCTTGTAAATTAATTTGATAACGCGGAAGGATTTGTATGGTGGCAAAACAGTGCCATCGCTTATTCAAACATTAGCCTATCCACAAACAAATTATGTTGATTTATTTAAAAAGAAATATGCTGTAATTAGTTGCGGATCCAGAGGGATATTGGGGTTCACAAGCCCTCTGTAGCCTGACTATAATTTCTTTCCCATTGTTCATTCAGCCAAGAGTGTGCAATACTAGGACAACGAACGCCTTCTTTGTATGTTCGAACCCCTTCACAGAAATCCTGAATAAACCACAGTGCAATTTTAACGGGCGTTTAAAGAAAATCGACACGATGTTGGTTATCTGTATTTATTTAGTATGTTTGAATGTGCCTAGGCGCGCTGAAAGACATGACCAGTGTTTGGGAACGGATTAATACGAACGAGTTGACATGCGCTACTCAACAAACGTCTGTTGTTTGACGATTGCTTCCTTGGCTACATGTATCCCCTGCGAAAAGTTCATTTAAGTTCAAGAACTGTTCTAGAATGTTCTAGAACAGTTCTTGAACTAAAATGAACTTTTCGCAGGGGATAGGCTATACACGGTCATGCGTCGACGGTCGAACCATAGCATGGACCCGGGTCCCAATCGAATTTTGTCATTGTAAATGCAAAACCTTGTATCCTGTTCTTGGAAGAGTTCAAATGGGAAGGGAAAACGTTTAATAAATTTCCCAAACTGAAAGAATTTGAAATTTGTTATTATGTCATTAATGGCCTACTGACCAGTAAATATATCTCAAAACCTGCAAGAATCGTCTTAATTAACTGGGCACACACGGTTTTACTTTGAAAATTGCAAAAGTCGACATACGAGGTTTTGCATTTACACCGACGATTTGTAAAAAACGGTTTATCAGAGTGATCTTTGAAAAGATTTTTCATGCGCCGATGCAGTCGGGTCCATCTACAAAATATGTGTGGATCCTCGCACGCCCGTATTTACATCAGACTGTTTATAAAAGAGATCGATCTATGTGCGGCAAATAAAAGGTATACAGCATCAACTAAAGGAATGCAAGAATTAACCTTGAAGGCCTTCATGGAATTGATTGATTTTTGTTTAAGGCAGAAACGATCTAGGCCTACCAATTCATTTGGACTCATTCATAGCTTACGATATAATTTTTTGATAATACATGTATGTATTTTTAGCTCACCTGAGCTCAACGAGCTCAATGGGAGCTCTTAGGGTCAATCACTATCCGGCGTCCGTCGTCCGTCGTGCGTCGTCAACAATTTCTTTAAACATCTTCTTCTCCTTAACCACTGGGCCAATTCTTTCCAAACTTGACAGAAATGTTCCTTGGGTGGCCCCTTTCAAAACTTGACCGTGAATTTTTGATTCGTCAAAAATTGTGGGTGTGGAAGGGCGGGGCTTATCGTACTTAGAGAAATCATTAGATAATTCTTCAAAAATCTTCCCCTCCTAAACCGCTGGACCAATTCCTTCCAAACTTGGCGGATATGTTCCTTGGGTGACCCTTTTTAAAACTTGTTCGTGAATTTTTGATTCGTCAAAAAATGTGGGCGTGGCAGGGCGGGGCTGATCAGACTTAAAGAAATTGTAAATTAATTCTTCAAAAATCTTCTCCTCCTTAACCACTAGGCCAATTCTTTCCAAATTTGGCAGAAATGTTCCTTAGGTGGCCCCTTTCAAAACTTGTTCGTGAATTTTTGATTCGTCAAAAATTGTGGGCGTGGCGGGGTGGGGCTTATCAGACTTCGAGAAACCATTAGATAATTCTTCAAAAATCTTCTCCTCCTTAAACACTGGGCCAATTCTTTCCAAACTTGGCAGAAATGTTTCGTGGGTGACCCTTTTTAAAAATTGTTTGTGAATTTTTGATTTGTCAAAAATTAGTGGGCGTGGCTGGGCGGAGCTTATCAGACTTCGAAAAATTATTAGATAATTCTTCAAAAATCTTCTCCTCCTTAACCACTGGGCCAATTCTTTCCAAACTTGGCAGAAATGTTTCTAGGGTGACCCTTTTCAAAACTTGTTTGTGAATTTTTGATTCGTCAAAAATTGTGGGCGTGGCAGGGCGGGGCTTATCAGACTTACAAAAATCATGTTAAAAATCTTTAAAAATCAATTATCATGCCAATTTGAACCAAGCTTGGCAGAAATGTCCCTTGAGTGACTGTTTTCAACACATGCTCATGAATTTTTGATTGGGTGACAATTGTAGGCGTGGCAGAGCGGGGCTTATAAGACTTTGAGAAATCATTAGATAATTCTTCAAAAATCTTCTTCTCCTTAACCACTAGGCCAATTCTTTCCAAACTTGGCAGAAATGTTCCTTTGGTAACCCTTGTCAAACCTTGTTCGTGATTTTTTTATTCATCAAAAATTGTGGGCGTGGCAGGGCGGCGCTTATCACACTTGGAGAAATGATGTGAAAAATCTTTAAAATCAATTATTTTGCCAATTTGAACCAAACTTGGCAGGATTGTCCATTGAGTGACTGTATTCAACACATGTTCATGAATGTTTGATTAGGGGAAAAATGTTGGCTTGGCAGGGTGGGGCTTATCCGAGTTCGAGAAATCGTTAGATAATTTTTCAAAAATCTTCTCCTCTTAACCACAGGGCCAATTCTTACCAAACTTGGCAAGAATGTTCCTTGGGTGACCCTTTTCAAAACTTGTTCGTGAATTTTTGATTCATCAGAAATTGTGGGCGTGGCAGGGCGGAGCTTATCGGACATAGAGAAATCATGTGAAAAATCTTTAAAAATCAATTATTTGGCCAATTACTATCAAACTTGGCAGGAATGTCCCTTGAGAGACTCTCTTCAACACATGTTCATGAATTTCTGATTGGGTGAAAAGCATGGGCTTGGCAGGGCGGGGCTTATCAGACTTCAAGAAATCTTTAGATAATTCTTCAAAAATTGTCATCTCCTTCACCATCAGACGATTTGTTACCAAACTTGGCAGGAATTATCAGTGGGTGACTCGTTAAAATATGTGTTCGCAAATTTTTTATTCATCAAAAAATGTGGTTGTGGCAGGGCAAGGCTTATCAGACTTTACGAAATCATGAGAAAATGCTAAAAAACTTTACAGGAATGTACCTTGAGTGACTGTCTTCAATACACGGTTGTGAACATAAGATTTATTTAAAAAATGTGGGCATGGCA
This sequence comes from Fragum sueziense, assembly GCA_963680895.1. Taxonomy (NCBI): domain Eukaryota; kingdom Metazoa; phylum Mollusca; class Bivalvia; order Cardiida; family Cardiidae; genus Fragum; species Fragum sueziense. Next base: position 14,914,318 of record OY804605.1, on the reverse strand, counting down.
GGGCAAGGCTTGTTGATTTTTAAATGAGCTATGTCCTTTTGTTGAGAATTGGCATTTTTGCAAAATTTACGTGGGTTGTCCCAGAAAAAGTGGGACAATGTTCGTAATTAAGGGGGAATGCTCCAGTTTCCTAAATTTTTTCCCAATAATAGAATTCATTTATATTTTGTATGTTGAAATTACATGTTATTACCAATTGAAAAATAAAATAAAAATGGATGGTCAGCGATCTTGTTTGAATTTTATGGGCATTCGTATCACATACCCCTACAGCGAAAAAATGCACAATTTCTTGCACCTGTCCAAGGTCACTAAAATGCTAATAAAATGCTGTATATTCATTGATTAGTCCCGAAAACGGATTTAAAGTAACGTCTTACATTTAATAAGAACAGAAAACCCGAAATATGTGCTATTATAAACGCGTAAATGTATAAAACAGCATGCTCACGTGTTCGGTTAGATCAACAAAGCTGGAGTATTTTATGTCAAAATTTGCATATTTTTGGAAATATTTCAAGTTCTACATAATAGAATTTGATAAAACTCCCTCATTGTATTAAGCAACATGTCCTGGTAATAATTCAAAAAGAAAATGCATAGGTCGCCGCACTTATTAGTGAATTACAGCATTTTTTTATCAGCTACACACGAATAAAATAACACAAAACAGTGGTAACTGCATACACAGTTACGACTGTCTTGCTCTAAATAATCGATTTCCATCTTGAGGAAATCAGTTTCGGATAATAAATACACTTTTACCGTCGAAAATGGTAAATTGTAATGATGTGTTATATTATTGAAAATATGGTAGCGAAACATATTGGTACGAAACATTTAATTTACTACAGTAATGACCGAGTGTTCCGACATTGATATAAATTTTATCATTGATTTATAAAAGATGTTAGTGACTTGTGTGTGAAATTTTGAGTGAATATCTCGGAAATCAACACAAATATGCGGAAAATTATGTTGTTAGTGAATGTGTGGCGGCGCACGGTAACGTAACGTCATATATAACGTCATGTTTATAACGTTACTCTTTTCAAAGAGCCGTCCTTTACGTTCAGTATACTTTCTGCGACCCTCAATCTAATCTTTTTATATAAGTTCTTGAACTAACGCTGTTTTATTTTTCTAATCTTATTTCAAAATTTCTAAACGAAACTTTAATTCCATCCGCAGTTTTAAATATGGTACAAAGTAAATTAGAATTCAAAGCCAGAAAATGCGAAATATCAGGACAAATAAGCCAAATCAGGCGTTTTAATATCATTTTCATTCAAAAGTCAAGTCACAGCTTACACACACTTATTCAATGGCGATCCCATCCATTTTCCAAAAGGGGCAAGGTTCTCCAAAATGGCAATTTCCCAGGGGAAGGGGGTGTCCGACTAAGGTATGCACATTAACTAATGAAACAAAACCATTTTGTAACTATCTTTTAGGCTACATTTCACTGGAGATGACGCCCACGGGTCCCCGACCTGGATAAGCACATGTTGTTTTTCTGTATATTTTCGACAATTGAATGCTAAGCAGCCTTAAATACTGCTTCGCAGTTATTCAGATAACTCACATTCTGTTTGACGTCGGCCGACGTCGAGAACGTTTTAATTCAAACTCGTTACTGTAGATTTACTCTTCCTAGTTCATGCTCTTATTTCCATCGTTGTAAGTAGCAGCCCACCAAAATAATGCTTGTGTCGCTTGAACATAAGTGTAGGAGTTAATCTATACCACTATTCTGCATGGGTCACCTTTATAAAGGTGCCATTCCTCGCTCGACGCAATATTTTTGCGCCGCGGATTTCGCCGACGTCGCAATCTTAAACGAAGGTGTAGTCACACATTTTCACAAAGCATCAACATTAATGATGTCATGTACACGAAAATGTAAGCAAATTATCACAGCATCATGTACTACACGCAGATGTAACTTTGATGTCATTATAATTGCGAAAACCAGATCATCTATCGAATTTGCGAACGTTTGTCATATCAAAAAGTGACGTGCTCCGGGTACCCTTACCACGCACTGCTTTTCATTCAATATTTTGTAGAAATATCATTGTTTTGGTATTGGTTGTATATCAAACAGTGTTAAAATGTTTAAATTACATACTGTGTGAATTTGAACTCAATCGGACGTCACATTTAGGAAATATTTCAAAGGTCTCACTTTTTCTGGGACAACCCTCGTACATGTGCTGTTTGGTCTGTTGCTCTTTTTCCCAATTGATAAGCTCACAGTTCAAATGAAATGTACTTCTCAAAATGAACAAAAACAGTGCTGTTGGGGGGTATGATCACTTTCAGTGATATTCTAGTTTGCAATAACTTGATGTGACATTATATTTGTTTACAACAAAATTTATACTAAAGGAAAAAAGAAACGCAACAAAAAATAAATTTGATCATACGTTATGTTTTTGTCTTTCTCAAAATCACCATAATTCGAGTACTTTTTTCAATGTATAGTAAAACCTCATCATTATACCCCCCAAATTCAATTTGGGGGGTATATAGGAGTCAGCTTGTCTGTCCGTTGGTCCGTCTGTTGGTTTTTCTTAAAAAATCTTCTCCTCCTCAACCATTGGTCAGATTCTTACCAAACTTGGCAGGAATGTTCCTTGGGTGACCCTTTTCAAAACATGTTCGTGAATTTTTGATTTGTCAAAAATTGTGGGCGTGGCAGGGCGAGGCTTATCGGACTTGGAGAAATCATGTGAAAAATCTTTAAAAATCAATCATAAGGCTAATTCGAACCAAACTTGACAGGAATGACCCTTGAATGATTGTATTCAATGTATATTCATGATTTTTTCATTCGCCAAAAAATGTAGGCGTGGCAGGGCAGGGCTTATCCGAGTTCGAGAAATCGTTAGATAATTCTTCAAAAACATTCTCCTCCTTAACCACTGAGCCAATTCTTACTAAACTTGGCAAGAATGTTTCTTGGATGACCTTTTTCAAAACTTGTTCGTGAATTGTTGATTCGTCGAAAATTGTGGGTGTGGCAGGGCGGGGCTTATTGGACTTAGAGAAATCATGTGAAAATTCTTTAAAAATCAATTATTGGACCATTTTGAACTAAAGTTGGTACTAATGTCCCTTGAGTGATTGTATTCAATGTATGTTCATGAATTTTTTATTCGTCAAAAATGTGGGTGTGGCAGGGCAGGGCTAATCCGACTCCGAGAAATTATCAGATAATCCTTCAAAAGTGTTCTCCTTAACCACTAAGCCAATTCTTACCAAATTTGGCAGGAATGTTCCTTGGGTGACTCTTTTCAAAACTTGATCGTGAATTTTTGATTCAGTGTTTTGTTACCAAAATTGGCAGGAATGTTCATTTGGTGATTTATTTCAAAATTTATTCGTGAATTTTTTATTTGCAAAAAATGTGGTAATGGCAGGGCAGGGCTTAACAGACTTAACGAAATCATGAGAAAATTCTTTAAAAAGCAATTATATGGTAAATTTGAACCAAATCTTACAGGAATGTACCTTGATTGACTGTCTTCAATACATGGTTGTGATTTTTTGGTTTATTAGCTCACCTGAGCACGAAGTGCTCAAGGTGAGCTATTGTGGTCACTCACTGTCCGTCGTCCGTCCGTCTGTCCGTCCGTCCGTCCATCTGTATGTCCGTCTGTCAACAATTTGGTGTTTACACTCTAGAATCCACAAAAATTGCCCAATCTTGATCAAACTTGGTCAAAGCAAGTATGGACATAAGTTCTCGGATGAGTTCGATTATGGGCCTGATCGGACCAGAATGTGCTGAGTTATCTGCCCTTGAATGTAAAAAAATGCTGTTTTTAACTTTGTTTACACTCTAGCATCTACAATTATTAATCAATCACAACAAAACTTGGACATAATATTGTAGACCATTAGATATCGGATGAGTTGAATTTTCAGTCTGACCTGACAAGAAAAACGAGAGTTATGTGCCCTTGAACGTGACAAAATTGCCGTTTTCAGCTGTTTTCGACCTTGTTTACACTCTAGAATCTACAATTATTGATCAATCAAGACAAAACTTGGACACATTGTTGGGGACCATAAGATTTCGGATGAGTTACATTTTCAGTCTGATCTGTATAGAATGTCGAGAGTTATGTGCCCTTGAATTTGACAAAATTGTCGTTTTGACTGTTTTCGACCTTGTTTACACTCTAGAATCTACAATTATTGATCAATCAAGACAAAACTTGGACACATTGTTGGGGACCAAAAGATTTCGGATGAGTACCATTTTCAGTCTGATCTGTATGGAATGTCAAGAGTTATGTGCCCTTGAATTTGACAAAATTGCCGGTTTTTACTGTTTTCGAGCGTGTTTACACTCTAGAATCTACAATTATTGACCAATCACGACAAAACTTGGACATTATGTTGGAGACCATAAGATCTCGAATAAGTTTGATTCTTGGTCTGATTGAAGCAGAAAGACGAGAGTTATGTACCCTTGAATTTTACAAAATTGGCGTTTTCGGCTGTTTTCGACCTCTAGAATCTACAATTATTAATCAATCAGGACAAAACTTAGACACATTGTTTGGGACCATAAGATTTTGGATGAGATAGATTTTCAGTCTGATCTGTTCAGAGAGTCGAAAGTTATGTGCCCTTGAATTTGACAAAATTGCCATTTTTGACTGTTTTCAACCTTGTTTACACTCTAGCATCTACAATAATTGATCAACCAAGACAAAACTTTGACACTCTGCTGCTGATTATTAGACCTTGCATGAGTTTGAATTTTATACTCCAATCGAATGAGAAAGTGGTCAGTCATGCATGTGCCTTTGAATCTGACAAAATTGCTATTTTGACTCAAACAACCACAAATAATGAACAATCAAGAAGAAATTTGGATTATTATGTGTATAACCATAAGATCTTTTATTAATGAATTTTAGAATAATCAGAATAGTTTGCTCAGTCATCTGCCTTTCAAATTTTACTCTAACAATCTCAAATAGTGACTAATCAAGACAAAACTTGACACAATATGATATGTTATTGACCATAAGTTTGTTTTCAGTCTTAAAGTCTTAAATATCAATTGAATTGAACAAAACCATGGCTCATATCATATTGGTTCAGGTGAGCGATATAGGACCATCATGGTCCTCTTGTTGAAAAATATCAGCATGACAGGGCAGTGCTTGGGGATTGTTAAATGAGCTATGTCCTTTTGTTGAAAATTAGTATTTTTTGCAACATTTACATGTGTTGTTTGGTCTGTTTATTTTTTGTTAGCTCTATTTCCCAATTGAACAGCTCCCAGTTCAAATGAAATCAACTTCTCAAAAAGCACAAAAACTGCGCTTTTGGGGGGTATGATCACTTTTAGTGATATTCTAGTTTGACTTTCTAGTGTCAAAATTTCATCAATGTCGCAGGTTTTACGTGGCATAGATATGCGTTTTAAGTGATTTGGCGTCAACGTTAAATTCGTTCTCGTGTGCAATCCAAGTTGACGTTAACGATTCCTGGCTGGAATATGATTGCTGTGGTGTCCATGAATATTTTTCTTCAATAAGAGACTTTGTTTCCGTAGGTAAAATGAGCGAACGTTATGATCCTAACGCCGTGACGGCAGACGTTGACGGCCGCTTTTCGGGTGACCGTCAGTTGGTCCGTTCGTTCTAAGACGTTATCCAAAGCATTATTTTGTCAACGGATATACACCAAAGTCAGCAGCAATTGCGGGTTGAGATGTTCCATTCGTAAACATCACAGTTGCTACCGGATGACGTCTTTGAATAAGTCGCAAAATGATATAAGGGATTAAATCCAAACGAAAATCATTGCCTTTTGTCGAGTCGACAAGCATCTACACAAATCAAAAGAGTTTTATGTAAAGTTTGGGAATTAAAATGTGTGCACGTGAGAAACGTGTAAACGTCTATTTTGACGTAATCTCGCAGGTAAGACAGGTTCCAACGTAAACACAAAGATCAATATCAAGATAAAGTGCCCTGTAATTATCAGTAACAACTTTGACCCAATAACATAAAAGAATTAGGAGAAATAACAAAAAATAGTTGTTGCGTTTCTTCTTTCCTCTAGTATATATTGTACACAATCAAATACAAGAAGAACTCAGGTGAGCGATATCAGTGCCTTTCAGGCACTCTTGTTTTTACATTTTCTCTTTAGGAGGTGCGACGTTCTTTCTTGATGCCCACTTCAGTATTTTTCGTCATTCCATCAGAAGCTGAACAACAGATAAGAGGGGATAATGACTTTTCAAAATGCATTATTTCGTTTTGTATTTATCAAACCTATAACGTGGGTACTCATTTGAATCGTCTCATTAAGACGATTCAAATGAGTACCCGCATTATAGGGGTTTGAGTTGAAATGACAAATCTTCACCCCTCTTTATTGTTGTTACATCCATTCGGAGATTTTTTTAGCATTTTGTTTTTGAGGAATTAAACCCATCTAGACAAAATTTTAGACTGCTAAACATTCTAATATGACGACAAATTCTGCTTCTAGTATGAAACATATCTTTGATATGGTGGAAATGTTAAGGAAAGGGGACAAAATGGTGGTCATCAGCAATTTCTTCAATAATTTCCTTATGTGTAAACATCTAAATATGTTAAAATGAGTCATGTCTTTCAAAGCTTTATCCAAAATCATTGGTCCAACTTTCGAAGAATTAGACAACAAGAAGGCCATGATGGCCCTGTATCGCTCCACTGGCTTTTAGACCGTTAAACTACTAAATTCTTCAATGAATACAATAGAAGTCTATCCAAAGAACATTCATATGAAATCCTATGAGCAGTTATGGAGGTGAAATGTTTATATACTAGTCAAAACTTGTAACCGGCCACTTAAAAAACAAGGATAATTTTTTCTGTAGTGACTGGATTTTCATGAAATTTGCTATGTGAATTTTTAAGCAACGTTCCAGATGTTTTTGGCGAAAAGTTATCGTTGTTTCATTGAAATAAAAGCGCAACGCGAGAAAAGCTCAAAAAGCTCTGAATTAACACCGAGCTCACAATATTAGTCCGTGGGCTGGCTACACCCTAGGTCCCCCCCCCTACCGGGATTTTATGACACCTATATCATTGTAAAGCTTGATGAATTCCCTTTCAAATGCAACTTGTTGTTTGATATATAAGTGCTGGATAAGCATATGCGGAACGATTGATTATCTCCCCTTGAATTACAAAAAATACTTGTTTATAACTCACCTTAGACGCAATCCCAGTTAAATGGGACAATTGATGTCTCCGGCCTTCAATATGTTCTAGCTGCAAATAGTCAACATTATATAAATGACCTCCGCATTTATTTTCATCCAACACCTATAACTAAAAAATGTATCTATAATTTACGTTCGTAAGAACTCCATTTCATATGAAAATCATGCGACAATCAAACTAGGGGGTACGAAAAACCGATGTCTCCGGGTATAAATTCTAACTTTCAAACCAAAAATGTCAATTTCAACAATAGATTATCCTAACAGAAATGTCCCAATCTTGTACAGAAAACATAGAGCTCCAAAACGATACCAAGATTTATATAAAAAATGTAATACAAAATTTGTAGAACAGCCTCGAGTCGTTGTCTCCAAAATTCAAAAACGTACGGGACACTTTCTTTAAAGCTAAGAAACACTGACATAAATCTACATTTAATACATTAATCTAGCGTAATCTACTTTAGTATAAATATATATAATCAAAATGAAGTCGTATTTTGATATACTTTTGTCAATATTTTCAAAAAATCAACATCATTCTTAAACAATTTACCATAATTTTAACTCCGTAACGTACGAGGCAAGAACTAAAGTAACTCTAGTTAAAAATGTGTAACTATAAATAGTTTAATTCTTCAAGTAAAATCACTATTCGAAGTGTCTTCAAATATGACAAAAAGAATTATGCCGATTACTATGATAGCATTGATACAGCAGGCCAAATAAAATTGGGTACACATTAAAAAGTGACGTACGAGTCCATAACGTTCGAGGCAATTTTTAGTTTTCAGTTTTTAAATTGCTGAAATGGAACGTTTCCTGTGCTTATTTTATGTGTTTTGGGTTCCTTCAGGACTCCAGTTTAAGCAAAATAGACTTTAAATGCACATAATAGACTGTACACGTACTCGTACTAGTCTCGTACGTAATGGTATTATGATTACGCTTAATTGATACTATTTTTACAATATTGAAGAAAGTTCCACAAAATATGCCAGTTTTTGTTGATATATATAGGAATATATTCATACCCATATACATTACACTAGATTGATGCATTAAAATAAACTATTTCAGCGTTTCTTACCTTTATAAAAAGTGTCCCGTACGTTTTCGTATATTTGATCCATCAGAGGTAAGGATGTCTAGCAAATTTTGGATAACATTTCACTTAATTAAGAAGTTATTACACATACCTCATATGTCAAAACAATACGAACATCTCAACTTTTGTAAATTGAAACTAATTTGGCTAGGAAGTCTTAATTTGTAAAACAACACACCCAGATGGCTTATAGAGTTGTATTTATTTTCCTTTATTCATTTCATTACAATTTTTTTGACAAAGTGTCTGGCAAATGGATATTGCCTGATAATATTATGATTTGATTGAAAAGGTAATAACACAGAGGCTGTGATGTTGAAGGAAAGAAAGCATATTACGTACGGGACAAGCTGTAGTTACGTTCGGGACAGACCAGTTTTAAACTATTGTTGATTTGTAACAAATCATTGACCTTCCATTTCGGTATATCGATTAAGGGAATAACTCATTGCTTTTGTTTAACAATACGAGAGAAAATTAAAGGTTGTTTGGTGTATTTTAGAAGAGTTGGAAGTAGTCAACGTTTTAAATTAAAGGAATTGTACAAGGATGGTCGTTTTGAATTTTCATTCGCATAGGTACAATTCGCCATTTTCTCCCATATTGTCAATTGATTCACATTTTATAAACAAATACTCATCAAAATGTATCGGATTTATTATTCTTTATGCATTACTTAATGTGAAATTAGACACACATTTCACAAAGGGATCTATTTGAAATACGTAGTTTTTTATGCACACATTTGATCCTTTAACAGTCTATAAATCCAAAACTAAGCAAGCCCACTTGACAAAACAAAAGAAATTTGCGCAGAAGATGTGATCCAAGAAGAAAATTTGTCCAGAATGAGTGAAGGGTAAAATGAAAAATTTCGAAAAAAAAATAGCCAATTGTCCACTTTAACTGGGATTGCGTCCTTATACACATTCATGGGATCCAAAATAACCCAAATTTAAGCGCAAATGACCAAAATGATTATAGATTTTATCAATTCATATCGTTAAATAGTAAAAGATAATTTCACACCAAAATTAGCACGAATTATGCCCCTTGAATATGTAAAACAAGAGAAAAACAGTATTGATATTGCCTTTGTTTATATTTACTTTGCATTTGGAAATCATTTACACAGCGAATAATTGCTAGAATTTGTTTTAAAGTGTTTATTAGATGACTTATAAAAAAATTCAAATTGTTGACTATCGACATTTAGGATATATTCGACATTTCAAATGATTTTGCAAGATGGCCGCCGCAAAATGACCACTTGACTAAATATTGAAATATCACTGCCCTATAATTTGTAATCATGTTCTGTATGTAAATGAGATCATTTCTTAGGAAAATTGAGTATATTAAATCTAAAAGTGTTGCCATGCTTATAATAGGCTTTTTTGTCATTTTTTTTTTAATTTTCAAAATGGCCGCCAAAATCTCAAATATGCAAAAATGATGTAAATGTTTTTCATTTCTGCAAATGTTCTGCACTTAATATTGTATTTTCAAATGTATTTCAACTTCTTATTAAAACTACATGATTCAACAAGTAAATAAATGACATAACCTTGAAAATATATATTTCCAAAACGGTCCTAATTACCGTATAAATGGTAATAAATCCCCAATCCCATAAATTAAGTACTGAAGAAAATCCAAATTGATTATTTTCTAGGAGAGATAAGCATTTTCCCTCTTTGACAGAAACCATGCACCCGATTCTTTGATAATGAGTCCACATTGGAGTACATCATTGGTATCTTTTTGCATGAAGGTTTTAAGTCTTACATGGACAAGGGACGCTTTGGATAATAGGTGTTATAGAGGGTATAAAGACATTAAGGCTTATTTTGGTCATAAAGCGTTTAAGCTCTTTTTGTGGGGTGGATATGTTTAATACAAAACACCAATATCAACACTTTTGCCACGCTAAAAATGGCTTCTTCACTGTTAATTTACATGACATATAATACAATACAATAATATGTATTTTATGTAATCTGCCGAAATGCTCAAATATGAGCATGGATCAATGAATAACTGACCTAACTTTTTAGCTCACCTGAGCAACATGCTCAAGGTGAGCTTTTGTGATCACCCTGTGTCCGGCGTGCGTCGTGCGTTGTGCGTCGTGCGTCGTGCGTCGTGCGTCGGAAGGCGTCAACAATTTCTTTAAACATCTTCTCCTCCTTAACCACTAAGCCAATTCTTACCAAACTTGGCAGGCATGTTCCCTGGGTGACCCTTTTCAAAACTTGTTTTCAAATTTTTGATTCGTCAAAAAATGTGGGCGTGGCAGGGCGGGGCTTATCAGACTTAGAGAAATTGTTACATAATTCTTCAAAAATCTTCTCCTCCTTAACCATTGAGTCAATTTTTACCAAAGTTGGCAGAAATGTTCCTTGGGTGATCCTTTTCAAAACTTGTTTTCAAATTTTTGATTCGTCAAAAAATGTGGGCGGGGCAGGGCGGGGCTTATCAGACTTAGAGAAATTGTTACATAATTCTTCAAAAATCTTCTCCTCCTTAACCATTGAGTCAATTTTTACCAAAGTTGGCAGAAATGTTCCTTGGGTGATCCTTTTCAAAACTTGTTTTCAAATTTTTGATTCGTCAAAAAATGTGGGCGTGGCAGGGCGGGCTTATCAGACTTAGAGAAATTGATAAATAATTATTCAAAAATCTTCTTCTCCCTAACCATAGAGTCAATTTTTACCAAAGTTGGCATAAATGTTCCTTGGGTGACCCTTTTCAAAACTTGTTTTCAAATTTTTGATTCGTCAAAAAATGTGGGCGTGGCAGGGCGTGGCTTATCAGACTTAGAGAAATTGTTACATAATTCTTCAAAAATCTTCTCCTCCTTAACCATTGAGTCAATTTTTACCAAAGTTGGCAGAAATGTTCCTTGGGTGATCCTTTTCAAAACTTGTTTTCAAATTTTTGATTCGTCAAAAAATGTGGGCGTGGCAGGGCGGGGCTAATCAGACTTTGAGTAATTGATAAATAATTCTTCAAAAATCTTCTTCTTCCTAACCATAGAGTCAATTTTTACCAAAGTTGGCATAAATGTTTCTTGGGTGATCTTTTTCAAATTTTTTTTTCAAATTTTTGATTCATCAAAAAATGTGGGCGTGGCAGGGTGGAGCTTATCAGACTTAGAGAAATTGTTAAATAATTCTTTAAAAATCAAATATTGATCCAATTTGTACCAATCTTGGCTGGAATGTTCCTTGAGTGACTGTCTTTACTGCCTGTTTTCAAATTTTTGATTCGTCAAAAAATGAGGGCGTGGCAGGGTGAGGCTTATCAGACTTAGAGAAATCATTAAGTAATTCTTAAAAAATCTTCTTCTCCTTAACCAATGGATCAATTTTTACCAAACTTGGCAGAAATGTTACTTGGATGACCCTTTTTAAAATTTGTTTTCAAATTTTTGATTCGTCAAAAATGTGGGCGTGGCAGGGCGGTGCTTATCAGACTTAAAGAAATCATGAAAAAAATCTTTAAAAATCAACCATTGATCAAATTTAAACCAAATCTGGCAGATCTGTTTCTTGAGTGACTGTTTTCAATGTGTGTTTATGAATTTTTTGATTTGTCAAAAAATGTAGGCGCTGCAGGGCGGGGCTTATCAGACTTGGAGAAGTTATTAAACGAATCCTTGAAAATTTTCTTCTCCTTAACTGTTAGACAAATTGTATCAAATTATCCAGGAATGTTCCTTGGGTACCCGTTTTTATTTATTTTTTTACAAATTTGTGATTGGTTGAAAATATGGGCATGGCAGGATGTTTATATGACTAGGAGAAATGACAGGAAAATTCTTTAAAAATCAACTGTTGGGCCAATTTGAACCAGGGATGTTGCTTGAGTGACTCTTTTTAACAATAATATTGTTTGTGAATTTTTGATTTGTTAAAAAATTTGAGTGTGGCAGGGTAGGGCTTATCAGACTTCAAAAAATCATAAAGAAATTCTTCAAAAATCAACCATGGGGCCAATTTAAACCAAGAGAACAAAATGCTTATTGAGTTACTCTTTTCAAACACTTGGTTATAAATTTTTGATAGGATAATAAATGTTGATGAGGCAAGGAGGGGCTTATCATATTAAGCGTATTAATGCCTGTAATGTAGCATTCTGATGTTTCAAAATTGTAAATTGTTAATTGTAAAAGTTTAATCCTGATTATCAAACTGGAACAGCACATGATATTCAATTTTAAAGATGTATGCAAATGCTACTACATGCAATATGATTGAATACTAATGTGACTTCATTGTCTTCATTGGAAATTATGAAACTTAATTTACAATAGCTTGATACGACATACATATTTGTTTACAAAAAAAATTATATTGTACACCATCAAATACAGGAAAAACTCAGGTGAGCGATATCAGTGCCTTTCAGGCACTCTTGTTATGTTTAGATCGACATCTTTTCTCTTGAAATACTTTCCACCCAGGCCTATGCGCTTTGACCAAACGATATGACCCTTGCAGTTGAAAAAGAAGTTAAACTCAAATTAATCAACGTTAAAGATGGTCAAGTGACATCAGTCCAGAAGTAAAGAAGTCCGAGAACTTTCCAAAGAACCACACCTAAACTGCATCAATAAGTTCTTTCATGAGACTTAAAATTGCAACCATTCGTGTCCTTTTTAGGAAAGAAGTCGATAGTAGCAAGGTCATGTGGATAGAAAGGGTGTGATCTAAATTGATACCCATTTTTCTCGACAGCATCCATTGTACTTTGGCAATTGTGTACTACTGTAATTTTCAGTTGCAAGCAGCGGTCACATTTTGGGCGTTTGCCGCTACGTTTCTCACGTATGGTCTGCTTCAGATTGTCTAGCAACTTGGCATAGTATGCTTCGTTAATTGTACCTTTCTTGGGTAATATGTCCAACAAAATACTTTATTGCAACCCCCAATTGTCCCAAAACATTGAATACTGAACCTTGTCTGTAAAACATTGAATAATTTTCTTGGCCCTTGGGATTCCATACTAACGTACCTAGGACTCTGGGGCCTGTTTCATCAAAACATTTAAGTCGTATTTTTTACTTACCAATGTCTTAAAACTCGCTTAAAACAACAATCGCATAACCCAGCTTTTGATAGAATGAGGGTAAACTTTTCTTACCCTAAACTTGTCGTAAGTCGTCGGTAAGTCAAAAATACGACTTAAATGTTTTGATGAAACAGGCCCCTGGACCTTGTTTTCGTTCATGAGAAAGCAACATGTACTCTTTGGAATTTTAGACCCAACAGTCTGTAAGTTTGTGCATCCTTTTGCGATCAAGCAATATCTTGAAAAAGATAATGTATGGACAATTCCTTACTTTAATTCGCTCAGCAAGTATATCAGATCTGTGAATTTATGACACATACCATCGACAGTGGTTGCAACTTTGCCTTCAGACCGAGCATCATCTTCTTAAGTTTCTCTGTCGCGTTACAACCCCAGCTCCCCCCCACCACCACGATATTTTATTTGAGAATAAGATGGCACAGAAGACCAGTAAACTCATCATGCATGTTTAACCCTCAGTCCCTTTTCAAAACAAGTGTCGAACCATAGCAGGCTCTCTTTTTTGTGAAAAGGCTTTCTAATAACCGTATATTTAGACAAGTTTGTGCACATATAATGACATATATAAATCGCGGATTCCTTGGTTGATTGGAAAATGCTTATATGTGCTATTCATAGCTAGCCCTTGTGTTTTATGGATTTTACCTCATCCTGAGGTTAGCTTGTTGTCTTCCACAAAAGTCAGAATTCCAAAAACTAATTTGTGTTCGAGATGTTTGAAATGAATTAAGAAATGCACGAGCATATCTAAAAACTGATGACAAAACGAAGGATTTCAAATCTTCGGCAAGCGACATATTACAACACTAGAAGTTGGAATATGATTTGTTTCCCTTTCATCATAATCAACAGAAATTGTGTTTGCTATTTAAACTAAATCTTTCAAAACAACATTTTGTTACACGAATACGAGGATTCCTCACAAATCAAGTGTCTTCGAAGTACTGGTATCCATCCAGTTATACAATTTATAACTGTTTATATTATCGCATATAAGTATTCTGAATTATAAAGGTGTAAAACGATATCACTCGAATGCAATTTGAAGAAATGAATAATTCAGTTGCTGTTATATGCAATTTTAAATCATCAATTAATGCACATGACAGTGCAAATATGAAATTGACCAGTTTCAACTATCGCTTATTGGAATATATTTGGTAAACTGTGTTCCTGTAACATAGCATTCCAATCAATAGAAGTGGTTGGGAAGATTCCTCTTCTGCACAGCATGTCTCCAATAGTACTGTTAAGTTTAAACTTGGAGCAAAGTGTAAAAAAGCATGCATAACAAGGCAAAAATGGTATAAATCAAAGGTGAACATACATGTACTCCAATGGGAATTCATTATTAAAACGCTTTTTAGTACTGAACTTTTACAAAATAAAGTTTCTTGTGTAAAAGAAAACTGTATTTCACATAGAAAAAAAATCAATGAAAGCAGGTTAAAGTTTTCAGCATGTCTTTTGCGCTAAATAGAATTTTATTGCCATTTATACGGTCATTTTTCAGAGCATATATTGTAAAGTTTCTCTCTTTTAATGGATAAATTATGAATTTTTAGTTTTCAAACACAACAAGTAAACAATTTAGGGGAAAAGATGCAAAACTGAAAGCCACTAACATTATTAGAGAATATTTGAAAATGCATTTGCCATTCAGAGAAAAGTATGCAAATAATTGTGAATGCGAATAAGCCCGTATTTGCTTGTTCTGTGTAGCTGATGAATGGTTTATGAACTTATTATTGATCTATTAGTGTTCCTAATCATTTGAAACATTACACATTATAAAAACGTATCGCCTCAGCATATTTATTCCATAGAAAAGCCTTGTTTTAGCTAATTAAACACATACTTCTACCTTTTCATTAATATTCATGAATATGCAAATTAGCTAAATAAAAATGATTTAAAGAAAAATGTCTATTTAATAGTTTAAAACTAGTCTCATGTTTTATTACCAAAATAAGTATATATCTTAAATAAGTATTTTAAAATATTTTATTGCAATAAATTGATCCAAGTACTGCAACGTAGGAAAATGAGCAGTTGTCATGGTAACAGGCCTGCCATTTTCTTATCCAGCACTTTCAAATCAAACAAAAACCTGAATTCATTAACATGTTTCCTGCGCTTCAAGAAAATATAGGTCTTAAAAAATCTCACATGGTGGGAAGGGTTTCTATTCACTAGTAAACTAGTAAAGTCGTCTTTTTGCAAATTAAACACATATTTTCCACAATCTCATTAATATTCATGAATATGCAAATTAGCAAAATTTCTGAAAAATCTTTTGGTTGTGAGAGAAATGTAATGACAACATTTTAAAACTAGCCTTAATGTTTTCTGACCAAAAAAAGTAATTTTATTTCAATTAATTGATCCAAGCGCCGGAACGAATGAAAATGGGTGGTTACCATGGTAACAAGCCAACTTCTTGCTTATCCAGCATTTTTAAATCAAGTAACAAAGTGAATGTATTGAAATATATCATAAGCTTCAAGAAAATATAGATCTTCAAAAATCCTACCTGATAGGGAGGTTTAAATTCACTAGTAAAGTCTTGTTTTTAGCAAATTAAACACATTTTCTTACTTTCTCATTAATATTCATGAATATGCAAATTAGCAAATTTTCTAAAAAATATCTATATTGTGAGAGAAATATCTTGGTAATAATTTAAAACTATTTTGAAAGATTTATGACAAAAATAAGTAATTTTATTGCAATTAATTGATCCAAGCACTGGATTGTAGAAAAATGGACGGTTGCCATGGTAACGAGCCCGCCATTTGCTTATCCAGCACTTTTAAATTGAACAACAACCTGAATTCATTACTTTACATCATAAGCTTCAAGAAAATATAGGTCTTCAAAAATCCCACTAGGGGGGAGGGTTTCGGTTATGGGCCCATGGACTATATTGTCAATGTAGTGTTTTTGGTTTCATGTATCGTTAGCTACAACATAGACTGAGAAAACAAGAGCCGTCACAGACGGATTATGCTCCCCGAATAAGTGTTTGTCAGAAAATAAAAACTATCATACATTAAGCCCCCTTTTCCCACGACAGCCTTTTTGTACACACATTATTCATAGAATATGGTCTAGAACATCCTATTTATTACATAAGTACAAAATTTCATTAAATTCTGCCCATTAGATGAAGAGAAATTAGAGAAAATCTAATTTTTACACTAAGGCCCCTTTTTCCATGACGCAGCCTCAAATTAAGAAACGGAGAAAAAGGTCCCTAGGTATTATCCCAGGGAGTTCACATGTGAAGTTTCATTGAATTTGGTCCAAGGGTTGCTGAGATCTGGCTGTGGACGGACGGACGGACGGACACACGGACGGACAGCCGGACGGACGGACGGACGGACGGACAGCATGGCGACTATATGCTCCCCCGAAATTTTTTCGGGGAGCATAAAAATTGAAAACGTTTGATAATTGTTCGGGGCATATGGCCGTAAAAGAAAATGAAAGAGGTCATGTATGCAGAAAAACGGTTCTTAAAGACAACCTTTAAAACACGTTTTTCTTCGAAAATGCTTTAAATATAGATGGATGATTCGCGGCGAGCTATAAAATGTAGGATATGTCTAAAAAATCAGTTTGTTGCATCGTTTTTCCACACCAGACCATATTTGAGCATATTCGCTTGATAAAATGTTTTGCCGGTTGAATTTAAAACACCATTTTACGACGCCTCCCATTCTTTCTGCTTCTTCTGTAGTCAAATGTCACACAAAATTTACAATGTTTTCCAATTTTTTTCTTGGTCTGGGTTGCAGCTAACGATTTGTGTACTTTGAATTGTTGAAAGTGTATCATCTCGAGCTCTATTAAGATTTAGAGCTTTTTGAGCTCTTCCTTTATTACACATCAAAATTTGACAATTATTGGTAAATCATCATGGAAATCCACGGGCATTATGCTTAAAAATGTACATATCAAATTTGATTAAAACGTAATAATTTTTTAAAAAAAGTTATTGTCATTTTTAAAGTGGCCGGTTAGGACTTTTGGCCAGTATATAATAGTTTTCCTAAAATTACACTTTATTTCATATAGTGAAGAACTAAGCCCCGCCCACAGCGGCCATGTTTTTCATAGGATCAATTTCTTTTCAAGGAATCGAATAGAGACCTATACATTGAACATTCAAGCTAAATTACAATAAAACACAAAAAGCCGTTTCGGAGAAGAGTTTTAGAGGTTCTTCTAAAATTTAATTTGATTAAATTGATTAAAAATTAAATTTCTGCAAGGAATTTATTTTTTGAAGGAATTTGGAAGAGGTTCATGCAAGGCAGTTTCCTGTGAAGTTTAGTTGAACCTGGTCAAGTTTTGGAGAAGAAGACGTTTAAAGAACAAGATGTGTTTGTGAAACACAAATGCCCCCGAAATGGCCATTTTTGTAAAATATTAAGTTTTCGTATAGTAAAGGGTTGATAAGGGTTAAGTGATGACCTTGAGGAAAGTCAAATTGCATGGAACAGATAGATATCATTGAAAGGAAGTTGCATACCAAATTTGAGCTTTGTATGTCAAATACTTTTGGAGAAAAGGCAAATGTTAAGTTTTCGGACAGACAGACAGACAGACAGACAGACAGACAGACAGACAGACAGACGGACACGAGTAAAACAATATGCCCCCAATCTCTCGATACGGGGCACAAAAGGTTTATGCATGCATGCACACACATACAGACAGAGGCATGTACGCACGATGGACACAGGGCCTTCGACCAGTGGAGCTAAAGAGCGAAATACTATGCCCACTTAGCATTTTCTCTGTTTGCTTAAAATGCAGATAATTAAAAATCGGAGCAGTCTATGAATTTCATATTTGTGAAAGGGTAAAATCAGCCATGACAAAATAGCTTGGTAGGAAAATTCAACAAACAAATGATTTGAACAATAACTTTTTATTCTTTTACACTGCTAACATTAGGAAGTAACAAAATGCTTTTATTCATCCCACTGTAAATGTCTATGTTTTTATTTTTAATGAGGCAATTTCCTTAAATTTTCAGATAATTTTCTATCTGTCATATTCTGAATAAAAATGAATTAGTTACAATATGAATATGATACTTTGAATTACATATCCTTGCTTTTCAACAAAAACATCGTAACTGCAGCTAAAAACGAGCTGCAGTTACGAGGTTTTTGTTGAAAATCAAAGATAAAGTGTTGGCATTGGTATCCTAAGAAAGATCCTTCTAAAAAGAATACAAAATAATGACCGATTTTTATAAAAGCTGATCATTTATTATGGTTCATGGCCATTTTTTTCTTCTATTTTTTACACATGAAAGACAAATGTACAAACATAAAGAGTACAAAGTTCATCGCTACTTTTTAACCCATTACCAAACAACAAAATTTTAGGGTGATCCACTTCAAATTCTGCAACAAATGACAAAATAGACGTTATTAAAGATATGATTTGTGTAAAATATGGCATAGAAAATATTGAGACAAAAGGAGAAACTGCTGGTCATCAGCAGTTTCTTCTTTTGTCGCAATGTTTTCCCAAGCATATACTACCAGGGCTGTCAAAACCAGGTCTTGTTTGGAAAAGGGTTAACAAAAACCTCGTAAATACAGTTTGGTTAAAGCTGTAGTTGTGATGTTCTTGTTGAAAGGCGATGATGCGCCCCTGATTTTTTGAAGAATGATCTTAGATCTGGAAAATTTTAGGGCCCTTTTAGCATTTTTTTTACCAACATTGATTCAAGTAATCAGCCAGTGCATGCACAGTCTGATCAAGATCCTTATTATTCTCTAACGGCTTTTTCATGACATGTTGCAACTCTTTGAGAATTGGATTGATCCAGATAAGACTGCACACAATCTTGATCCATATTTGTCTCATTGCTTTTTAAAAAGCCTATCTTATCCAGATCCCAGCACAAATATATACATTGAAGAAAATGTAAATAGAATTCAATCATCATTCATTCATTTGAAAATCCATTTGACCAGCAAATGTCATTTCTATCACAATTTATACGGAATTCATATACAATTCAATACAAAAGTAAAATTTTAAATGTACAAAGGTATCACACTTAGTAATACATATTTTCATCTTAATAAAAGTTAGACCATTCATTTAATATCTAATATAACGCTGTACAGTTTATAGTCAGCTACATTCAAAATTGCTGTGACAACAGCTTCTTAAAGCTGTAGTGATGGCGTTTTTTAACATAACCAACATTATAAAATATATACACATACTTACTTAACATTCAAACAAAACATGTAATGGGACTAGCAATATAATGTTAGACTGGTTCAAAGTTGAGAACAACACCTACCAAGATCACCCTTCACAGGCATGTATCCTGATCAGAATGCATTTTGTTCTCTTGATTACTTGTAGCAACTGTCAAAATTAATACAAGTAGTCTGTAGTCAGGCGCAAGCTGATCAGGTTCTATCATGGTCATATCATGTTGTGAGGTCACATTTGCCATATCCCACTTCAATAAGAACATTCGACCAATTATCAATTAAAATTATATTTATAAACAGTGACAAAGTACACTCAAATTTCTAGAAAATAAAACCAATACATGAATCATCCAGTCACAAAATTATGACACATATTTACAAATTTCATGCATGTAAACAATGGAAAACGTGTTAATAATATCAATATTATTTTGAATATGTTGGTTTGAATCTTGCATGTATACGACATCTGCAAAATTCGAACCATCCACATGCAAAATTACAGTAATTTTGACTTTCACATTGTGTTGTTTACATAGGTAAATTTTGTAAACATGTGGTGTAATATCATAACCTGACTATAGAAACATTGCCAATAAAGGCCATGCAAAGTCAACCTGAAATTACTTGCTACTGTTGTTAACGATGATAATTCATCTTTTGTTCATTTTTATTTGATTCATATAAGAAAGGGAAGGATATGTAATAGGACAAAATGACAACATAATTATTCAAATTGCACTGAATAACAGTAGACAAATAACTATGAAAAAGAATAATTGATAAATAATATCAAAGCATTGGCAAGCAATGTGAAAAGGGAAAAAGATGAAATTTACAAAAAAAGGTCTTTTAAAAAGCATACTTGATATTTCATTGTACAAAGTATTATGCATTCAAGAACCTTAAATGATATTAATTGGAAATCAAAACTTCATTAATTACTAAGAGCATATGACTGGTCAAAATAAATAGCACAGGAAACATATTGTTGCTTTTCTTCAAAAACCTTGTAACTACAGCTTGTTTAAAACTGTAGTTACAAGATTTTGGCCAAAACATAGATATTTGAAACCATAAATCATTGGAAAAGAAATCTAACAAGAGGACCATGATGGTCCTAAATCGCTCACCTGAACCAAAATGATATGAGCGACACTTTTATTCAATTCAATTGATATTTATGACTTTAAGACTGAAAACTAACTTATGGTCAATAAAAATGTGAAAATCAAATTCATCCGAGATCTTATGCTCCCCAAAATTGTGTCCAAGATTTGTCTTGATTGGTCAATAATTGTAGATTCTAGAGAGTAAACAAGGTCGAAAACGGCAATTTTGTCAAATTCAAGGGCACATACCTTTCACCTTTCTGCTCAGATCAGACTGAAAATTCTAATCATCCAAGATCGTATGGTCCCCAACATTGTGTATAAGTTTTGTCTTGATTGATTAATAATTGTAGATTCTAGAGTGTAAAAAAGGTCAAAAACAGCCACAAATGGCAATTTTGTCAAATTAAAGGGCATGTTACTCTCAACTTTCTGATCAGATTAGACTTAAATCGAAATAATCTAAGATCTTATGGTCCCCAACATTGTGTCCAAATTTTGTCTTCATTGATTAATATTTGTAGATTCTAGAGTGTAAACAAAGTCGAAAACAGCTTAAAATGGCAATTTTGTCAAATTCAAGGGCACATTACTCTCTACTTTTAATGAAATCAGACTGAAAATCAAACTCATCTGAGATCTTATGGTCCCCGACTTTGTGTCCAAGTTTTGTCTTGATTGATTAATAATTGTAGACTCTAGAGTGCAAACAAGGTCGAAAACAGCTTAAAATGGCAATTTTGTCAAATTCAAGGGCACGTAACTCTCAACTTTCTGAAAATCTAACTCATCTGAGATCTTATGGTCCCCTACATTGTGTCCAAGTTTTATCTTGATTGATGAATATTTGTAGATTCTAGAGTGTAAACAAGGTGGAAAACAGCCGAAAATGGCAATTTTGTGGAATTCAAGGGCACATAACTCTCGTCTTTCTTATCAGATCAGACTGAAAATTAAAAGATCTTATAGTCCTCAACATTGTGTCCAAGTTTTGTCTTGATTGAATAATAATTGTAGAATCTACAGTGTAAACAAGGTCAAAAATGGCCGAAAATGGCAATTTTGTTGAATTCAAGGGCACATAACTCATGACTTTTTGGTCTAATCATAACCAAAATCAAACGCGTCCAAGATCTAATTGTCATATACATTGAGTCCAAGTTTAATCTTGATTGGTAAATATTTGTAGATGCTAGAGTGTAAACAAAGTCAAAACTAGCTATTTTTCGCATTCAAGGGCAGATAACTCCGAACTTTCTGGTCCGATCAGACCAAAAATCGAACTCATCCGAGAACTTATGGTCAAACATATCTTGACCAAGTTATGTCAAGATTGGCTGGTATTTGTGGATGCTAGAGTGTTAACACTAAATTGTTGACAGACAGACAGACGGACAGACGACGGACACAAAGTGACCACAACAGCTCACCTTGAGCACTTCCCACTCAGGTGAGCTAAAAACTGTTAGAAAGGATATTAACTGAGCCAGGGATGGAACATAAGATCCCTGAATTGACAGACTTCAATAGAAATATTAAAACTTACTGTTGCTTTCAACAAAAACCTGGTACCAAGTTGCAGTTAGGAGGTTTTTGTTGATAAGCAGCGATATTTAGACAGCAGTAACTGGTTAGCAGCTTTTATTTCAATCTCCTAAATGATTGTAATCAATTACCAGATGCCAAAATTTTAGACTGCTCCAAATTCAAAGATGGTGCAGATAACAATTTCAAGTATATAAAATCATTTTGTTATTTCGGACAGAAAACATTGTGGACAATGCAGAAATTGCTTGTCACCAGCAATTTCCTCATTTTCCACAATGTTTTCTAAAGCCTTTGTCATGTGGGGAGTCAAAAGGCATCACTGTGTGTGAATGGTTTAATTAATTGTCAAAATCAAGTAATGTTTTTGGTCAAAACTGTTAAAGAGTTCTTTCATTCTTTCTGTGACTCACTGCATATCTTGATGGTTTTCGTTGATTGTCTAGTCTTTTGCCTCCTTGAGCTGTTTGTTTTTCTTGCCAAGTATCTTCATCAGTCCTTTACTCATAAAGTAAGGCTTTTCTGGTGACCCGTCGTTCATTTCCAAGTCTTCCACTGTAAGATAGTACAAGAATTTAGATGTTTCAAATTGTAAAACAATCATTAATTATATCTTCACACAATTCTTCTTTAAACATTACATTTACTTAGACCTCTACTAAAGATCATGTTTATTTGTAAATTAAGTTTAGCCCAAACAAGATATGGTTTTGACGTCCCTAATAGGAAAGTCATGGGAAAATATTGAGATGAAAGAAGAAACTGCTGATAATCAGCAGTTTCTCCTTTTGTCTCAATATTTTCTTTGCAACATTGTACACCAATGCTTTTTTTGTTGACTTCAAAATTGTCATCTGCAACTCTTTTCAAATTGGAACAGTCTAAATTTTTGTCGTCTGGTAATGGGTTAATCACACACAAGCTATGTTTCATAGCCTGTCTTTCCTGGGTTACAGGTAAAAATAGACCAGCCCACATCACCCTGACCAGCCGATTCAGATGCAACAAGAGCAATGTTACTTTTTAAGTTAAATTTTCTTTAGGTTTGACTTTGACCTAATTTTGGTTTATAACCTTTACTTCAACAAACTATTAGCATAATACATACAGACACAAACATGAGTTGTCTGCGGACAACATAGCTCGCCTATACGGGAGCTTATCAGAAAAACAGCATTTTTTTTAAAAGTAGGTCAAACTCCAAGGTCAAGGTCACAAGGTCAAGGGTAATGGTCCCAAATGAAAGGTCTTGTCAAGATGTATCTATGTATGAAATATCAAGGCTGTATCTCTATTAGTGCCTGAGATATATGCCAGGTTAGTTTTTCAAAAGTAGGTCAAATTCCAAGGTCAAGGTCACTAGGTCAAAAGTCATGGTCCCAAATGAAAGGTCTTGTCGAGATGTATCTATGTATGAAATATCAAGTCTCTATCTCTAATAGTGCCTGAGATATAGCCCAGGTTAAAGTTTTTCAAGTGAAGACGCGATGGGACGGGACGGGACGCCGACACTAGGGCTGTGACATTAGCTTCCCGGACATAAAGTCCCGGCTCGCTAAAAAAGGAGTTCAAGGTCAAAGGTTAAGGTCACTACGTCAAAGGCCATGGTCTCAAGGTCAAGGTCATGACATGAGGTATCCATATGTGAAATATCAAGGCTCTATCTGTAATAGTGCATGAGATATAGGCCAGGTTAAAGTTTTTTAAAAGTAGGTCAAACTCCAAGGTCAAGGTCACTAGGTCAAAGGTCATGGTCTCAAATGAAAGGTCTTGGCAGGAGGTATCCATGTGTGAAGTATCAAGGCTGTATCTCTAATAGTGACTGAGATATAGACGAGGTTAAAGTTTTTGAAGACGCGACGCCGAAGCCGACACTAGGGCTGTGACATTAGCTCCCCGGACATAAAGTCCCGGCTCGCTAAAAAAGAGGGAATTTTCTGTCATTATATATACACCTAAGAAACTGGGGACATTGAAACGAGGACAAGCAGCATTTTCTTATTTTCTCACATTATTTCATTTTCAACTTTTCAAACAATGCTACACCTAATACTTACAGAAACACAAGAAGAGTGTATCCACTGCCATACTGTAAACACTGAAGAAACAGGAGGCAATCAGGTATGTACCTATTACAACCAACTGTAATGGACAAAACATTTATATTATAATTTATTGGACCATAACTTGGCAATAAAAAGGGGCTGATATCACTGTTAGAGACCAACATGGATCAAGATCAGCCTGCATATACATGCAGTCTGATCTTGATCCATGTTGTTCTCCACTGCCATACTGTACACACTGAAGAAGCAGGAGGCTATCAGGTATGTACCTATCACAACTAACTGAAAATTTTGAAAATATTTATGTTATTGGATAATAATTTCGCCATAAAAAGGGCTAATATGACAGTTTGAGACCAACATGTATCCAGATCAGCCTACATATACATGCAGTCTGATCTAGATCCATGTTGTTTTCTACAGGCATACTATACACACTGAAGAAACACGAGGCTATCAGGTAGGTGCCTATAACAACCAACTGAAAATGGACAGAACATTTACTTTATTGGACCAAAATAGTTAGGCAAAAAAGAGGCTGCTATGATGGTGTGAGACCAACATGGATCCAGATCAGCCTGCATATACATGCAGTCTGATCTAGATCCATGTTGTTCTTTACTGCCATACTATAAACACTGAAGAAACACGGGGCTATCAAGTAGCTGCCTATCACAACCAACTGAAAATGAACAACATATGAAGTATTGTTAAAATAGATTATGGAGTTCACTACTCATTGATTGATGGGAATAGAATGTATGTTCAACTGAATTTAATCATTAATTGGTACATTGTATAATTATGTTAACTTTTTTTCAAGAGTTAAGGTCATATGGAGATAGGGTCTTAATTGCTTTAAACATCTCAACCAATGACTAGAGTAGATGGGTTCTGAAATGTTGTGGCCAATATCAAATTTTTTTACCAAACAGTCAAAGTTGCGTCAAAAATTATGTGCCCCTGACTTATTGATGAATAATTGTAAGTTGTAACAAATAATGATTTTGTAATCACCAAATCCTATAAATTAGGTTTAGATCTAGTATCAAA
This sequence comes from Fragum sueziense, assembly GCA_963680895.1. Lineage (NCBI taxonomy): Eukaryota > Metazoa > Mollusca > Bivalvia > Cardiida > Cardiidae > Fragum > Fragum sueziense. Next base: position 14,888,831 of record OY804605.1, on the reverse strand, counting down.
TATTGTTTGGAAAACATTTAAGGAAAATAAGAAAAGTCATCATAAAACTTACAATGACTGGAGCAAAGTAGTAGTTGAGCTTGGGGACATAGTCTGTAAGATATGTAATATCACCGCTAAAGAAGAAGAATGCTGCAATACCGACGGCCGACACACACAACATCTTACTGATGAACAACACGAAATCTGTTACTTTGTCAAGGACTATCACTCTGAAAAGTAATTAATGACAAAATAAGCTTTAATTTTCAAAATACAATGTAAAAGAAAGATTTCAAATCTAAAGTTAACGCTAAAGAAAAAGAATGCTGCAATACCAACGGCCTAAACACACTTGTAACAGTTTACAGAATGAATAACACAAAATCTATCGCTTTCTCAAAATGTTCAAAGTGTTGCAACAAAATATGTCATCAAAGATCAGAAACAAGTTGTGAGGTTTGATTTAAGTTTATTATCATTTAACCCTTTCCCAAACAAGACCTGCTTTTGACGTCCCTATTAGAAAAGGCTTGGGAAAACATTGAGACAAAAGGAGAAACTGCTGATAACCAGCAGTTTCTCCTTTTGTCTCAATATTTTCTGTGCCATATTGTACACCAATCCTTTCTTTATTGACTTCAAAATTTTCGTCTGCAACACCTTTCAAATTGGGACAGTCCAAAATTAAGTCGTTTGGGAAAGGGTTAAAATACGTACCTGACCACATTTCTCATAATTAAGAAGAAGGCATCTTTGGCTGCACCGCAGAAATTTTTACCATAAATAGCAATCTGGAAGAAATTAAAGTAAAAGTAAAGAAAAACCTGTTTTGGAAACAACACATTTTGTCGGTATTATTGCAAAACCTCAAAACAACAGCTTTAATCAAGCTGTATAGTCTATCGGCTATAACTGTAGACTTGTATACAAACACTATTTGAACCAATACATAGTTTTAACCTGTACCAAACCATTTATCGTGAGCTATACGAGCGAATTAATGCACTAACTCGTTTATTCTCGAAAGAGGAAGTGTTTGTGTTGGGTCATTATCAACAACAAGAAGTAAAGTGTTTGTATACAAGTCTACTGTTATAAACGATGAGTTATAGTTGTGAGGTTTTGCAATAACTTAGAAAATATTCATTGTCAAATTAAACAGGCAAACACTTGCAATATGAGGAACATAATATTTGTTAAGGCACACTAGCCACAACAACATAGCTTTCTTTTTTTTTTTTTTTTTTTGATATGGCATTTAACTCCATTCAATAAAGCAAACGTTTTGATATGAACTAACAACAACTTTGCACTGCCATTACCATACAGCAAAATTTTAGACCTGCCAAAATTCAAAGCTGTTGCAGACAACAATGTCAAGTAAATGGAATTCTACATTGTTTTGTGATTTTGTTTAGAAAAAAATTGTGAGAAAAGAAGCAATTTAGTTATTTTCCACAAGGTTTTCCAAAGCCTTTACCTATTGTAGGATGTCAAAAGGTATCACTAATCTAAGATAGGTTAAATTAACCCTTTCCCACACAAAACCTGATTTTGACGTCTCTAATTGAAAAGGCTTTGGAAAACATTGAGACAAAAGAAACTGCTGATAACCAGCAGTTTCTCCTTTTGTCTCAATATTTTCTATGCCATATTTTACACAAATTATATCTTTAACAAGAGGACCATGATGGTCCTTAATCGCTCACCTGAACCTAGATAGAAAGAAAGTCACAATGTTGTCAAATTCAAGAGCATATAATTTAAGATGTGAGATTATGATCCAGCTGAAAACTGCTTTCATAATCTTGAATGATCAATATTTGTGACTGTTACAGTAAAAACAAAGTGGAGGAAACCAACAATTTTGTCACAGTCAAGGGCGCATGAACTCTGTTCTGATAAAAATATTCTCATCAACATTATGTCCATTTTTTTTTTTTTTTTTTGATTGGTCAATATATTGTTAGAGTGAAAATAAAGTCGAAAACTGTAATTTTGTGAAATTCAAGGGCCAATAACTCTGGTTTTTCTAGTCAAATCAAGCTGAAATTTTCATTCATCCAGGGTCTTATGGCCACCAACATTGTTGCCAAGTTTTGTCTTGATTAGTCAATAAATGTAGATGCTACAGTGTAAACAAAGTCGAAAACAGCAATTTTGTCAAATTCAAGGGCACATAACTCCAGACTTCCTACTTCAATCACACTGAAAATTGAAGTCATCCAAAATCTTATAGTTACCAACATTGTGGCAAAGTTTTGTCTTGATCAGTCAATATTTGTAGATGCTAGAGTGGTAAAAAAGTCAAAACTAGCCATTTTTGAGGTTCAAGGGCACATAACTCCGGAGTTCCATGTCCGATCTGACAAAATATCAAACTCATCTCAGAACTTATAGTTACCAACAATGTTGCAAAGTTTTGTTTTTATCTGTCAATATTTGTAGATGATAAAGTGGTAACAAAGTCAAAACTAGCCATTTTTGATGTTCAAGGGCAGATAACTCCAGACTTCCTGATTCGATCTGACTCAAAATCGAACTCATCCGAGAACTTATAGTCATACATACTTTGACCAAGTTTAATTAAGATTGGTCAATGTTTGTAGATGCTAGAGTGGTAACAAAGTCAAAACTAGCCATTTTTGACGTTCAAGGGCACGTAACTCCAGACTTCCTGGTCCGATATGACCCAAAATCAAACTCGTCCGAGAACTTATGGTCATACATATTTTGACCAAGTTTGGTTAAGATTGGTCAATATTTGTAGATACTAGAATGGTAACAAAGTCAAAACTAGCCATTTTTGACATTCAAGGGCAGATAACTCCGGACTTCCTAGTCCGATCTGACCCAAAATCGAACTCATCTGAGAACTTATGGTCATACATGTTTTGACCAAGTTTGGTTAAGATTGGTCAATATTTGTGGCTGCTAGAGTGGTAACACCAAAATGTGAACAGACGGACGGACGGACAGACAGACGGACGGACAGACGGACAGACGGACGCCGACGGACAAAAAGCGACCACAATAGCTCACCTTGAGCACTTCGTGCTCAGGTGAGCTAATAACTTTCATTTGTCATTTATGACAGTTTTTGAATTGGATCACCCTAAATTTTTGCCGTTTGGGAAACGGTTAATCATTGTTACTCAATACTCACCAAAATGTAAGCGTTTTTGTTGAGGAATCTCAAAAACTTCTCTAGACACCACATACAGCATTTTAAACATCTGAAAAATAATACAAATTGTACCAGTCACTAGTGTAGCTTGCCCAAAATAATGTGTATGCAAAATGCATCAGTGGAGCTGCAAAGAGCAGAAGGTTGTTCAATGTGGGAGTATGCTCCTGCTGATGCATCTGTAAATCCTCCCCCAGGAAATTTTTGAAATATAATTGGTCATTTGTGGCTCATTATGGTACTTCAGTATGTATTTCACTAATGTTTGAGGCGCTTCATTCAATGGTAACATAAAGCTGCTTTTCAACAAAACAAGAGGGCCATGATGGCCATAGATCGCTCACCTGAATTTTTTTGCCTTGTTGAAATAAACGTTTTGACCTGTATAGCAGCAAATTAAGAATTTTGCAATAATGCCCCTTTTCCTTAGTTTTTCAAAAGAATGAAACAAAATTCAGCCTTTTCAAAAGTGTTTGCTCTTTTGCCCTTTTTCTGATGCTGCTGCGCTAAGAGCTTTGATATTAATCAAATTCTTATGACAACTTTGAAAGCCCTTCACCCAAAGATCATTCATGTGAAGTTTTAAGAATATTGGCCAACTACATCTAGTAAGCCAGAAGATTTTTAAAAGATTTGGCTATTTTCTCCTTTTCTCATGCCACGGCAGTCAAAGGCTTTGATGGAATCAAAGTCTCTCATAAACTTTGAAAGCCCTTCACCCAAGGATCATTCATGGGAAGTTTCAAGAATATTGGCCAACTAGTTGAAGTCAGATCTTTAAAAGAGTTGGCTATTTTCCCCTTTTCTTATGCCGCGGCAGCCAGAGTCTTTGATGGAATCAAATTCTTTTAACAACTTTGAAAGCCTTTCACCTAAGAATCATTCATGTGAAGTTTCAAGAATATTGGCTTGCTAATTAGGCAGAAGAAGATTTTTAAAAGATTTGGCTATTTTCCCCTTTTCTTATGCCGCGGCAGCCAAAATCTTTGATGGAATCAAATTCTTTTAACAACTTTGAAAGCCCTTTACTCAAGGATCATTCTTGTGAAGTTTCAAGAATATTGGCTAACTGGTTAGGCAGAAGAAGATTTTTAAAAGATTTGGCTATTTTCCGCTTTTCTCATGCCGCGGCAGCCAAAGTCTTTAATGGAATCAAATTCTTTTAACAACTTTGAAAGCCCTAAACTCAAGGATCATTCATGTGAAGTTTCAAGAATATTGGCCGACTGGTTAGGCAGAAGAAGATTTTTAAAAGAGTTGGCTATTTTCCGCTTTTCTCATGCCGCGGCAGCCAGTCTTTGATGGAATCAAATTCTTCTAACAACTTTGAAAGCCCTTCACCCAAGGATCATTCCTGCCAAGTTTCAAGAAGATTGGTCCACTGGTTTGGGAGGAGAAGATCTTTTAAGAAATTGTGGACGGCCGGCCGGCCGGACGGACGACCGACAACGACCGATCACAATACCTCACCTTGAGCACTTTGTGCTCAGGTGAGCTAAAAACTCGTATCTGCAGCTGCAGATACAAGGTTTTCGTTTAAAAGCGACAATTAACAAGAATTCACATTTATAAAATTTCTTTACCATGTGTATGCATTTGAGTTTTTGTGTGGAAAGTCTCCTCTTTTTTTTTTTTAATTAAAGAACTTACTTGACTAAGAATTTTGCCAGACAGTTTTCTCTTCCCTTTATCTTGTGATCCACGTATTCTAGAAACACTCGTATAATCTGAACAATGGCTATCAATAGAGAGCCAAACGCCAAAGATCCAAGATGGTACCTGAAATAGCAGTGAATTTTGTGCTAAAATAGACAGGGTTTACAATTATGTCTTTATAAAGCGTTGGTGTTGTTATAATATCTCGTAACTACGGCTTGAATCAAGCCGTAGTTACGAGATTTTATAACAACACTCATGAAATACTCAAGGAACACTCGTATAATCTGAACAATAGCTATCAACAGAGAGCCAAACGCCAGTGATCCCAGATGGTACCTGAAAACAAGAGGGCCAAGATGGCCCTGTATCGCTCCACTGGCTTTTAGACATTTAGACTACGAATTTCTTCAAAGAATACAATAGAGGTCTATTCAAAGAAGATTCATGCTACACCAGAATGAAATCCAATAAGTGATTAAGGAGCAGAAATGTTTTTAAAAAAATTCTTAAAATTACACTGTTTCATATAGCAAAAAAGAGCCTAGCCCATCAAGCTTTTCATCCGAATGTGAAGGAATTTTGAAGAGATTCATGCAAGGAAGATTCCAGTGAAGTTTGGTTGAAATTGGTCCTGTAGTTTTAGAGAAGAAGATTGTTTAATAATTTTTCGAAAATTCAATTTAATTAAATTTATTAAAATTTAAGTTCTACACGCAAATAATTTTTTTAAGGAATTTAGAGGAGATAAATGCAAGGAAGATTCATGTGAAGTTTTGTTAAAATTGGTTAATCCAGTAGTTTTGGAAAAGAAGATTTTTCGAAAATTTAATTTAATTTCAATAATCAAAATTTAAGTTCTGCATAGAATTTTTTTTGTGATGGAATTAAGAGATGATTGCAAGGAACATTTCTGTAGAGTTTGGTTGAAATTGGTCCAGTTGTTTTGGAGAAGAAGAATTTTTAAAGATTTTTTGAAAATTTAAATCAATTAAATTAATTAAAATTCAAGTTCTGCGCGGATTTTATTCTTTTGAAGGAATTAGGTAGAGATTCATGCAAGGAAGATTTCTGTGAAGTTTGGTAGAAATTAGTCTAGTGGTTTTGGAGAAGAAGAATTTTTAAAGATTTTTCGAAAATTTAATTTAATTTTTTTTAATTAAAATTCAAGTTTTGCACAGAATTTTTGAAGGAATTTTAAAGAGGTTCATGTAAGGAAGATTCCTGTGTAGTTTGGTTGCAATTGGTCCAGTAGTTTTGGAGAAGAAGAATTTTCAAAGATTTTTCGAAAATTTAATTTAATTTAATTAATTAAAATTCAAGTTCTGCACGTAATTTATTTTTTTGAAGGAATTTGGAAGAAGTTCATACAAGGAAGATTCCTGTGAAGTTTGGTTGAAATTGGTTCAGTAGTTTTGGAGAAGAAGATGTTTAAAGAAAAAGTTTACGCACGGACGGACGCACGCACGGACGGACGGACGACGGACACAGAGCCATGACATAAGCCCCGCTGGCCTTCGGCCAGTGGAGCTAAAAATGACAAGATATAATTATAGAATCTATGGGCAGGTTGTTCGTTGATTTTTAGCAAGTATTTCTCCTATGGATGTCAAAACCAGGTCTTGTTTTGGAAAGGGTTAAGTTGTGATCCACATATTCTAGGAATACCCGTATAATCTGAACAATGGCTATCAACAGAGAGCCAAACGCCAGTGATCCTAGATGGTACCTGAAAAAAATGACAAGATATAATTATAGAATCTATGGGCAGGTTGTTCATTGATTTTTATCAAGTATTTTCTCCTATGGATGTCAATACCAGAGGTGCGTTCTTTAGAGCGAGATTTCTTGAGATATCTTGAGATTTCTTAAGATGTTTTAGGATAAAGCGTTCTTCTGAGCAAGATTTTTAAGACGATCACTGGGAGCCACCATTGCTCTATACTTCTTTTGGAACAACTCGGTAAATTCTGTAGAATCTAGAGAGAATTGACCGAGTTGTTCCGAATGCTCAATAATTCATAAACCGCGGAGTTCTGAATGCTCCGTACTTCATACAAATGACGTCATGATGACATCATTTGTATGAAGTATGGAACATTCAGAACATCTCGCTTATAATCTCGGTCTTAAAAACGCTGTATCAAAAACATCTTAAAAAATCTCTCTAAAGAACGTGCCTCAGATCTTGTTTTGGAAAGGGTTAAGTTATCTTGTGATCAACATATTCTAGGAACACTCGTATAATCTGAACAATGGCTATCAACAGAGAGCCAAAAGCCAGCAATCCCAGATGGTACCTGAAAAAATGACAAGATATAATTATAGAATCAATGGGCAGGTTGTTCATTGATTTTTATCAAGTATTTTCTCCTATGGATGTCAAAGCTAGGTCTTGTTTTGGAAAGGGTTATCTTGTGATCCACATATTCCAGGATCACTCGTATAATCTGAACAATGGCTATCAATAGAGAGCCAAACGCCAGTGATCCTAGATGGTACCTGAAAAAAATTAAAAGATATAATTATAGAATCTATGGGCAGGTTGTTCATTGATTTTTATCAAGTATTTTCTCCTATGGATGTCAAAACCAGGGGTGCGTTCTTTAGAGCGAGATTTCTTGAGATTTCTTAACATGTTTTAGGATAAAGTGTTCTTCTGAGCAAGATTTATAAGACAATCACTGGGAGCCGCCATTGCCCTGATACTTCTTTCGGAAGAACCTCAGTTTATTCTGTAGAATCAATATGGGAGAGAATTGACCAAGTCGTTCTGAATGCTCAATGATTCATAAACCGTGGAGTTCCGAATGCTCCATACTTCATACAAATGACGTCATGATGACGTCATTTGTATGAAGTATGGAACATTCGGAACATCTCGCTTATAATCTCGGTCTTAAAAACGCTGTATCAAAAACATCTTAAGAAATCTTAAAAAATCTCGCTCAAAAGAACGTGCCTCAGGTCTTGTTTTGGAAAGGGTTAAGTTATCTTGTGATCCACATAATATTATTCTAGGAACACTCGTATAATCTGAACAATGGCTATCAACATAGAGCCAAATGCCAGGGATCCCAGATGGTACCTGTAAATTGGACAAAAAATGTTTTCAAAGATTTTTCAAATTTCAGGCCACAGAATGTGCTGTAGGAAATCTGTTGTCCCCCCATCTGTTCATTTATGTTCTTTTTTGTGTTTCTTTCTTGAAAAGCTTGATCTCTCAGTCTTTTTAAAGCCTGGAATTGCTTGGAAAGGATTCATTCAACAACTATGTACAGGATGTACTTAATGCATAGATCTAAATAATTTTTAATCATGCTTTACTAAAGGTACCTACCAAAAGTATTCAGATAGTCACTTGTAAGATAGGTCTACAGCATTTTCCACGCTTTTGTCAATGTTTCTACTGTCAAAAAAGATTTCAACAAATATTTACCTAAGTGATCTATACAAGGAAGATGAAACAGGAAAAGCTGGAATATCTCTTGGCTTCTCAAACGCCCAGTAATATGAAGCTATTGAGCCAGCTAGGGTCATCTGTCCAAGTGCCACAATGAAATTCATACCCCAGAAAAACATAAACAGCAAAAACACTTCTAGTGGTATTGTGTACCTGCAAATTTACAATGAAACTTAATTTTACAAAAATAAAGTGCACAATATGATATTTGATGACAAGTCACCAATAGGCAATAGCTTGTTCAATCCACTTGCAAACATGAGTTACACAATTTCTGCAAAAAAGTGAAATATGTGACCCGTCACGCTAAAAGGGACCTTATCGGATGTGTGAAAAATATCGACCCTAGTCAGTCTGCGCAGTCCGCGCAGCCTGACTGGGGCCGACACTTTTCACTTGTATGTAATTTTCTAATTTCGGGAAGTTTTCCCTATCTTACAATATTTCCATTTTACGCAAATGGGATCTGGTGGACCTGTGCTGGGTCTAACAAGTTTGTCAAAATTTGGATTTTTTGAGATCGGATAAGGTCCCTTTTAGCCTGACGGGTCACATATATCTGATATCTGCAGAGTATAATAGGTACAGTCAGAAAGTTCCCGGACTGCCGTTATAATGTGAATTGAACGCATTAGGACTTTGAAAGAAATTGTATAAACCAAAAGAGGAAATCAAGACTGATAAATATATATGATATTTGTATTGATAAGATATATAAAACATGATATTTTACGCCTCTAAAAACATACACCAACAGTGTATGGATCACTTTGACGTCACACAACGACGTCTAAATAACATCGCATACAGATTCGAATCAATTAATCCATGTCTGTTCATAACTTTTCAAATTCTTTACCAGAATGTTCTAAATTATTTCCATTGCGACAGATCAATTTTTTTTTTTAATTTGATTTGATGTCATTACATTTCACTGGTGACCTGACCAAAGGCCGAACCTCTTCATTGGACTCAAACCCGCGACTTCGGAGAAATTCCTTTTAAACAAGGAAAGGCTGAAATAGCATTTTACTGAGTTGGTTATGTATTGCGCGTGGGACAGTCTTTCATAACCTAGAAACAATGTGGTTCATATTTCCATTGCGGTACGATGGGTACATAAGGTAGATAATGATAGATATCAGCGTTCGCATGATTCTTCGGTAACAAAGAAATGACGTCAAGTACCCAATGCAGGCCTTTTGCGTGTCGTGCGTCTAAAGCCGCACCTCCCACCCTGTGCACAATTTAGACATATTTTATTGGTAGAAATTACGCTATTAACTTACTGCGACTTATTCCGACAGTTTAAGAAAAATCGTCGAATTCTTTCTGTTAGTCCAAGAGAATGTTGGTCTTTACTTTTTCATGACCATGCTTTTTGGTCGCTTACTGTGAAGATATTTGCTTATTTTAGCACGGCAATTCAGAAGTTTCTTGTGTCAATTAAACACAGTTCTCCTTGAATATATGTACTTCAACCATTGCTTTGATTAAAGAACTTCTTAATTTCCGTAGGTGTCATCCCGACCTTCACATGGCTTTGATGGCGGGGATTTGTTCCGTACGCTGTGATGATGTCGGCTCAATTTCAGTTGACTCTCATCCATTGCTTTGGAAAAATATGTACAAAACACAGAATTGTTTAGTCTTGATGTTAAAATTTTGAACTTGCTCTGAGAATATGTTGCTGTGATGTCATATTGACGCTGAGGGTCAAAGCGCCTGTTATTCGTACGAATTGGTCCTTTGAATAATAGTAAGAATATCAGGCGTAAGCGTTATTTCAAAGTGATTCGTACTCCTGATTACTATGATAAAACGTTTTAGGAAACACATTTTTTCAACAATCTAAAAACACAAAAACTTGTCAAAGTGGTAGTTTATATCTTAAAGTTACTATTTGAATAAAGAAAGGAAGCAAAAACGTCAAAATAAATACAATTTGAAGGCAGTCTGGGAACTTTTTGACTATACCTCGTAAGATAGTTTTAAACATTCAACACCTCAACAGATTCAAAAGACATTATTTCTCAAACACGGAGATGTTTATTAACCCTTTCCCAAACAGCAAAATTTTAGGATGGTACAATTCAAAATTTGCTGGAGATGACAAAATGGATGTTGAAAAAGGTTGGATTTGTGTACAAAATAGCACAGAAAATATTGAGGCAAAAGGAGAAACTGCTGGTTATCAGCAGTTTCTTCTTTTGTTTCAATGTTTTCCCAAGCCTTTTTCTATTAGGGACGTCAAAACCAGGCCCCGGTTTCTCGAAAAAACTTAAGTACAAACTCATGCTCAAATCTGAGCACCATTCTCAAATCGCACGAAATCCACGTGAACATCAATGGGATACCCTCCAACGTTGGAGAGTATCCCTTTGAAGTTGAGCATGTTCTCTTGAGAATATACTTGAGTTTTTTCGAGAAACCGGGGTTAGGTCTTGTTTGGGAAAGGGTTAAGTTTCAGAAAGAAAAAAAACACATTTAGCAGTATTGTGTTTATAAAATGTTACAACCAAACTGTGTTTTCCAATAATTTGAAATGTTTGGATGTTTCTTGTGAGAACAACACATTATAAATAACCATGACATAATACAAGAACTGTGCAAGGACATCAAGCAAGACTATTTCCAGTGTTTGATGATATCAAAAATTATGAAGTAAATAATACAAAATTAAGTTCAGTAATACACAAAGCAGTACCGTTAACAAGACTAAACTCATGCATAATTATGTATGTGCTAAAAGTCTCTTGGTCTGAAAATGGTAAAAACATACAGTGAAAGGGTTTATTTCCATTTCATTGACATTTACAAGCTGTCTAAGACACCTACATTTTTTGCAACTTTGCACTAATTAAAAGCAATACATGTTCTAAAGGTGAATTACGCTAGCTGTACCATGAAAATACACATCCTATAATTACCTTGTGCTCCAACTTGCAATTCTTAAATGGAAACATTAAATAAACCTCCATATTCTAATGAACGCCCATCCACAAAATCTCGGCTGAGAATATGCTTATTTCTAGCACAATTTTAGCGTAAAAGGTTGATTCTAATAAACTCCCATCCCCGATTCTAGATTAACATAATTTTAGTCATAAACAATATGATCATTTCAAAAAGCTATGAAAAAGAGAATGTACAACCCACCAGACTGTTTGCAATGAAGAAATTCATTGAAAATCATATTTTGCAGTCATTCTAACAAAATTTTGCCAAATTCTACTTACTGATCTTTGAGTCCATGAATTGACTCTTGATTCGCAGTTTTGACTAACAAAATTAGAAGACCTCTAATAAACGCCCACCCCCTACTTTTCCATAAACCATATTTCTAATAAACGCCCGGGCGTTCTAGAAGTGCCATTTAATGTTCTAGAGCACTTCTTGAACTTAAATGCGTTCTTGACCTTTTATCGCTGGGGACCAGCAGGTGCCCAACTTAACCCATTACCAAACGACAAAATTTTGGACTGTTCCAATTTGAAAGATGTTGCAGACGATAAATTCAAGTGCTTGGAATTTTACATTTTTCGTGGGAAATGAAGAAATTGCTTGTCACAAGCAATTTCTTCATTTTCCACAATGTTTTCCAAAGCATTTTTCTTAGGGGCGTCAAAAGGTGTCAATGTTTGGTAATGGGTTAAAATGTCACACTCCTGATATTCAGAGACCCTTGCCTTGATAATTATGTATTAGGATAATGTGAAAGTAACTTACTCGTCTCCTCCATATTTTACAAACTCGCAAGCCTGACCTGTGTTAGCATCCTGAAATAGAAATTTTTGGGTCAGTGCACAAATGTTGTAAGTGCACATAGAATTACAAGCACTTACAATAGTTTTGTGCTGACTACTCAATTAACCCATTACCAAAATGGCATTTTTTTTTTAAACAAGAGGCCCAAGAGGGCCTGAATTGCTCCACTGGCTACAGTAAAAGAATTATCTCATGATTTCTTGTAAGCCTCGCACTGCCAAATCTTGAAAAGCTAGGGTCACCCATGGAACATTTCTGCCAAGTTTAGTCTGAATTGGCCCATTGATTTATTTTTGAAGAATTATTTCATGGTTTATCAAATTCTGATAAGCCCTGCCTGGCCACACCCACATTTATAGGCCAATCAAAATGGACTGATCAAAATTTTACTACCAATTGAAGTAATTGGACACCCAAGGAACATTTCTACCGAGTTTGGTCAAAATTGTCCCTGTGGTTGATTTTGTAAAGAATTTTTCGTGATTTCTGCCATTCTGATAAGCCCTGCCCTGGCATGCCCACATTTATGGACCAATCAAAAGTTCACAGACAATTTAAGAATAGGGTCACTTAAGGTGCATTTCTGCCAAGTTTAATCAATAAGTTTGGTCAAAATTTGCTCAATGGTTGATTTTTAAAGAATTATTTTGTGATTTCTCTAAGTCAAATAAGCCCCACCCTGCCACGCCCACATTTATAGACCAATCAAAATTTCATGGACAAGGTAAATAAAGAGTCAACCAAGGTACATTTCTGTCAAGTTTGGTCAAAATTTGCTCAATGGTTGATTTTTAAAGAATTATTTTGTTATTTCTCTAAGTCTGATAAGCCCCGCCCTGCCACGCCCACATTTATACACCAAAGAGTCATCCAAGGTACATTTCTGCCAAGTTTGGTCAAAATTGGCCCACATGGTTGATTTTTAAAGAATTATTTTGTGATTTCTCTAAGTCTGATAAGCCTCGCCCTGCAACGCCCACATTTATAAACCAATCAAAATTCTTTGAACAATTTAAGTAAAGGGTCACCCAGGGACCATTCCTGCAAAATTTGGTCAAAATTGGCCCCTTGGTTTGAGAGAAGAAGATTTTTTAAGAATTATTTTGTGATTTCTCCAAGTCTGATAAGCCCCGCCCTGCCACGCCCACATTTATAGACCAATCAAAATTTAACTGACAATTTAGGTAAAGAGTCAACCAAGGTACATTTCTGCCAAGTTTGGTCAAAATTGGCCACATGGTTGATTTTTAAAGAATTATTTTGTTATTTCTCTAAGTCTGATAAGCCCGGCCCTGCCACACCCACATTTATGGACCAATCAAAATTCTTTGAACAATTTAAGTAAAGGGTCACCCAAGGAACATTCCTGCAAAGTTTGGTAAAAATTGGCCCACTGGTTTTAGAGGAGAAGATTTTTAAAGAAAAAGTTAACTGACGCACGCACGCACGACGGACACAACGCCATGACAATAGCTCGCTGGCCGAAGTGGAGCTAAAAATTAAGTGATCCAATTCCAATTTGAAAGGTGTTGCAGATGACAATTTTGAGTTGGTGCAATTTAAAAAATCTTCCATCATCAGTTATATTCGTGGCATTGTTATAATACTGGGCAGCACCCATATAGCCCATATATTGATGCTTTTAAACAAAAACCTCATCCTGTTTTAAGCTGCAGTTACGAGGTTCTTGTTAAAAAGCAACAATATGCAGCAATGACAAAATAGTACCGCATAAAAGGATAATATTAGTCCACTTACATTGACATCGCAAGGTGCCCTTTTGAGATAATATGTCGCCCCTCCATCGTCGCTTGTATTTGTGGCATTGTTATAATACTGGGCAGCACCCATAGACCCAACATAGGCGGCACTGATGACGTAGTAAGCAACAAATGCTATCTGTAGACACCAAGGTATGATTGGCCAGACTAGGATGAATATCATGTTACCAATAGCTCTGAAAGTGAATATATTATAAACAATGAAGCTTTATTGTATGTAATACTGGGTGGCACCCTTTGAGCCCACATATGCTGCACTGATGACGTAGTTTGCAACAAATGCTATCTGTAGACACCATGGTATTATAGACCAAACTAGGATGAATATCATGTTACCAATAGCTCTGAAAATGAGTAAATAAGAAATAATAAACACATCATAATCATCATCAACATCTTGCAGCCTCAGCCAAGATTGAACTAAAAACCACACACTTCCACCACTGCTTATCGCAGATATATGACATTTGCACATAAAAACTTAATTTTTCAGTCCGAAAAGGGTGAAAATTCCACTAATTTAATTTTTAGACTAACAAATCTTTGACTCGATGCTGATAGTCATTACGGTCATAGAAGTATGTGCAAAGTTTCAGAGCAATAGCATTAACAGAAACAGAGGTATTACAGATATATGATAGTTTCTCCTATACAGAAGCTGATGCCGACACCCAGTTGTCCGGAATAGTCCTACTATTCTATGAATAGTCAACCTAAAAATACATTCTTTCAATAATATTCAAATATATTGCAAATAGTAGTGTGATATTTCAGCAGATTAAAATATCCTACCATTTGTACATAATAAGAAGAAAAGACTTACCTGCTAGCTTCCTTGATCAATTCTATGGCAATACAAATTCTCTTGACCAAGAATAAAAATATCAGGATGAAAATGGCCAACAATGTAGCACTGGTGCAAGCTGGAAGACAGATTGGAAAAGATTGAATAAGTTTGTGACTGTCTAATCAATGTTGTTGAACAAGTTTTCAAGTGTTCAAAGTTAAGTCACAAATTATCATTAACCCTTTCCCACTCGGCAAAATTTAAGACTGATCCAAATCGAAAGCTTCTGAAGTTGACGAAATGAACACCAGTAAAGACAAATTTTTTTTATATTTTAGCCCAGAAAATATTGAGGCAAAAGGAGAAAGTGCTGATTATCAGCACTTTCTTCTTTTGCTTCAATGCTTTCCAAAGCCTATTCTCTTAGGGACGTCAAAACCAGGTCTTGTTTGGTAAAGGGTTAAGAATTCATTATAAATAGAAACAAGGCAAAGATAATAAGAATATTTTATGTACAAGAATTGCATGGTAGGCGTAGATGTATTTCACAAAATCTGAGTCATCTGTCAATACAAAACTTTTTCCCCCAGAATATGCACGGTTATTATCAAAAGGTTAGCAAAAAACAATGGAAACGTTCAAAATTAAAGATCATGAATAATTAGTGCTAAGTTTGTACTGTTGTATCTAAATTTTTTTAAGGTTTTTAAGGGAAAGAAAAACCACATTTAATAAATTTTCCGAAACTGAAAGAACTTACTTGAAATTTGGACATATTGTTCACATAATTATATATATAACAAGTGAAAATATCCCAAAACCTGCAGGAATTGTCTAAACTGGACATATGAGGTTTGACTTTGAAAATTGTAAAAATTGACATACAAGGTTTTGCATTTACACCAACGATAATTGTGATATTTATAGAGCAACAACTCATTTGGAAATAGAAATTATAATACCAACCAAATGCCAACCAAGTCTTTTTCAGTTGTAAATAATAGTTAAATTCCCCAGCAAACAATGGTGACACCCCATATTCTTCATCTGGTGACCCAGAATTCTTTAGTCTATAGTACTCTTTAAAACAGTAGTAGGTGGCTGGAAAAGAAAAAATATTTATATTAATTGAAGGCCATTAACAGGAACATTTTACTAGTGCTGTGGCAAAGTAGACAAACAACACCACTAGTGCCTTTCCACTAAAGAATTGCAATTAGAAAATTCAATTGCAACCTTGGCCTTTGACATACATGACTTACATGGGTCACATAGGTGTAACATCAAAAGCGTCACATCAAAATGGACATAGAGGCCCAATTTATTGAACAGTAAACCCATTCCCACACAGTGACGCTTTAGGACTCCCCTCAAGTTAAAGCTTGGGAAAACATTCTGGAAAATAAAGAAATTGCTTGTGACAAGCAATTTCTTCATTGTCCACAACATTTTCTAACCCAAAATGCAAACATTTTTTTTTTTGAATTTCACCTACTTTATATTGTCGTGTGCAAGAAATTTAAATATGAAGATTCCAAAATTTTGCCATCTTGTAATGCCGGTTAAGCTAAAATCTAAGCAAGTATTTATAACACAAGTTTTACTTACCAAATCCCCAGCATCCCAAAAACAATCCAATTGTGACCCACACAAATATTCCAGCAATCCATCGTAATAAAACAATCCAGATGAAGCAGAAAACAGCGGCACCACCTAAACATCTGTAATATCAACAAGACAACAAAGTTGATGATATCAAGTCTGTCAAATTAAGAGCATGCTGTCATAGTAGGCCTACAGCTTACTATCAAGTGCAGGTAGCAGCAAAAAGACTAAATGACAAGTTAAAAAGACAGTAATTTTGCCTTAACTCGCTCCCAAGCAAGACCTTGTTTTGACGTCCCTAATAGGGAAGGTCAGGGAAAATATTGAGACAACAGAAGAAAATGCTGATGCCATTTTCTCCTTTGCCTCAATATTTTCTATGCTTTATAATGTACACAAATCTTATTTTTATCGTCACTGATATTGTTGTCAGTAGCAGCTTTCAAATTGGACCATCCTATTTCTGTTGTTTGGATTAGGTTAATGTCTAAAAAAGTAATGCAACTTGATCGAAAAGTCTATGTTGTGGTTCAAAACAAATGAATAAAAAGTTTCACAGCAATAGCATCAATGGTTCTAAGGGGAGATATAGAAGATGCACATAAAAACAATGATAGCCAAGACATTCTAGAAACCATCCAGGCCACAAAAACAGTTCTCCTGTTCTTCAAGAATTAATCTAAAAGAGAAAGCTATCTTTCAATTTGTTCAAAATTGATTCATTGCCTTGACTATAATGAAAGCCATATCTTCTTCAATTGCACAATTATTGCAACTCTACACAATTGTGCCAATTATTTATAAAATACTCCTCAAATTTTTGTTGGTCACATGAACACTGCATATTGTCGTTTTTCATCAAAAACCTTATAACTGCAGCTTGTTTTAAGCTGCAGTTAAAAGGTTTTCGATGAAAAGCAGTGATATAATTATAATATTTGAATAGATCTACTCACGCTAGTATGAGCCACCAAGAGTTGATAAAGTCTTTAAACACAAGCTCAGCATAATCCTTCAGGGCATAAAACTTGGCCAGAAACCTAGAAGATCAGATGTGTTTGTTATACAATAATGCCCCCGAAATTCTAATGTTAAGTTTTCATATTTTGTTTTCGGAATGACAGACAGACAGATAGAAATGAGTAAAACAATATGCCCCTGTATTGATACAAAAAGTAAAGCAAAGTAAAAGAAAATAACAGCTCATCGCTATCCAACAAAAAACCTTGTAATTGCAGCTTAAAGCAAGCTGCAGTTACATGGATTTTGTTGAAAAGAATCGAAATGTATTGTATTTGTCAAAACAAATGCCTACTAAACCCGCATGATTTGAATGTATATCAATAGTATGAATAATCAAAGAAAGATAACTCATGTTTACTCTTTTTAAAGGCATTGAGCAGTGGCCTTGAAATGAGTTAATGGCCTTGACCAACTAGGCATGACCAGGTTGATACGATAAACTTACACTATCATATACACATCAAATATGTTCGTTTATCAAACAAGAGGATTACATTTTGCATATCCATGCCCATACATATTGAACTTTTTTTCATTTCTTTTCTTAGAACCTTTTTTTTTCTTTTTGCCATAATAATACTCACTTACTGGCCACATTCAGGAGGTTCCTGGTCAACTCAGTGCCATCAGCATTGGTCAGATTGTTTTCAGAGCTGTCTGTCAGTGCTGCAGTGTATTGATGATCAACATTTTCTCATTTTGCTTCAATATTTTCACAACAAGAGCTGTCCGAAGACAGCGCGCTCGACTTTCTAAGTTGCTTAGTATAAAGGGGGCATACCTCCAAATATAGAGGAGCCAGGGTCATGGGCCCTGATAGTAAGGTAGAGGGTGTGATGGTGAATAAGTATTCCAAGTTTGGGTTGAATCCCTTTGATAGTATGGAAGTTATTCATATTTGAAAAAACTTTAACCTTTGTTGCAACGCCAACGCTGACGCTCGGGTGACAGTATAAGCTCTCATTTTCTTCGAAAAGTCGAGCTAAAAAGTCATAATTACTCACTCGCTAGCCTCATTCAGAAGATTCCCCGTCAACTCAGTTCCATCAGCGTTAGTTAGGTTGTTTCCTGACCCATCTGACAGAGCTGCAGTGTAGTCTGCTAAATCTTTAAATATGGATGGGATACAACGACCAACCACTAAAAAAAAGTTTAAAAATATTTAAGTGGGTTAGAACTTTTTCTACATCCTGAGACTTTGTTGTCCAATTATGTAGATCGCAAAAGATATAACCTGATATACTTTCAATCCAGGATTTTTTTATGGCCATATAACTTTATTAATTAGTGCAAAGTAATTCCTATTTCTCATTCTTTGATTCCTTAACAACAGTTTTCCTGGTTTGATTGATCATGGTAAAAAACATGACTCTCTTAAAATCACAGATATGACCCCTTAAGTTAGTCCATCTCTAACGAGATTCATGCGACGTCTGATTTTTATTTGGATAATGTTAACTTTCAGTGGTAGAACGTTCCAGACTGCCAGAAGTTTTTATCCCCCGATCAGGTTTCCATACATAACAAATTTTAACGGCATCGCACAAAAATATTCTTACATCAGGAGAATCACATTAGGGGTGGCCTGTAACCTTAAAACCAATTCCAATTGTTTTTGACACCCCTCAAGAAAAACCCTTGAGAAAACATTGCGGAAAATGAAGAAATTGCTTGTGACAAGCAATTTCTTCATTTCCCACACTGTTTTTTCTAAACAAAAAGAACAATTCTCTTGAAGTTTCATTCGCTTTAAATTGTTGTCTTTGAATTTGGACCAGTCTGAAATTTTGCCATCTGGTGATGGGTTTTAAAACATAGAGGAATAGTAGCCATCTCAAAAAGTTTTACAGGCATGAAAAAAAACATGAAAGCATCAAACTTACAGTCAGTTGTAGGTACATAATATGCTGCACAGTCTTCATCATTTATCAGGTTGTTTTTTACATCCTGAAAATAAGATACAGTAAAGAAATTAAGCATATTTAAGTGTATAAATGTCATCTGTTAAGCCTCTCTTACAACCGGTTGTACGTGCTCCTGTGTGGAGTCTGTGTGTGACCTGCGTCTAGAACGTAGGCATAGTTGTGCGAAGCACACATGTGCAAAGTACGATTTTGATGGACACAACCACAATGCAGACAGCACGTAGCAAAGAATTGACCCGACAATTCCTTGAGCCTCTCTCACAACCTGTCATGCGTCCTTATAAATCATGTGTTTTAAAAATCTCTGAAAACGTACAATTTGTAAAGACACATGACAGGTTGTAGGAGAGGCTTTAATAGCTTTCACTTTAGAACAGATTAATTAAAGGGCAATTACAAAGAAAATTGAGATGTACTTGGATTTTAGCTTGCCAACAGTCTTCTTTAAGATATTCGTTTTGCCCAAAACCCAATAAAAGAATTCTGATGCAATCAAAAGTTATGACGCTTAATTTATGATACTATTTTTTTCCTATTAGAGTAGCCTCCCTTAGATAGTGTAATGTATTTGCACTCTGTTTCTTCATTTTTTGTTTCAGTTTCGACTGGTCAGAAATCTTATTCTAAATGAAAGGTTTAACGCTGAATATCAATACTTACGGCAGCAGATGAAACTAATTGTGCAGAAGGATCAGTTATACTGTTTTTACAGATAAGCTGATCGTAGTCTGATTGTACTGCAGTACCAAGACCAACTTTGGACTTGGTGAAATAACCAGAACAAGTTTTATGACATTTTTTATGATGTTTTCATACAATTAATATAGATCTACTGACTCTGAAAAATAAAAATGTCATAGAAAAACATTGAGGCAAAAGAAGAAAATGCTGATAATCAGCATTTTCTCCTTTTGCCTCAATATTTTCTGTCCAAAATGCTGATAATCAGCATTTTCTCCTTTTGCCTCAATATTTTCTGTCCTAGAATGTACATTAATTTATTCTTTACTGGCACCCCAGTATTGTCATTTTCAGCAGCTTCGGAATTAGATCAGTCTTAATTTTCACCTTTTTGGGAAGGGTAAATCAATATTTACAGCAGCAGATGAAACTTGTGCAGAAGGATCAGTTATGCTGTTTTTACAGATGAGATGCTCCTAGTCTGATTGTACAGCAGTACCAAGACATTTTCAACACATTTGCATTTAGACAAGTTTTCAGTTTAATTGTTTCAGGAAAGGTCAATACTTGACCCATTACCAAACAGCAAAATTTTGGCCTCCTCTAAATTGAAAGAAGTTGCAGACGACAATTTTAAGTCAATTAGATTTCATATATTTTGGTCTTTCAGGGAAGAAAACATTGTGGGAAATGGTGAAATTGCTTGTCACAAGCAATTTCTTCATTTTCCACAATGATTTCCCAAGCTTTTTCTTGTGAAGGAGTCAAAAGGCGTCACTGTGCATTAATGGGTTTATGTTGAAAAAGGTTGAATATCAATACTTACGGCAGCTGAAGACACCTGTGCAGAAGGATCAGTAATGCTGTTTTTACAGATAAGCTGATCATAGTCTGATTGTACAGCAGTACCAAGACCAACTTTGGAGGTCAATAACAAATAGGTGTAGTAGGAATTTGGACATGCTGCTCTGCAGACCTGCAAAAAGACAATCACATAAAATCATCAGCATTTTCTCCTTTACACTAAAAATTTGCATTTTTTGTATGAGCTGATAATAATCTGATTGTGTGGCCGTACTAAGGGTAACTTTTGATGTCAATAACAAATAGGTGTAGTAGGAATTTTGGACATGCTGCTCTGCAGACCTGCAAAATAATTAACTATATATAATCATCAGAATTTGCTCCTTTACCCTCAGTATTTTGTACTTTACAGATAAGCTGATCGTAGTAGTCAGGTAAATTCGACAGTCGTCAAAATTCGACACCCTTCTATAATATTTATAATATACGACACAAAAATCGTGATAATCGCATTCTAATATTAAACACCTTATGTCGGGGCAATAACTGACATATAAAAATATTTCATGTCCTCCAAACACCCACCCTTTTCCCAAAAAAATTGCGGAAGAAAAAGGTCATCGAATTTTCGGATGAGCGAAAATGACCGTTACAGATTATCGTAAGAAAGTGGATCTAAACAAAGACATTTGAAATTTATGAAAATCATTTTTATATGATAAATGTTTCAATACTATGCCGGAAATGTATATTTTTTCATAAATTATTTGATAAAAAGCATCTCTCTGTTTTATTTTCAACTTGAGAAAGGGTGTCGAATTTATACGATAAAATATTTCAAGAGCGTGTAATTTTGACATGCCCTAAAACGTGATTAATTGTTTGAATTTGAATGTTCCTACATCGACAGTAACAGACTACAGTTTGGTTGTTGCGCTTATTTTGAACAGTAGAAATGGCGTTGATGCCTTTTTCATCAACCAACAAACAATTTTGATCTAAATATACATATTACTAACAAATTCCACATCAATTTGCATCTGAAACGTTTCACGCGGTAAACTGTTCCATAAGATTCATATTCTGAGGTCAGTCAAAGTTCTCTACAGTAGTAGATGAATATATTAAATAGTGAGTCTTACTTTGTAAGAAACATCCTGATTAATTCCACCACAAAAGTTAACAAATAAAATAAAATAAAAAATAAAATTAAATATCACTCAAAGATTTGACCTTTGAATGTTTGAAGGTGCACAAATTCCTTATTTAGCGACAATCAAAACACCCTAATGCGGTTCTTTTAATTCATGTGGCACCGCCTTGTAAATCTACTGAGCAAATTGTGTTTAATTGATTGGTCGGAACAGTTTATCAGTCTCCACCCATTTGATCATTTATATGCTTGATTGACAGGGATATCCACATGCTGATTTTTTATTCCTTTGTCGGAACAAAATGACGTCATACAATCGTCATACCACTAACCGTCTGAGGGAGAGTTTATAACATCAGACAAAGCCGCGCAGCCGCGCGCGGAACACCTGTTATTGAACAGTTTCTGAAAATAGAAATAGACTCATTCCCATACAGTTCTAAAAAGGGAACAGTTGTTGAAATTTCGGGCTGCGCATGTTAAGATTAATTTGGTCATGGATTAATTGAACCATTAATTGGAATATTTCAGCGACAAGGTATTACTTTTACATTTCATTCGAGGAGACAATTAACTTATTATTGTTTGGCGACCGCAGTGTTTTAAATGAAGAAGGAATTTTTTGTAGATGCTTTAAGGAAATATTTGTGGTTTAGGAAATGACTGCGCGGATGAACATTTAAAAAAAAAATCACATTTCGCAAATTGATCTCTGTCTCCGAATCGTGGGTGAGAATGAAAATCTTAATGAAGAAAAATCAAGTGCATCGTTGTAATCAATATATTCACATGATTTGTAGTTTATAAGAGATATTAACATCGTTTTCTGATTATTTTCTTGCACAAATTCTTGGGGAGTCGAATTTACCCGCCCGCAAGGTGTCGAATTTATACTACGATGGGTCCCATGATTTAACGGGAAAAAAGACGACAACGATAATATCGTATTCGGGCGGCGTTATTTGCAAATGAAAAAAATCAAGCCAACTTCCGTTTTGATAAATGTTTATTCTCCGGAATATTTTGCCACTACTTTTTTTGCTCATTTCGTCTTAAGGTGTCGAAATTACCCGTCTTTACTCTAGTAGGAATTTGGACATGTATGCGGCTCTGCAAAGTAATATCAGAATAAACAATAGATGTGTTATTGAAACACCCATTGCAACTGTTACAGCAATTTTCTATCAACAGTTTCCCAAACAAGACCTGGTTTTAATGTTCTTTGTAAAAAACGTACAGAAAGACATTGACTGACTGACTTAATTGAGAATACAGGGTCTTTACATTTTCACACTTTGTAGAGGGTCATTTTTAGCATGGCGGTTCACATAATTATGTGCCCCTGTCATTAATCTTTCAATGTTTGGATATCAAAGAAATGCTGATTCACAGTGCTTTAGAAATCTGCTCTTACAATTGAGAACATCATGAAATTGACATTCTGAGTGGAATGGGAATGATTTATGAGCGAATGAATGGATGAATGGAATGAGCGTTTGGAATGATTTTGTGTATCTAAAAAATCGATAACCCGCCCACGATAACCGTTCAACCAATCAAACGTGATCTTTAAATAGTAACAGCCCGGTATTGGAAATTTACCAATATTATTGGTATGAAGGTTTATCAATAAAACGCCCACGATAATATTTCGGCCAATGAAATGCCTTCTTTTAATAACAACCAATTAAACCAGTGAACGTTTATTGAGCGGTGTGAATGTTTTATGAGCGTTTTGAATGTTTTTGTGATCGGAATGAATGAACGCTGGAGTGGAATGATTTTGATCGGAATGGAATGGTATAAATGTCAATTTCATGATGTTCTCAACTGTATGTATGCTTAGTAAATCCTGATGAATTTGCTCGGGATGACAATCAATATAGGCCTACTACAGAATGATATTCAATAAGGCCTATTTTCATCTGACACAACATAACAAGAGGACCATGATGGTCCTATATCGCTCACCTGAACCAAGATGATATGAGCCACAGATTTGTTCAAATCAATTACTTGTGACTTTAAGACTGAAAACAAACTTATGGTTAACAACATTGCGTCCAAATTTTGTCTCGGTTTGTCGCTATTTGTGGTTGTTAGAGTAAAAACAGTCGAAAACGGCAAATTTGTCAATTTGAAGGGCTCAGCAAACTCAGCAAATTCTACTCTAATTAAGCTAATTCAAACTGGTGCAAGATCTTATGTTCAGCAACATTGTGTCCAAATTTCTTCTTGATTGGTCAACAATTATTGTAGATGCTAAAGTGTAAACAAAGTCCGAAACAATCGAAAACATCAATTTTGTCAAATTCAAGGGCATATAACTCATGACTTTCTAGTCTGACGAGACTGAAGTTCAAGCTCATCCAAGAAATTATGGTCACCAACATTGTGTCAAAGTTTCATCTTAATAGGTCAATAATTGTAGATTCTAAAGTGTAAACAAAGTCGTAAACATTCAAAAACGGGAATTTTGTCAAATTCAAGGGCGTTTAACTCATGACCTTTTGATCTGATCAATCTGAAAATCAAACTCATACATGATCTTATAGTCCCTAAGATTGTGATCAAGTTTTGTCTTGATTGGTCAATAATTGTAGATGCTAGAGTGTAAACAAAGTCAAAAACAGTCGAAAACGGCAATTTTGTCAAATTCAAGGGCGTTTAACTCATGACTTATTGATCCGATCAATCTGAAAATCATACTCATACAAGATCTTATGGTTCCTAACATTGTCTCAAAGTTTTGTCTTGATTGGTCAGTATTTGTAGAAGTTAGAGTGTAAACAAAGTCGAAAACAGTCGAAAATGTCAATTTTGTCAATTTCAAGGGCACATAACTCAAGACCTTCTGGTCTGATCAGACTGAAAATCAAACTCATCCGAGATCTTATGGTCACCAACATTGTGTCAAAGTTTTGTTTTGATTGATAAATAATTGTAGATACTAGAGTGTTAACAATGTCAAAACTAGCTATTTTTCGCATTCAAGGGCAGATAACTCCGGACTTTCTGGTTCGATCTGACCCAAAATCGAACTCATCCGAGATCTTATGGTCATACATGTTTTGACCAGGTTTGGTCAAGATTGGCTTATATTTGTAGATGCTAGAGTGTTAACACGAAATTGTGGACGGACGGACGGACAGACGGACAGACGGACAGACGGACGACGGACAAAAAGTGACCACAATAGCTCACCTTGAGCACTTCGTGCTCAGGTGAGCTAAAAAACCTTACATAATAGAAAAGACAGAAATATAAATCTTGAGCCATATGGTGATAACTGTCTTGTGCATAATGAAAAAAAAGATTGATTCCATGCACAACTGAGCTATGATAATAATAATAATAATGATTTGGTAAAAGAACCGTTATACCAAGTTAAGACCACCATGAATCCAAATCAGTCTGTTATGATCTACGGAGCTCTCCAAGAATTGCTACAGGTAATAAAGAAGCTGCAAGATATCAGCATGGACCTTGCTCAGGCTGCACAAAATTTATGTGAAGACCCACTTCAGACTTGGCTTTCACATGTTGGTTTAAATCACATTAAGCACCCTTTTTACAAGATCCCCTAATATATTGTTTCTTGTTTTATTGTACATGTACTTCTGTTTATATAGCTCTTGTGGAAATGGCATCATTTCAGACTTAGTCTTCAAATTCAAGGTTTTACACATGACAACAAGAGCTGTCCGAAGACAGCGCGCTCGACTTTCTAAGTTCTTTAGTATAAAGGGGGCATAACTCCAAATATAGTGGAGCCAGGGTCATGGGCCCTGATAGTAAGGTAGAGGGTGTGATGGTGAATAAGTATTCCAAGTTTGGGTTGAATCCCTTTGATAGTATGGAAGTTATTGATGTTTGAAAAAACTTTAACCTTGGTTGCAACGCCAACGCCGACGCCAACGCCAACGCCGACGCCGACGCCCGGGTGACAGTATAAGCTCTCATTTTCTTCGAAAAGTCGAGCTAAAAATTAATAAGTGGTATTATAAAAACTTTTCATAAGCACATTATGGCAAGGAAATTATTGAGGCAAAATAGGAGAAAATGCTGGTTATCAGGATTTTCTTCTTTTGTCTCATTGTTTTTCAAAGCATTCTGTATTATCTTTATGTTTACGATCTCCAAAACATGACTTAAATTTGATGTCCCAAATAGAAATGGCTTGTGAAAACATTGAGACAAAAGAAGAAAATTCTGATATACTTTTAATATCTCAATATTTTCTTGGCTAAATACCGTATAGCACTTTATTTCTGCGGGGACTTTATTTTTGCTATTTCTGCGGTCGTGGACGGCACCGCAGAAATAAAATCCGCAGAATATTAGTCTTGAATGTAGAGGTTGTTGTTATTCTGTAATTTTAGTCAGTACACGGACAAGTTAAACTGTTACCACCCGATGGAAAATAACAATATCATAACAATGGAGTGCTTTCCTATTCAAAAATGGTGTAACTACTGCTTTAACTTAGGTGTAGATAAGACATTTTAGTTAATCAATAAACAATTATTTAAAAAGTTTGACTGATTGGTAATAGTTTGACACGTCTTTCTTTTCACACATATCTGTATACGGCATTGTTTCCCATAACACCTTTATAGATACTGGTAAATGAGTGGGATTATCACTTTTCCCTAACAGAGTAATTAGAAATCGTCTTTCAAACCATGTCTGATACTGACTGTAACTGATTAGATAGCGCAGAAATAAAATCTTTGATTTTGCAAAATGAAAGACCGCAGAAATATGTTCCACAGAAATTTAACCCGCCTGATTTCTGGAAAAAACCGCAGAATTTGGACCCCGCAGAAATAAAGTGCTATACGGTAGTATCTTTTTCATATCTTTTTCAACTGTGATTTTCTTATCTGCAGCAGCTTTCAAACTCCAATCAGTCCATTAAAATTTTTGTCATTTGGAAGAGGATTAACCCTTTCCCAAACAAGACCAGTCCTGCTTTTGACGTCCTCATTTAAAAAGGCTTGGGAAAACATTGAAACAAAAGAAGAAACTGCTGATAACCAGCAGTTTCTCCTTTTGTCTCAATATTTTCTATCCCATATTTCACACAAAATTGATCTTTAATTAAGCACTAAAATAAAGTTCCTTTGCAGGACGCACACAAATTAACGGCCATAAAAAAGACCAAACTTACAGATGGTGTTGGACATCCTGTTGCTATGGCAGCCACGCCCACTTTTGTACACTGGAGGATGTCAAAATAATGAAGATAGGGTTTTGACCTGAAAATAAACAGAAAAAGTTTGTTAAGAGCATCATTACTACTAACTGTTGGCTGGAATTATCAATGTCAATGCAGTCACACATATTCAGGACCTAATTAAAATCACTACCAAAGCATGTCCAGTAAAGGTGACCTTATCATGTTGATAAATCCAAATCTTGAAACTTAACAGCTTTAAAAATCTTCAGTTACGTTACAAGTTTATTATCTAGATCGTCAACAATCATGAACATAACACAAAATACTGGCATGGCTAGCCAAAAATAAAGTGTACCCCGAACGCATGCCTAATGCATGTATCAGGGGAGGTTTGATGGCGGGTTCCATATTGCTGTGGGTCTTGCGGGCATCTCCGAGAAAAAATTTGAAAATTTAACAGAGATGCTTGTGAAATAAATACCAAATGCCCACAGGGAGCCACGAATGACCATGGTCATTCCTGGCTCCTGGTGGGTATTTTGTACGTAATTAATAGCCATTCAGGTGTTTATTTCAAGGGAAACAAAAAACCCACATTTTTAAAAAAAAAATTACGATGTGTATGCAATTGTGTGTTTGCGTACGGGTTGCTAGGCCTATGCAAAATCTACTCACTCATATGATCCTACTCCACACATATTCCCCTCTGAGTCAGTTGGATATACAAGTTTTCTGGGGTCTCCATAACTAAGTATTATATAAGAGGGTTTTTAACACAAAATCTACTCACTCATATGATCCAACTCCACACATGTTCCCCTCTGAATCTGTCGGATATACAAGTTTTCTGGGGTCTCCATAACTATGTATTATATAAGAGGACATTTAACACAAAATCTACTCACTCATATGATCCTACTCCACACATGTTCCCCTCTGAATCTGTGGGATATACAAGTTTTCTGGGGTCTCCATAACTATGTATTATATAAGAGGACATTTAACACAAAATCTACTCACTCATATGATCCTACTCCACACATGTTCCCCTCTGAATCTGTGGGATATACAAGTTTTCTGGGGTCTCCATAACTATGTATTATATAAGAGGACATTTAACACAAAATCTACTCACTCATATGATCCTACTCCACACATGTTCCCCTCTGAATCTGTGGGATATACAAGTTTTCTGGGGTCTCCATAACTATGTATTATATAAGAGGACATATAACACAAAATCTACTCACTCATATGATCCCACTCCACACATGTTCCCCTCTGAATCTGTGGGATATACAAGTTTTCTGTGGTCTCCATAACTATGTATAATATAAGAGGACATTTAACACAAAATCTACTCACTCATATGATCCCACTCCACACATGTTCCCCTCTGAATCTGTGGGATATACGAGGGATGATCCAAAAGTAATGTCACGGTGTCTATAGTTTAGTAATTCGACGTAATCTTGTACAAATAAAGACTTACCGTTCAAGCCTATCCTATTTGAAACATGCTTTGCTGAATTATTTGAATATTGTTTATATATCCGAGAAAATAAAACGCTAAAAAAGACCCGTATCTAACATGTGCGCCGCACGTCCAAGACTATTCCTTTGAATATCATTATAACTTTATGTTCTATCATTATTATTAAAAGAAAAATCGCGTGAAATAAGCTGATATTTAAATGACACGTCATCATGATATTGCTCAGCAATTTTAGAACGTTTCAATAAAATCGGTGCATTGGAATACCAAATAAGTATCATTGAATTCATCACTCACATTCGATAAAATGGTAAAATCGGATAAAAGCCCACAATATGCAATTTTGAACTTTTGCTAAAGGCTAGGAAAATAGCCGATTGGAGCAAAAGAAACAATACATTCTACCCAAAAGAACGAATTGTTAATAGGAGTCTCGTGTACCTTTGATGCAAGCGTTTTTCGGAGTGAGGACGAATCGTTTGAAGATGAAAAACCAGTCGGAAGGCATGTGGAGCAACGGAATGACGTCAAGATCCATGGGAGTTTGCGATATATCCGCATCTTAAGTTGAATCTAAGAGGAATTCATCACGTCGACCTTAACCGATTGAAAACAAATTGATTCAAGGGATGCATTCAAGAAATCGCTGAACGAGTTGTTTGTAAATGCATTTATGAAGTTGGTCGAACGCCACGAACATTGCATTAAACACGGAAGGCGATATTTTGAGAAGTAGAAGACTTTGACGTCAATGACGTTGTTTGTTGTGCGGCGCTGGACATCGATGCGCTATGTAAAATTGTGGTTTATTTTTGTAATATTTTACCAAACTTTATAAAAAATGTGTATGTATTAAACGGATATTAATCTTTCGGCATGTGAAATTGCATAGCGATACCTTTATAAAATCACCAAAAACAGCGTTTGTGACATTACTTTTGGATCATCCCTCGTACAAGTTTTCTGGGGTCTCCATAACTATGTATTATATAAGAGGACATTTAACACAAAATCTACTCACTCATATGATCCCACTCCACACATGTTCCCCTCTGAATCTGTGGGATATACAAGTTTTCTGGGGTCTCCATAACTATGTATTATATAAGAGGACATTTAACACAAAATCTACTCACTCATATGATCCAACTCCACACATGTTACCCTCTGATTCTGTAGGATATACAAGTTTTCTGGGGTCTCCATAACTATGTATTAAATAAGAGGGCATTTAACACAAAATCTACTCACTCATATGATCCAACTCCACACATATTACCCTCTGAATCTGTGGGATATACAAGCTTCCTGGGGTCCCCATAGCCAAATCCTGAAGAATATTTCAAAATTCTTATAAACCCTTTCCCAGACAGTGATGCCTTTTGACGCCACAACTGGATATTGGTTAACCCTTTCCTAAACAAGACCTGGGTTTGACGTCCCTAATAGAAACGACTTGGGAAAACATTGAAACAAAAGAAGAAACTGCTGATAACCAGCAGTTTCTCCTTTTGTCTCAATATTTTCTGTGCCATATTCTACACAAATCCTATCTTTAATGACATTTATTTTGTCATTTGTGTGGATCAACCTAAAATATTGTAGTTTGTGAAAGGGTTAAAGCAATTCCGTATGATAGCACTTTTTGACACCCAACAAGATCAAGGCTTTTCCTTCAATGAAAAGATGTCAAAAATGAAGAAAAATTGCTGATGACCATGCATTAAATGTGATCAAAATTTTTGAAATCTCAACTTAACACGGGAAAAGTGTTAAATGAGAGAAAGGAGAAATTCAAAGTAGTACAACAACACTTTACTTTTTCTCTCGATGTATTCCAAAATTTTCTCTCTAATGTTGAAACTTGATTGATTGGGGTTTAACCCTTTCCCAAACGGCAAAAATTTGGGGTGACCCACTTCAAAAACTGACACAAATGACAAAATGGAAGGTATTTGAGATAGAATTTGTGTAAAATATGGCAAAGAAAATATTGAGACAAAAGGAGAAACTGCTGGTTATCAGCAGTTTCTCCTTTTGTTTCAATATTTTCCCAAACCTTTTCTTCCAGTCAAAACCAGGTCTTGTTTGGGAAAGGGTTAACACAGTTTTCAACTGCTAAGGTCATATCACGCAACTGGATCACCTAACCACGGATTCCTTATCATTTCTCATACCAGTCCTACCAGTACATATCATCTTATACCAAGTCTCCAGTTACTCGCCCACAGATAGGTTTTACATTATCAACAATATCAAGCCACCTAAAGTAACTTAATAACTAAATAAGGTAATGATATCAGTGAAGGGATATGGATGAGATAAGCTCTATAATAGATTTAAATTCTAATTTATGATGTTAGTAAACAAATCACTTAAATGATATTTATAGACCAAGTGTCTTTTCCTTGAGCTGACTTTGACATAGTAATGAAATTTTTAGAAGAGGTAAAAATGATGCGACTTTTACAAAACGTCTTACAAAGACAAGATAAAAGTTTTGAGAAAGATTGACAAAGATTAGAAATTAATTTTACTTTATAACCCAAAATGGATTTTTTTCTTTTAAATTCATCAACCTGAAATTGTCTGCAACACCTTTTGAATTGGAACAAAATTTTGCCAGCCTATATAGTGAGCCAATAGTGATTTAAAAATGGAATGGGAAATTGAAAAAAATGGAGAAAGTGGGGAAGATGCAAACAAACAGCAATATCTTCCCAGAACACATGGTATGGGGTGTGTGTGCAGCGGTGGATCCAGGATTTCTTTGAGGGGGGTTCGTTTTTTCAAAAAGGGGGGTTCATTTTACAAGTTTTACACACTTTTGACTGAATTTCTGCATGAAAATGAAAGAATCAGTCTACAGAGGGGGGTTCGTTTGAACCCCCCGACCCCCCCCCCCCTGGATCTGCCACTGGTGTGTTTCACACGAACCCCCCTCTGTAGCCAGATTATTTCATTTACATGCAGAAATTCATTCACAAATATTGTGTAATACTAGGAAAACGAACCCCTCTATCTATATATTCTAAACCCCCCCCCCCCCTCACAGAAATTGTGGATCCACCGCTGAAGGAGGGTTGGCTTTCCTAGTATTACACAATTTTTCTGAATTTCTGTATGAATATGAAAAAATAAGGCTTCAGAGGGCGGTTCCTCTGGACACCGAGAGCTCCTAGCTTCTAGATCTGCCGATGTATATTTCATAGCCTTTTT
This sequence comes from Fragum sueziense, assembly GCA_963680895.1. Classification (NCBI taxonomy): domain Eukaryota; kingdom Metazoa; phylum Mollusca; class Bivalvia; order Cardiida; family Cardiidae; genus Fragum; species Fragum sueziense. The sequence continues at coordinate 14,857,120 of OY804605.1, read as the reverse complement.
GTTGTCTGCAATACACCTTCAATCATTTAAAATTTTATCTTCTGGGACAGGAAGTCACATGACAACACTCAAACAAATCTCAAAACATAATGATAAAGTATAAAATATTGAAGATATGTTAAGTAAGAAATTGAATATTTGGCACTTGACATCCCCATTTATTTTGATAATAAGTAGTTTCTGCACTCAAAGTTTGACAATGAAAAGCATACAAGATAGATAATGTACCAAACCCTACATTATCTTCAGGGTTTTTTTCGCTTTTGTCAACGGAGAATTTCTTATTTACATACATTTTGATCAACAGCATTTTGTCACTTTTCAACAAAAAACCCTCGTAACTGCAGCTTGAAACAAGCTGCAGTTACAATGATTTCGTGAAAAAAGTGACAATTTATTTCTGAAAATGAACCATGCAGTAAATTTTGTCACTTTGTTAAATCAAATTTAGAGTGATCCGTAATTGACAACCGCTGCAAATGACAAAATGGATGTCAATAAAACAGATTGAATGGACATTATAACTCATAAGATATTTTCTGATGCTATCTTTCTGAGGGACATCAAAAGAACTGGACTGGTTTTGTTTAGAAAAAGATCTATGGAAACAAGATTTATTCTCTTTAAAATTGGTTTCTTAATTTGTTCTATGAAATATTACCTGTTGCCAAGGCAACAGTTTCCAGAATATCACCTGAATTACTTGTTATATGATATAATAGAAAACACCTGATTAGATGAATCTCGTCTTTTATTGATTTTTGTCTTTCGTGTCACAGAAACCTCTCTGACATTTCATATGGCTTGATCTAGAGACTCTAATTGCAATAAGACAACAAGATTCTCTACATTTCCAAATGACAAAACAAGAGCTGTCCGAAGACAGCGCGCTCGACTTTCTAAGTGCTTAGTATAAAGGGGGCATAACTCCAAATATAGTGGAGCCAGGGTCATGGGCCCTGGTAGTAAGGTAGAGGGTGTGATGGTGAATAAGTATTCCAAGTTTGGTAGTTTGATAGTATGGAAGTTATTGATGTTTGAAAAAACTTTAACCTTTGTTGCAACGCCAACGCCAACGCCGACGCCGGGGTGACAGTATAAGCTCTCATTTTCTTCGAAAAGTCGAGCTAAAAATTACACTGCTCAAATTAGAAAGCCACTGCAGATGGCTAAATGACTGTCTATAAAGACAGGATTTATATTCAATATAGCAAAGAAAATATTGAGGCAAAAGAGGAAAATGCTGGTCATTAACATTTTCTTGTTTTGACTCAATACATTTCAAGTTTGTCCTTCTATGCAGGGACATCAAAACCACCATTCTTGTGTGGGTATGTGTTAAGACAAGAGGCGGAAAAAAGTTTTCAGTAAGAAAGTGTTGATAATCTGTGCAATTATAATGAGAAATTTAGGTCATTCATAGGGTTGTGTCTTGTGTTTCATTCTGTAAACCTATATATTTTCTCAATAAAAAAATCAGAGGCAACAAAAACATATTTCACACAATGTAAAAAATAATATTTTTGGCCAGATGTTCTGGTGATATCATGGTCAAATTTTATTTCCCACCATTTGTAAAAATGTTGTAGATCTAATACCATGAAAGAATCATAAAGTTCTGATTAAAAATATATTTTGATGTAGTTGATTAATTAGTTCCGTTTTGATACATGTACATGTAATGAGCAGGGCTCCCACTGACTTTTAAATCTGGGGGTGAAAACAGTTCTAGAATATGAAACGGCACTTCTAGAACTGTTCTAGAACAGTTCTACAAGTGCCATTTCATGTTCTAGAACATTCTAAAACAGTTCTAGAACTAGAAATGTGTTCTTGAACTTTTTTGGCTGTGGAAAAATTTGGGGTACAGAATTGAATTTAAGGTAAAAAAAAAAACAATTTGGAGGTTTTGGGAACCCTGGTGAGTATATCATTAAAATATGGCAGCTTAGTAGATGAAAAACATAAAAAAGGCAAAATATCTAGGTTGATCAGCATTAAAAAAGCTTGCTTTTCAGAGTTAAGTCAAATCAAATAGATGGTTCACATAAGGACGCGTTTTGACACCCTACAAGATAAAGGCTAAAATTTTAATGGAAAACATTATAGAACATGAAGAGGTAGCTTGTTGTAAGCGATTTCTTCATTTTCACATTGTTTTCTTCCCAAAACAACCAAAGTAATGTTAAATAAAAAATTCACCAGAAATTGTTGTCTGCAACACTTATTTTCAAAATGGACCAGTCGAAAATTTTCCAATCTGAAAATGGGTTAAGCAAATCTTCAAATCTTGTCTAGCAAAGTTGACAATAAAAGTGTACTAAAATTGATTCCTTTTGGACTATAAGCCTATTTAATACCTTTATATTGTTGAAATGGATTAGTTTTTAAATCTATCTACATTGTAACCTTTGTGCCAGTGCCCTCTGAAGCATTCTATTATTTTTATTAGTAAAGAAAGGCATCAGGATTTTTTTGATAGTCTTTTATCAATAGATACATCCACATTCGTTTACAGTTTTGTAATGGCACAGATTAAAAAAAAAGAAGAAAAAAAAAATATGTGACAAGCCCCTCTTTGATCCACAGAGAGCATAAATATTTTGTCCTTGTTTGTATATATCTATTCAGTTTCTTTGTATAAATATTTAACAAGTTCCCTATGTCAGTACAATTATTTTTTTCCACATATGAAAGTAACAAAAGAACATGTGTAGTTAATTTGAAATTTATTAATTTTTCAGCTAAAAAATATTTCCTTTCAAATTGGACCAATCCAAATGTTTTGTTGGGGGAAAGTTTCACTCACCCACTGCCGACACAACCACCATACAAAACACACAAACCAGGAACAAAAGACAGCAAATTATATCTGTACATGATCTGAAGTGAAGAAGAGGGAGATTATATTTAACATTAATTTCCAAAAAGACATATTTCCAAATGAAAGGAGTTTGCAAATAATACCGATTCATTATGAAATCTCTATTTCATGATGTAACATGTGAAATTAATCAATTTAAAAAACTTTGGTCTCTATAGGGTATAATTACATTCAATTTGATCTGTATAAACACTCATTACTAAATCTTAGTTGCCTGGATTCTACTCGTAATTAAGACCTCATCCTAATAAAAAGAAACAGCTCATTTTCAGCTTGGGAATTAAGGAATCTTTTTAAATTCACCAGCATAAGTACATAATATGTACATAATGTACATAATAAGTACATAATATGTAAGTATGCACATGAATTTAAAAAGATCCCCGCCCAAGCCTAAAATGAGCAGTTTCTTTTTTGTGTCAGCATAAATTGCCATTTGCTAAATAAGACATACCTGTTTTTGATTGGCCCTTTAAAACTTTTGTCATGTTTCTTTGGATTTCCTGGAATGAGAAACAACAAACTATTTTTTCTATTTCAATAAATTACCAAACAAGACCAGATATGATGTCCTAAATACGAACAGCTTGGGAAAACATTGAGGCCCTGGTAGTAAGGTAGAGGGTGTGATGCTGAATAAGTATTCCAAGTTTGGGTGATTCCCTTCGATAGTATGGAAGTTATTGATGTTTGAAAAGACTTTAACCTTTGTTGCAACGCCCACGCCAACGCCCGGGTGACAGTATAAGCTCTCATTTTCTTCGAAAAGTCAAGCTAAAAACTGAAATTTTGTCAATTTCAAGGGCAAATAACTCAAAGTGTAACTACTCAATCCTGCTGGAAATTCAAACATGAACAAGATCTTGTTGGTAACAAGATCCTCTCCAAGTATTATCTTGATTGGTTGACATTTATTGTTGTTAGAGTGAAAACAAAGTCAAAAATGGCGATTTTGGCAAATTAAAGGGCATATAACTCATGATGTAAAATTCTGATCAAGCTGAAAATTACACCAAGGTAGGACATTATAGTCATATATATATTGTCGAAGTTTTGTTTTGTTTGGTTGATATTTGTAGATTTTAGAGTAAAAACAAAGTGAAAACCAGCTATTTTTGACATTCAAGGGCAGATAACTCATGTCAATCTGGTTCAATCAAAATTCTTTAAAGGAATCTGAGAGCCACCCAAGGATCATTCCTTTGAAGTTTGGTTTAAATCCATCAAGTAGTGACGGACTGACACACTGACGCATGACGAACACAGCGCCATGACAATAGCCAGCAGGCCTGATCGAAGGCCAGTGGAGCTAAAAATCTTTATTTCTCTCATTTTTTGTCAAATGTACTACTACAATTTGGTATATCAAAATGTCAATCTTGTTTGCAAAAGGGTTTTATTCATTCCCACTGAGTAATGCCTTTTGATGCCCTACAATAAAACAACATTGGAAAACATAGTGGAAAATGAAGAAATTGATTGTCACAAACAATTTCCTATTTCCCACAATGTTTTCTACCTAGAAATACAAAAAAGTAAAATTTCATTCACTTGAAATTGTTGTTTGCAACATGTTATGATTTGAAAAAGTCTAAAATTTTGCTCTCAATAACCAGTTAACTCTTTTGGCGATCACTGATAATGAGATCTTGTAACATGATACTGTTTATTCATTTGCAAATAAACATTGTTATGCAAGTCTTTTAAAAACTGTTCATGCAATTAAAACTTCCCTGTATATCAATATTTCTTCAATCTTGATAATCTGACTACACAATTAGTTAAAACCTTTTCCCAGTCATGCCCTCATTATGCTGCTGCGGATCAAGGCTTTATTCTGTGAAGGGAATTTGAATCTACAAATAGGGGTGTCTTTTTTCTAGTTATACACAAATTTGACTGAATTTCTGGATGAAAAATTACAATTTGTTTCCCAAAACATTGTAGAAAATGAAGAAATTGCTTGTAATAAAACATATTTTCTTCATATCCATAATGTTTTCTTACCTAAAATGAAAAGATACTTAGAATTTAATCAACTCGAAATTGTCGTCTGCAACACCTTTCAATTTGGAACAGTCAAAAATTTTGCTGTCAGGTAATTAATGGGTTAACATTTTTGAATGCTTTTTAGAAATTCTCTCTTTATAAAGGATTTAAAGTAAATATATCACAATTTATAAAGCAATTGATATTGACAAAGCTTTCTTTTGTATGCTATAAATAATACAACAATAGTTCCTTTTAAATACAATAAATATTATAGAGATCTAATGAAAGTTGAAACTTCAATCTTTTTTTGTACTTCAAGATATCAATATAGGTACATAATTATTCAGTGGAAATCTATATAGTTTATAAAATACAACACAAAATTATTTAATAAAGATAAATTTAAAGATGTGTTTCTAAAACAGCTAATTATATAATGCCCTGGAAATGGCTATTTTTGGAGAAAAGACAAATGTTAAGTTTTCCCATTTTTAAAAGTTTTCAGAATGACAGACAGACAAATGAACAGACAGACAGGCGGACAGACAATGATAACGATATGTCCCTGATCTTTCGATACATGGACAATTAAATTAATGAAACTGAAATAATATTTGATGGAAACGAAATTAACTTAAAAGAAGGCTGTCTAGCGGAGGTTAAGGCCATACACCTAATTCATAGGCCCAAAATGGTTAATGCGAGTCAAAGACAAAAATGGGTTAAAAATGCATTAAAACTGCTTCTCCAGACATCCAGTGTAAAAATACTCTAGGAGAAATCTGACCAGGAGGGGGTACATCCCCTCTTATGTTCTCCCCCATTTCGCCATTTCTTCAACACTTTTCAAGAGGTCTTAACCCTTTCCCAAACAAGACCTGATTTTGACGTCTCTAATAGAAAAGAAATGGGAAAACATTGAGGCAAAAGAAATAGGAAAACATTGAGGCAAAAGAAATGGGAAAACATTGAGGCAAAAGAAGAAACTGCTGATAACCAACAGTTTCTCCTTTGGCTTCAATCTTCAGGCTATATAACACACAATTTCATTCTTCTTTTAACATCAATTTTGTTGTCTGCAGCAGCTTTTAAATTGGACCTGCCTAAAATTTTGTCGTTTGGGAAAGGGTTAATGAGGGACCTGTAAACCCATTACCAGATGGCTAAATTTGAAACTAGTTAAAGATCAAAGATGTTTCAGATGACAATTTCAAGTGAATGTTATTTTAAATTCCATGGTCTCTTTGGGTAGAAAATATTGTGGAAATGAAGAAATTGCTTGTCACAAGCAATTTCTTCATTTTCCACAATGTTTTCCCAAACCTTTATCATTTGGATAGTCAAAAAGGTTCAATTTTGGAAATGGGTTAAACAATTATCGCTTAAAGTTCATCCATAGATGTTACTGGTCAGAATATTGATTAGAATCATTCAGAGCTTAATTCTGGTCAGATGATTTTCTAGGTAATGTATTGATTTCCGTTACTTAGATAATTACAGCTCGGGTACTTTTCTCTTTGTGTTTGAATAGTCTATTAGTAGGCACCTAGTACTTTATTGATTAACTTTTTCCAAACAAGGTAAGATTTTGACCCCTGTGAAGAAGTTCAAGAACACATCCCTAGTTCTAGAACAGTAAAATGTTGTTCTAGAACATTAAATGGTAGATCTAGAACTGTTTTAGAACAATTCTAGAAGTGCCATTTAATGTTCTAGAACATTCTAGAACAGTTCTAGAGCAGTTCTGGAAGTGCCATTTAATGTTCTAGAATGTTCTAAAACATTTCTTGAACTTAAATGAACTTTTTGCAGGGGTGATATTCCTATAGAAATGATCATGGAAAACCAGTGAAGCCAAAGAAGGAAAGTGTTGAATCTGATTACAAGCCTCAATAGTTTGTATGTAACAGCCATTCCACGAAAATTGACCCATTTACTGTAAATGCATGTCACCGACCTTCATTGCATTATTTAACACCTTTATCAGTTAGGTACAACTAAAAGCAAGATATCTTTTATCACGGGACATAATTTGCAATAAAGTAGTATGATTTTTAAGTTATTCAAACGATTTTATGAATGTGCTTGGTTGTGTTGAATATTGCAAAAACGTCAAAATGTTGATGTCGCCGCACAATTTTTTGTTCTAAACTACCGTCCAAATCAGCCGTTTTTTTACTTAGACTTTGTTCTCTTGGATATTATTTTCCCCAAACCCTACTACAACGACTAAATTAAGTATGATTCCATCATCATACATGAAATAGAATTTAAACATGTCTGTTTGTATGTCGCCAGATTTGCCTATGTGACCGTAACGAACTTTCAAAGGCATGAAAGAAAGTCAACTTTTCTCTCAATTTGCCGATTTTCAAACTATTTTGGTCCGAGAATGGCTTAGTTTAACTATCAAAACCCTAACATTTATTAATATCTTAGTATTTCTTAACTAAAGCAAAGAACATGGACAAATAGAATTTGTCGCATTTCGTTTACTATGCTTCCGTTACGTCCGTGTAGCCCACAATAATGAACGGGCATTCCTAAATCTGTCAAATTTTGACAGAGTGGTTGCCAAACTGTTGAAATAGAGGCGAGTTTCAAGTATAATCAAGAGTATAACATATTGAGAGACTTGAAAGTCCTTTGGTCGCTATGCTTCCGTTACGCATATTTTTCCGTAACGTACTTCAAAGGACGCCCTGAGTTAAACTAGCAGGAATATTTCAAAACAGTGAACAATATAATACACTGCAGTTATCAAAGATTCATTATATCGGCTACTGCAAGTAGAAAAATGGAGTGTTGAATGTGAAATTCGACGTGGAAGTATGTAAATATAGTATTATACAAATTCACTTCCAGATTAGCAATACAAAACTTCTTTATTTATGCTCGATTCTTTTTTAATTTGACGTGCAAAAGCTTGAATCTCAAACAAAAAACAAAGTAATGCGGGATTTACGTATCTACCTTTTTTGTTTTACGGTCAAAATAACTGTTACGGAGCATATATTATTTGATGGTAGCATGTCCTGGATATTAATGAGATTTATTTCGTTGATTAATTGGGTTTGCATATATCAAATGGAATTTTACATTTCCGTATAGTTAAATTTTGTCTAAATATAGCTTATTTTATCATGTTTTGCCATTTATGCTATAAGAAAATGTTACGGAAGCATATATTTGGGTATACAATTTGTGCGTAAATTACGATACATAAAACATTTTGATGGCAATTGATTATATTTAACTCAGAAAGTATATGAAGTAGGAATACTAACAAAGCCGCTTAATTGTGTTTATCTGTGAATTCACATAGTAATATTCCGTTACGAAATATAGACTCTTCGTTACGGAAGCATATACTATATTTTATGGAATATTGAGCATACACTGCCATCTGTGGGCGATAGATTAGCAAACATACCCCTTCAGGTTCTCTCTAAGCACGTTACACAACATGTTTGAAACAGTTTGTGGCTTCTCAAGTAGACAGACATGGTTACAGCAGCCTATTGATTATTGCAAGCGAAACAGAGAATGATCTAGGCCATAAAATATGCCCCTTTTGTTCCTAACGCCATTTCCATATTCTAATTCCACCATTAGACATTTTTCAGCTTTGTACTGGTTGTTCTTAGAAAACCTGCATACACCGCTTTTGTGGCAAATAAAAGAAGACACAAACGTTTTCCTTTTCAACTGGGCCAGACGATAATGTTAACAGGAATAATTTTCTGCAAACGTGGCTTGCAATTCTCTTGTCACAGTTCAGTCCCCAAGTTCCAGGAGCAGGTATGCAAGGTGTATTTTCCCTTCTTTTTTGTAATGCTGATATTGAAGTAACACACCCAAGGCTGTGTTGTTGCACATTCTCTTTAGTTTTCATTAATCCTGACATCTTTTTCCCGAAACTGAACCTAGATATTTGTATTGTCGGGTCTTGAATAGTGTGTGAAGATAGGGCTTCTCCATATTTCTTTTCCGAAGGCTTGTGTTTCCATTCTACTAGGTAATTGGCTAAGACAAATTACACCGCTCTCTCACCATTGGAATTACAAATACTGATCCTTTGACACAAGTTCACACGCTAAAAGCCTAAACATTGTGTCAATCATGGCCAATCCAATCAATCACCAGGGGGTATGACAGTCTAAGACGCTGTGATTTTAGATCAATCTTTGGATCTAGTCAAAGTGACTGTAACATCCCAACATTTATTCTACTCCCAGTTCGTTTGCTACATTTTTATTGTCAGAATCAACATTCATCTACTTTCAGGATTTGTCTACTTCGACTTGGTCTACAATATATCATACATTTTTCATTACTAGACCTACATGATTCATTTTAACTTTTATTTCAATATTTTTATATAAGTATATGCATTTTTCTTTTATTTCCTGTCAATAAATGGAATAATTATGCTTGACATCAAATTGTATCAAATGATTCATTTTTATTTTTTTCATTTTGTAATTCATATTTCAATTGTATTTTATGGAGTTATTTGTTAAAGATTTTTGAGAGCCATATTTTTATTTAGGGATATATGATTCGCATGAATAACCAATTTACTTTAAATAGTATGTGTTCTTATATACATGTAAATGATTTAATTAGAAATAAAAGAAATTCGGAAGAGAAGGGGACGAGTAATTGCACACATACCGTAAATTGTTCAATGTAACACCCCTTCAAATTGAAACATCTTTACAAATTTACACGACCAATGCACACATGTCTAATGTCTAGCACACCATCGAATCATATATTTCTAAATACCCCCCCCCCCCCCCCCCCAGAAATTCAAATCTTATAACATGTTCATAAATTAAGAAAAACAGCGCATTGTTTTAACAAAAAATAAGATATCATACTGAAATATAAAACAGGCGAATTTAGACGAAATGTAAACGATATACAAAACCTGAGTAGACAATGTGGCACTGGTTTTCAAAATAGACGAATTGGGAGTAGTTTTTGTTGGTTGGTTAGTTGTTGTAGATCAATCGAAATTGAATCCAGAAATTGTCCATGGTGGTACCCGGTTGACGACTTTGTGGTGCATATACAGACATATCCGTGCAGACTGTTTTGCCCGATGCTTACAATGTAATTGTTACTCTGAGTGTGATATTAAAGAATAGCAAAGGTACCAGTTCGGCAATTTTGCAAATGAGATTAATAGTTTAAGTGTACTAAAAGAAACGTCTATTGATTCATTCGTATTATTGAATTTAGTATTTGTTTTATACCAATTTATTGTTTATTTTTTGTAAGAACCTTTACGTTTAGCGTTTAAAGTTCTTTGAAAGAAATGACACAAATGGTAATAAGGTTATGGAAATTTTCTATTTTCCGTAACACAAGGGCCATTTTTTCCACGATCATACATACTAAGAAATAAAAGCTCGAGAGCCAGATGCACTTGAAAACATAATCTGAAGTGGCATTACTATCGGAATATTTACTTTCACCTTTACTTTGCAAGATGGCTTCAAAAAGAATACAAACCATCACAAACACTTTTTAAATGCTCGAATATTGCGTTAAACAATGAAATACTCGTTTTGATATCACCACATAGGGTTACAGCTGAATTGTTATCATTTTGTCCTTGTAAGTTGTGCAAATGGTTGATGATGGTCAAAAAAACAATCTTTTTGATGTTGGGTTATAACATTGGCCACAGCTCACGCTATATGTATCTCGAGTTGCTTTATATGCTCCGTAACAGCTAGGTTATAGTGGTATATTTGAAAATGCGATAACTCAGCAGGACTTAAAATGTTATGGGTAAAATTTTAACCATACATTGTAGACATGTGACACTTTATTTTAACATAAAAATTGTGCTCATGCAGAAAAGTTCATTTTTCAACATTTTCGTTTTTGTAAATGAGTCAATTTTCGTGGAATGGCTGGTAAGATTGTACAAAAAATATTGTGACAAAAAACTTGTTTTGTTTCCCACTATTCTACCATATTCAAAGAGCATTGAGTTCAAAATGGTGTCTGCAACATCTTTCAATTTGAATCAGTCTAAAAATTTGTTGTCTGGTAATGGGTAACAGGTTAAGGACTCCCGGAAGGTCACTTCTAGTGTGTCAGGTCATAGTTGTACATAGATGAGATATACCCTTGCAGCACACACAAAAATAATATGAGCAAATTTTAACCAGAAGGGATAAGAAAGGTTATGCTCTCATAATAAGTTGTGCAGACATACAGCCAAATGAAAGGACAGAAGAACACAGACAGCACTCAATCAAATGTCCTATGCCCAGCGGCGGATCCAGGATTTTGGTGAAGGGCTTCGAAAATAAAAAAAGGGGGGGGGAGGTTCATTTTCTTAGTACAGTATTACATAATTATGACTGAATATCTGCATGCAAATGAAGTAGCTAGCATACAGAGGAGGGTTCGTTTGAACTCCCGAACCCCTGTTGATCCGCCACTGATGTCCTTATTGAATCTATACCCATCAGTCTTGAAGAGTATGTAAGGTTCATTAACCCTTTCCCAAACAAGACCTGATTTTGACTAATAGAAAAGGCTTAATTGGGAAAACATTGAAACAAAAGAAGAAACTGCTGATAACCAGCAGTTTCTCCTTTTGTCTCAATATTTTCTGTGCCATATTTCACACAAATCCTATCTATAATAACATCCGTTTTGTCATTTGTAGAAGTTTTTTAAGTGGATCACCCTAAAATTTGGTGGTTTGGGAAAGGGTTAAGACGTCATGCACGCTATTGGGGAACTTTTCAAAAAACGCTACCCTCTGCGATTCATAACTGAATTTTGCAAGAACCGTTTTCTTCCTAAAACTTTGTTATATGTCAAAATAACCGTAAAACCATGATCCTTTTCAATGACATACTCTTCTCAGGTTGTTATAGTGTATAAATTTGCTAGAACGACTTTTTGTTCGTAAATTCGGCGAAAAAACGTGTGTAACATGTAACATAAATTTTCAACGGCGACAGATATTTATAAACAACTTTGCGATTAAGTAACGTCAAACACATTGAAAAAAATATTATATGACAGTGGAAATGCTGTAGAATGTTTTGCCGAACGGAAATCAAATTTCGATGTCGATTACGCAAATAAGCCCAGTTTGTTCACCAAAAATCGCAGTGTAACAATTAGAATTACGTCGCAGAAAAAATGAGAATTTCGTTTCATATTTTGTGAATTAATGGCTGAAATGCAACAAAACTTGATACAAGAAATATTATTTTTCTCTATTTCTATACTATATACAAGAAAATTAGTTAGCATAATAAACGAAGCATTAATGATATAAAATGCGTGTGGACAGAAATTGTTTCAGGTCGTTGAAAACTCTACTTTTTTACTCTTTAGAGTTTAACAAATACCGGTTCCCTTATTCATACAACAATTTAATTTCAATATGGAAATATTATTTTTTTCTTGTTTGTCATATATCAAAATTTCAATGCAAAATAATAAAACGTAAAAAAGATGTTCAAATTTGTTCGTGTGGACAGAAATTTTATAAACGTAAACTTTTTTTAATTGGCGTAGCATTAAAAGTATCTATTTGGCGCATTTTAAGACAAAAATAAAACGAATCAAAGTGGCGTTAAAGCTTATAAGTGCAAAAGACAGAAATAGTTGAGACTTTCTTAAACATGGTCTTGTCTTTTTAAATCACATTAGTTTGTAAAGAGAGTAAGCATTAAAAGCACAACACAACCGTCTACGTAAGAACTTCAACGTTCCGCAATTATTAAAATAATGACGTTCGCTAGTTTGATGTTACATTTAGTTCCCCAATACTGTGTGCGACGTCTTAAAGGATTTATCAAAATTTTTCTCAAATGTGGCAAGGGAACACCTAGATGTAATGTTGTAGCCACAAACTTGATGATGGGTACTGGTATTGATATAAATCTTTCGGTTACATAATGGCAACTATAAGACAACCCTCCCACACCCTCCCGGTTTGCCGCCCTTAACCCTTTCCCAAACGACAAAATTTCAGGGTAGTCTGATTTGAAAGCCGCTGCAGGCGACAAAATGGAAGATGGTAAAGATAAGATTTGTGTGCAAAACAGTGCAGAAAATATTGAGACAAAAGGAGGAACTGCTGATTATCAGCAGTTTCTTCTTTTGGCTCAATGTTTCCCAAACACATTCTATGAGAGCCGTCAAAACCAGGTCTTTTTGGGAAAGGTTTAAGTCAAACCACACATGTTGTGCACCACCATCACCGCCATTTGTTTCAACTTTACCTCGGCCCAACCTCCTACGAAATAATTTTGGATCCGCAGCTGTAAATGACGCACCAAGGCTTAGTTCAATTATTCAATACTACCATAACTGCATAATTTTGAGCATTTCAGTGGCAGATCCAGGGGCACTGTTCAGGGTGTTCATACAACCCCTGCCCTTCCCTTGGCGGATCTAGGATTTCTGTGAGGCCCGAGGAATTCGAATATACAAATGGGGGGGATTCGTTTTTCTGTTCTTACATAATTTAGTCTCAATTTCTGCATGATAATGAAATAATCAGGGAACAGAGTGGAGGTTTGTTTGAAATTCAGTCAAAATTGCAGGAAAACGAACACCCCTTTTTGTATAATTGAACAATTCTCAAAGAAATCCTGTATCCATAGCAGGGGGGGGGAGGGGTCAAACAAAGCTACTCTTTGATTCTTTCAAACCATCCTAGATCCCCAAATGTTCTTTGCCCATATTTTTTTGATATTCATTCGAGACTAGATTGCTTTTTCAGCAGTTTAAAGCGTTGGTCCCTTTTGGTTTAGAATTATACTTTGCAGAAAAAGAAGAATAGGGTCTAAATCAATATTGAAAATTATCTTATTCTTTTCTTTCAAGGTATAATCTTAATTAAACACAACAATCTTTACATCAGTTTAAATTTTAAGCTAATGTAGAAATTGCTATGTTAATGATTAAATTTTGATAGCATTTTGATTAAAATTTGTCGTCTACATTTTCCCCCAATTTGGACCAGTCTAGACTTTGTTGTTTGGTAAAGGTCAACATTCAAGTTGTTGGGTTTTATGATATTTCTGCATTAACCTCAGGCCCGTAGGAACATGGAGCTAGGGGCGGCAAAGCCCCCCCCCCCCCCCCCCCCAAGTTGGCCAAAAATGACAAATTTTCCTTTTTTCACACTGAAAATTTGGGAAAATCCAAATAAGCCCCCCCATTATTCAGACACAGAAGCTTTAGCCCCCCTCCCCCCCCTATAAAATTGCTTCCTACGGGCCTGAACACATTTAGATCTACAAACATCAAAATTTTAGGGCGGTTCAATTTTAAAGGTGTTGCAGAGGACTAAATTTTTATATGTTATTTCAGGTAGAATTTTTTAATATCATAGAACGCACTGAAAACATAGAGGCAAAAGGAGAAAATACTGATAATCAGCATTTTCTTCTTTTGTCTCAATGTTTTCCTAAGCCATTTCTGTCAAGTACAGTACGCTAACACCAGGTCTTGTTTGGGAAATGGTTGTTTGATCAAAAAATATTTTTGTCGTTTGCATCAAAATTGCAAGTGACAAATAAACACGAAAACTGATTCAATTAGTAAAATCTCACCGTATTTTTCCTTCTTTTCATCAATGTTACTTTCATCGTCAACTTCGTTTCCTCCGCACATTTTCGAAAATATTCACGTTTAAATTCCAGTAAACAATTCAAGTCACTTGTTTTCTTTTTTTTAATCGACGTTAATCCTGTCAATATCTCGTTTGGCCTACATGAAATAAATTTATCGATAGCAGAAGAATTATTATCGGTTTTCCAATCAAATTGCGTTTCGATATCACGTGACAGCGGTAAACCATGGTCATGTGACCAAAAAGCGTCCATGTTGCTAGGGACGACCAGGTGCGAGTGCGATGAAGCGTGAAATGGTTCCTATTCTTTTACGTCATGATTTTAGTGTGAATAATATTCCGTCTGCAACTCTTTTCAAAACGTATCAAATTCCTTGTGTAAATAACCAATCGACTGGGATCGAATTTAGGCCTACTCTTTCTCAAACGACGATCAATTATGAATAAAAATTGGTCTCGGGTATCGAGAACAATTTAACCTTATTAACCCATTACTACACATTGACTCTTTCTGACTCCCCAAAAGACCAAGTCTTAGGAAAACATTGTTGAAAATGAAGAAATTGCTTGTGACAAGCAATTTCTCCATTTCCCACAATGT
This sequence comes from Fragum sueziense, assembly GCA_963680895.1. Lineage (NCBI taxonomy): Eukaryota > Metazoa > Mollusca > Bivalvia > Cardiida > Cardiidae > Fragum > Fragum sueziense. The sequence goes on along the minus strand of OY804605.1, from coordinate 14,842,012 downwards.
TTTCTACAACAAAAGACCGAAAAACACTTAAAATGACATTTCAGAATTTTTTGTCATAAATATTACTTTTATTTTTATCTGAAAGAGCATATTTCCTTATGAAAATTCTGAAAATTTCAAGCCAAAATATTGCGCCGTTTACGAAAAATTTATATTTTTGTTTTAAAATTGAACAAATTGTTGTGGACAACAGTTCGGATTTATGTGCAATTTATCGATTATGTCTCAACTTTAAATGCGTGTATCTCGCTTACTCACTGTGATGTAAGTTGTACGTTAGGTTTGTGTAGTCATTCAAAGATGGCGACAACAATACAGCATGATAGGTAGGTGTCTTAGTTTTTCATTGATAAATTTCTTAAACGGTCGTATCTTGCCTTGATACTGATATCATTATACAGGGGAAATGTATACCTATCAACGGTTCTATATATCAAAGTACCAGTGTTGTCCTATCGTACTCAGTCGTTGTGCAAAGACAGCCCAACACGGAAAACTTTTTTCGAAGCGAGAAAGTTGCCCTTTTAAGGATGATTACATAGTAATCAGCGAACTAGGGAACAAACTATTGCTCTTACTTGGATGTCTTTAACATGCTCTTTTCTATGGTTACTGTTATTTTACACAAAAATGTCTAGAATGACCACAAACACCGTGTTTATTAAATGGCCAGACAACGGTGTAGTCAGAGTGAAAATATGCAGACACAACGGTGCAGTTTCTGTGTTTTATGTACGGTGTGGTTATATTTTCATAACAAATTGTGAACGGTGTAGACATAATGCAATTGTGAACGGTGTAGACTTGAAGTAATACAGAACTTATCATTTCTGGAATGATAATATTTTTATGTTTAATGATAGCGTTTTCACGGCTGAGAATCATGTTTTACAATTACTACCGAAATTCTTCAACAATTATGTTAATAATTTTTTATGTGACTGACTTGTAAATGCTTTGCAGCAAAGAAGGTGACAATATGTCTACAAAATATACTTTAATCAAAATATATCAGAATCTAGTTTCCTTACTATTTGTCAAAGCAATTCCGTAAGGGTCAAATAGTAGAAATTACCAAGAATCTGCTGGCGTCCGTTTTATTTTTTTTCTTTATTTTCAGTTCCGTGCTGTTCACCTATTACTACTGTCATTTCGAAGGGAGTTTCGAAAATGTTGTGAAGCATTCGGAACAGGACCATTCCAGTCAGATATTAAAAGTGCGCAGGGCGGGGGAGATCAATGATCAGACAGGTCAAAAAGATTTGAAAACTCTGAACTTTAGTATTATTCCTGATATTATCAAGAAGTCAGACTAGGACATCATCCCCATTTGCAAGCATAGAATACACAAGATAGACCTCATCGATGTAGAAAAAAGGATTTTGGAGTTAACAAGATTCTTTCTATCGATGATATCCTTGGTTTTGAATGCATGAGTCCTGAACATAAAAAATGACGAAGTTCAACACCCCATAAAGTCGTTCAAAAAGCCCCGACCTTATTCCTGATATTTCCATTGGACGTGCTAAAACAGATGAAACGGATAGGGTCTCTTCTCTTTCCCCACGAGAACATGAAAACAATGGCTGAAATGAACAGTTCGTTCCCAGATGTGATTAAGTCATTGAGAAGCGTTGATCAACTTGGTATTTGTTTATTTTGGTCAATGAAGGTCGGCTCTCGATGGAAAACATTGCATTTCATTTATTTATGGATGTGTGTAAGTTACACTGTCTTGGTAGTACTTCAATGCGTTTTACTCCAATAGTCAAACGGTTTTGGCGAATAGAATATTGTCTTTTTCATTGCAAATGGTTACACTTTATGAGTGAGCCCAAAAAATCTTGGTCAGAAAAATGTCAGTCCTGAAGAAGAAGTTCATTACGTATGAAATTCCAAAATGAATTTTGCAGTTCCAGAATTCTATTTTCAAGACTTATTTACTTAAGTCGAACAAGACGAAAAAAAAAGGCCCAAATGTTTATGACACAAATTTATAATTTTTTATAATGTTTTGTTATTTATAATTTATGTTTTGTTGATTGAATCCTTTATTTTGGGTAAAATCAGACTTTTCAATGAGGGGTCAATTTGAAAACAAGATACATTTCGATCAATAATTATCATACTCCATGAGTTGAAATCATTTCATTAATTACAACAATTGATTGTAATAACCAATTAAAACAGTTACAAAGAAAAATCCAAAGCCAGAGCCGAAATTTCGAATCTACAAATCAAATGAACGGATGAACAAGAAATTTGCCGTTGCACTTAACATGGCTTCAAAATGACGGTTATCGTATGTCTTATTTGATATTTTGTGATGGTATTCCTTTTGATTATCATTTCCGTCAGATGTTTATTCAATCACAAATAACAAAAATGTCTCCCGAAAATTAAATCAAACATACATTGAACTGTTTAAGGCTTAGGAGAATGAAGAAAAGAGAAAACATATTTTCTTAACTTTTGTTTTCATTTACTTTGAGGATGGCGGCATTTTCATCTGAGTTTTCTAAGACCAAAGTATTTGAGGGAGATAAAACAGATGATCTGCTATCTGTTAGAGCTAGTTCGCCCTATACAACATACCAAGTCTACACCGTTCACAATTTGTTGTGAAAATAATAACTACACCGTACAGATAACACAGAAAGTGCACCGTTGTGTCTGCATATTTTCACTGGGACTACACCGTTGTTTGGCCATTTAGTAAACACAGCGTTTGTGGTCCTTCTAGACATTTGTGTGTAAAATAACGGTAACCATAGAAAAGAGCATGTTAAAAACATCCAAGTTAGAGCAATAGTTTGTTCCCTAGTTCGCTGTTTACTATGTAATCGTCCTTAAAAGGGCAACTTTCTCGCTTCAAAAAAAGTTTTCCGTGTTGGGCTGTCTTTGCACAACGACTGAGTACGATAGGACAACACTGGTACTTGGCTATATAGCACCGTGAATAGGTATACATTTCTCCTGTACAATGATATCAGTATCAAGACAAGATACGGCCATTTAAGGAAATTATCGACGAAAAACTAAGACACCTACCTCTAACGATTTCCCCCCGACGCCATCTTTGATTGACCACTCAAAACTTCCGTACAAACTACACAAATCTAACGTACAACTTACAACACAGTGTTACTGGCAACAACTTAAAAAAACTAATAGTATTTATACTCATTAGAATACCCAATCTTGGCATCAAGACATACTTTAAAAAATTGAAATCGGAATGAAATGTCCCTTTAATTTCTCTCACGTTGAATTGTCGTCCCCAACAAATTGGAAAAGTCTGAATGAAAGTCCGTTTGGGAAAGGGTTACCCTTTCCCAAAACACAAAATTTTAGGGATATCCTATTTGACAGCTGATGCAAAGGACAAAATGGGAGTTGATAAACATGGTGTTTTTGCACGACGTCGTGGGCCTACATGTGGAAAATATTGAGACCAAAGGAGAAAATGCTAATCATCAGCATTTTCCTCTTTTGTCTCGATATTTTTCTAATCCTTTTTCTTACGGGGGTGTCAAAACAAGGTCTTGTTTTGGAAAGGGTTAGGCGAAGCCGTCCCCAAACTGCGACTCCTTTTGATACGGATTTGCAAAACATTGTAGATAATAAAGAAATTGTTTCTGACAAGTAAATTCTTCATTTCTCACAATACTTTAAACCCAGATCGAGAGACCATTTTAAACTTTAGAGTTTCATTCACTTGAATTTGTCGCCTGCAACATCTTTGAACTTATATTGTCATGAAAGACTAGATTCTAGTCGCTGAAGGGGGTTTCGTGGTATATTATAGCCTACCCCGAGAAAATTTGGAAAATTGGTGCGAGTTAACTAGTTGCCTTAACGGGTTTGTTTTCACATTTTTTTTCTCAGAAAGGTATTCTTTCTTGAAAAAAGTATTTTGAAACCACGACTTCCAGGCCTCTGCTTAGGAACGCTGAGCTGCTAATTTCAAAACATGCAACAAAAGTCATTTAATTATCTCTCTATTTAAAAATTTAAAACCCCATGATTTGTTGTCCCGGGGATAATATTTACAATAATGGAACATATGGGGTTTTAAATCCGTCGACATCCTAGCCAATACACAAGATAGAAAGCTAAGATTTGGCATAGATGCAATTTAAAGGCCATATTTTTATAATACATATCTATTTTATACTAAGTTCTCGGAAAATTTGCATGATTTTAAGTGCCATTCCCCCTTTAACCATTTCCCAAACAAGACCTGGTTTGGACGTCCCTCGTGGAAAAAATGCATTGGAAAACATTGAGACAAAAGAAGAAATGCTGAAGATCAGCATTTTCTCCATTTGTCTCTATATTTGCTTTGTCGTATTTCACACAAATCCCTTTCCAACATCGGAAACCGATGGAACCGATGGCTATGCACATCAAGGGCGGATCCAGGATTTTTTTCCATGGAGGTCTAAGCCGAAGATGTTTTTCCAGGGGGGGGGGGGGGGGGGGGGTCCAAGCCCAAATTATGGCTTAAAATTCAGTAAATATGTAACGTTACACTAAATTATATAGTCAAAATTTAATTTTCGGCCAATGCCGGGGGGGGGGGGGGGTCCGGACCCCCCGACCCCCCCTCTAGATCCGCCCATGCACATAGGAACCAGACCCGTAGGGACAGCGGGTGGGGCTAGGTTCCCTTATTGTTAGCTTAAAATTCCGAATTTTCCTTATTTTATCCTGAAAATTTGAACAAAATCCAATTTAGCCCTTCCATTATTCAGACTCTGGCCCGAACAGGGGTTAGAGCCCCCAATATGAAATTGTTTCCTACGGGCCTAGGTACCGTTTGATCTACAATATATGCATATTAGATATATACTACTCAAAACTTATAAGTACACCGACTATATCATAAAGCATATCTCTGGACAGGCATAACATATCTGAACCAAATTTGACACAACTTCACTTTAACCATATTACCATCAAATATGGAATTTTCATAAACTTCGCAAGAACCTAAATTGAACAAGAAGCGGCTAACGGAGACCACTGTTGGTAGCAAAAGTCACAAAGTCAAAATTTTGTGTGTTCCTTGTTCGCTCACACAAAAGCATGGTATCAGGAACGCATAAACATTTTGTAATTCCTGAAATATGCTGCAGGGATGTCTTCTCAATATTTTAGCAGTCGATGTAAGAACATCTACCCTTGCTACGCATGTGCCAGATCATCATCATACTGGACAGTAAATGATTAGTCTGTAAAACACTGTTTCACTATCAGCAAATTTAATGTGTCCTTTGCAACTAAATATTGGTATGTTAATTGTGAGGTCATGTTTTATGCGTCTTTTACATCTTGCCATGATGAATTGAGCCATTATCGGATAGTTCGGACACTGAAAGGTCTCTCTTGAACGCAAAATGTATCCCTTTCTGTAAAAGCCACTGGACACTTCAGCTGTCGTAGGCGAGACAAAACAATATTACGGTCCTAATTCCGGTTTGAATTCCTATCACGTGGTTGTCTTAGTAGGTTGACAGCACTTCCGGTTTGTCTGTTCTCGGCCACAAGTTGGGTGATAGCAGTTGCATGTACATTTATGATACGGGTTGCATTTCTCTAGAAAAATGGCACGAATGTAACAAAAATGTTGATGTTAAACAGTTATGAACGATATTTTGAATTAAAGTTGTATAGAACGACTGGAAATGTGGATATAAAATTATTACCTACGCTTTAATTGCACCACCTTGTCAAACACCCATTGTTATTGGTTGTTGTTGTAGAGATTTCCGACGCATTTTATGTTTTTATGTTTGGCACGTCAATCCATAAAACAATGAATTTTAAATTAAGCACATGGGATTCGTGTATTAAACGCAGGAGGTATATTTAAATTTTCTTTAATCGACCGGAAGTTACCATTTTGCACGATAATTTTGCAAAATGAAAATGATATCCGTCAAGTAATACAGTTAGGGAATTAAAAACAATATCGACCTTTGATATTCCTTTATCGGGGAAAATTTTGCGCACAATAGAAAACGGAGTACTTATAAGTTTGGTTAACACTGTGTTGTAAGTTGTACGTTAGGTTTGTGCAGTCATTCAAAGATGGCGACAACGATACAGTATGAGAGGTAGGTGTCATAGTTTTTCATTGATAAATTTCTTAAACGGTCGTGCCTTGCCTTGATACTGATATCATTATACAGGGGAAATGTATACCTATCAACGATTCTATATATCAAATTACCAGTATTGTCCTATCGTACTCAGTCGTTGTGCAAAGACAGCCCAACACGGAAGAAATTTTTCGAAGCGAGAAAGTTGCCCTTTTAAGGATGATTACATAGTAATCCGCGAACTAGGGAACAAACTATTGCTCTAATTTGGATGTTTTAAACATGCTCTTTTCTATGGTTACCGTTATTTTACACAAAAATGTCCAGAATGTCCACAAACACCGTGTTTACTAAATGGCCAAACAACGGTGTAGTCCCAGTGAAAATATGCAGACACAACGGTGCAGTTTCTGTGTTTTATGTACGGTGTGGTTATATTTTCATAACAAATTGTGAACGGTGTAGACATAATGCAATAGTGAACGGTGTAGACTTGAAGCAATACAGAACGTATTATTTCTCGAATGATGATATATTAATGTTTAATGATAACGTTTTCACGGCTGAGAATCATGTTTTACAATTACTACCGAAATTTTTCAATAATTATGTAGATATGTGACTGACTTGTAACTGCTTTGCAGCAAAGGTGACAATATGTCTACAAAATATACTTTAATCAGAATATAGAAAGAATCTAGAGTCTGCCGGCGTCTGTTTTCTTTTTTCTTTTTTTTTCAGTTCCATGCTGTTGAGTTGTTACTATTGTCATTTCGAAGGAAGTTTCGAAAAGGTTGTGAAGCATTCGGAACAGGACCATTCCAGCCAGATATTAAAAGTGCGCAGGAGGGAGATCAATGATCAGACACATCAAACAGGTTTGAAAACTCTGAACTTCAGTATAATTCCGAATATTATCAAGAAGTCAGAATAGGACGTCATCCCCATTTGCGAGCATAGAATACAGAAGATAGACCTCATCAACGTAGAAAAAAGGATTTTGGGGTTAACAATCTTTCTATCGATGATATCCCGGATTTTAAATGCATGAGTCCAGTACATAAAAAATTACGAAGTTCAACACCCCATAAATTCGTCCAAAAAGCTCCGACCTTAATTCCTGATAATTCCATTGGACGTAGGCTACTGAAACAGATGATACGGATAGGACTCTTCTCTTTCCCCACGAGACATAAAAACACTGGCTGAAATGAACAGTTTGTTCCCAGATGTGATTAAGTCATTGAGAAGCGTTGATAAACTTGGTAATTGTTTATCTTGGTCAATGAAGGTCGGTTATCGATGGAAAACATTGCATTTTATTTATTTATGGATGTAAGTTCTACTCTCTTGGAAGTACTTCAATGCGTTTTACTCCAATAGTCAAATGGTTTTGGCGAATAGAATATTGTCTTTTTCATTGCAAATGGTTACATTTTATGAGTGGGCCCAAAAAATCTTGGTCAGGAAATTGTCAATCCTGAAGAAGAGGTTAATTAGGTATGAAAATTCCTAAATGAATTTTGCAGTTCCGTAATTCTATTTTCAAGACTTAATTACTTTAAGTCGAACAAGACGAAAAAAGGCCCAAATGTTTATGAAACAAATTTATAATTTATGTTTTGTTATTTATATTTTTTGTTGATGGAATCCTTTATTTTTGATAAAATCAGACTTTTCAATGAGGGGTCAATTTGAAAACTAGATACATGTCGATCAATAATTATCATACTCATTGAGTTGAAATCATTTCATTAATCACAAGAATTGATTGTAATAACCAATTAAAACAGTTACAAAGAAAAAATCAAAGCCAGAACCGAAATTTTGAATCTACAAATCAAATGAACGGATGAACAAGAAACTGGCCATTGCACCCACATCTTAGGGTAAGTCACTAAACATGGCTCTAAAATGACTGTTATCGTATGACTTGTTTAATATTTTGTGATGGTATTCCTTGTGATTATCATGTCCGGCAGATGTTTTTTTTTTTCAATAACAAATAACAAAAAAATGTCTTCTGAAAATCAAATTAAATATATATTGAACTGTTTTAGGCTTATGTGAATGAACAAAAGAGAAAACGGCATATTTCCTTAACTTTTGTTTTCGTTTACTTTGAGGATGTCGGCGTTTTTATCAAGGGAAAGAACTGCGTTTTAAAGACCAAAGTATTTGAGGGAGATAAATCAGATGTGCAGATGATCTGCTAGCGGTTAGAGCCAGTTCGCCCTATACAACATACCAAGTCTACACCGTTCACTACTTGTTGTGAAAATAATAACTACACCGTACATAAAACACAGAAACTGCACCGTTGTGTCTGCATATTTTCACTGGGACTACACCGTTGTTTGGCCATTTAGTAAACACAGCGTTTGTGGTCATTCTGGACATTTTTGTATAAAATAACGGTAACCATTGAAAAGAGCATGTTAAAAACATCCAAGTTAGAGCAATAGTTTGTTCCCTAGTTCGCTGTGTACTATGTAATCATCCTTAAAAGGGCAACTTTCTCGCTTCGAAAAAAGTTTTCCGTGTTGGGCTGTCTTTGCACAACGACTGAGTACGATAGGACAACACTGGTACTTGGCTATATAGCACCGTTAATTGGTATACATTTCTCTTGTACGATGATATCAGTATCAAGACAAGATACGGCCATTTAAGAAAATCATCGACGAAAAACTAAGACACCCACCTCTAACGATTTTCCACGGACGCCATCTTTGATTGACCACTCAAAACTTCCGTACAAACTACACAAATCTAACGTACAACTTACAACACAGTGGTTAAGTGTACTTTGAAATTGTTGAAGGTGGTCCGTAGCTTTCAACGAAAACCACGTAACTTCAGGTTGTTTAAACTGCAATTACGAGATTTTCATTGAAAATCTCCAACTTTTTTTTCAAAACAATACATGGTTTTATATTCCTGACAGACCAGCCCAATAGGAAGCTTGACAAGACATTGGAGCGAAAGGAGAAGACTATGATCATCAGGTTTTCTTCTTTTCCTTTCCCAAGCGGCACAATTTAACCCTTTCCCACACATTGACGCTTTTGGACGCCCCACAAAATAAAGGTTTTGGAAAACATTGTGGAAAATGAAGAAGTTGCTTGTGACAAGCAATTTCTTCATTTTCCACAATATTTTCTACAAAAAAGACCAAAAAATGTAAATGTTCATTCAGTTTTAATTGTCGTCTGCGTAAACATCTTTGAATTGGGACCAGTCCAAAATTTTGCCGTCTGGTAATGGGTTAAAGCTGCTGCAGACGACAAGATGAATTAAACTAAAAGTGAAATTTGTGAATAATATTGCACAGAAAACATTGAGACACAAGCAGAAACTGTTGGTGTACTCTGTAGAGTTGAATTTTTACCGGTTATGGTCAAAGGGAAGCAATACATGGTTCTCTCAACAAGAGTTGCGCACCTTTAACCATACATGGCATTTCATGCAACGTTCAAGATTCAAAATCGTGACACTGAGTTCGTTCTGTTCTCAAGCGACGAATCTTTACTCTGGACGAACTACACGGAGAACGATATTGCGGGCATTGAGATGAGTATCATCTAAAATAATCAAACTTAAAATATTGAGACAAAAGGCGAAAATGCTGGTTATAATTATAATTCATGTTAATATGCATGTTTAGTACTTAATGCAATAAAATAATTCATTGATTTTGCCTCAATATTTGTTCTCACTTTTCTTCAGGGGCATCAAAACAAAATCTTGTTTGTGAAAGGGCTGACACGTAAAATAGTAAAACAATCCAGATCTAAGAAAATTACTTTAGTAAGAAGAGTTTCGATCTTTGCCAGTCTGAGCAGACTGAATGGGGTCATTATTTTTCACACCTCCCAAAAGCCACCTTGAGCGTGACAGGTCACAAATGCAATACTTTTTGAAATCATAGTGAATGTGTTATTTTTTGAAATTGTAAAACATTGCAAATTTTGTATGACAAGCTCGAAGGATCTTTCGTCTAACAAAATTGTCTATGTCTATGATTGTGAAATCTCCGCCTATAAGTACAATCTGATCAGGAGCAAATCCCGTTTTATCCTTTCCCAAGCGACAGAATTTTATGGCTGCCCAATTTGAAAGCAGCTGCAGACGACAAAATGAGTGCTAATAAAGAAATAATGTGTGTTCAATATAGCTCAGAAAATATTGAGACAGAAGCAGAAACTGTTGGTTATCAGCAGTTTCTTCTTTTGTCTCAATGTTTTCCAATCCCTTTCTTTTACGAACGTCAAAACCAGGTCGTGTTTGGGAACGGGTTATAAAATTATTGTTCTTGATCTATTTTTGTTTCAAATAACATCTATAAGACAGCTTTTCTCATATCGACATTTAAATATCGATTAACGACAGCTGTTAAAATGTTGGTAAAGGGTTAACACTTTCAAAAACACAAAAAATGGACTGATCAAATTTGAAATCTACTGCAGAAAATTATATGGATGCTTTATATGAAGATATGTTTTATGTACAATATAGCACAGATACACATAAGATTGGGGGGGGGGGGGTAAAATAAGAAATTGCTAGTTACAAACATTACTCCTTTTGCCTCAGTGATATTTTGAACTTTTTGTGTCAATGTAGTACTATAGGGGACAATTTTATCCAGTTCACCAAGACGTACTTTCGGACAAACAAATAGTATTCCATGGGTGCTGTCATAAAATCTCATAAGGTCTACGGTTTGATTCAAGCCGTAGTTTCGAGATTTTATAACACTACCGATTGTTTATTAAAACATAACGGCTAAACACAGTCTATTTTTAGCACAAAATTCATTGCCATTCAGTGCTTATATAGGAAAGGGTGAGATGTTCGAAAAAGGGTTAATTTTAACCATTTATTAACCTCATTGATTCGTTTAACCCTTTCCCAAGTAGCTAAGTTTTATGGAGGTCCATTTCAAAAGCTGCTGCAGACTGCATAACGGATGTTGATAAAGACTGAATGGGTGTAAGAAATAACAAAGAAAATATTGAGGCAACAGAAGAAAATGCTGATTATCAGCATTTTCTTCTTTTACCTCAATGTTTTCCGAAGACTCTTCTATTAGAGACGCTTATACCAGGTTTTGTTTGGGAAATGGGTTTATCTTTTGTTCTGGCATTGAATTGGATTTAGGCTTCCATGTTTAAAAATTTAAGACGGATATTATCTTTTAAACTTTGTTTTCGTGCCGTTTTATAAAAAAAACACCTCTGAACCACTCGACAATGTTTTCGCACATTAGAATGAGTAGGCCTACATTGAATTTCGTAGCGTTTCGTTCAACAATTATTATTAATCAACTTGGATGTTGCGATTTATTGGGACCGCGAAATAACTAGTTAATGTAGATAGGACAAATGACAACATTAGAAAAGATGAAACGGATTAAGATAGCTGTTTTGGGTATGTAGATACTTTTAATACGCCCGAAGGGTCGTATTATGTTATGGCCCCGCTCGTCCGTCTGTCTGTCTATCCGTCCGTCTGTCCATCCGTACGTCGTCTGTCTGTCTGTCGTTAGCAATTTCTTGTGTGCGCAACTCCTCCTACAGTTTTGATCAGAATTTGATCAACCTTGCCACAATGAATCTCCATGGTGTCTAGTTGTGCACATCGCTTACGGAACTTAGATAACTGTTTTCGTTCTTGAATTATCTGCCCTTGAATTTAAGGAAAAATGTCCATTTTCTCCTGTGTGCAACTCATACAGTTTCAAGCAGAATTTAATCAAACTAGCCACAATGAATTTGTATGGTGTCTTGTTGTGCAAACAAAATTATGATATCTTTTCATGTTTGAATTATCTACTCTTGAATTGAAAAAAAATGGCCAATTTTACTGACAATTAAGCCCCTCTCGGGCGTATATGCGCCGCTCTGCGAAGCTCTTGTTTGTATTACATGTATATTCTCCAAAAGGACAAAGTTTTAGGGCAGTCCAAAATTTTACAAAGCTGCTGTAGACGACAAAAATGACAATGATAAATATATGATTTGTGGTCAATATAGGAAGGAAAATATTGAGGCAATATAATACATACAAAATTGGGACAAAAGGAGAAAAATGGTGGTTATCGGCATTTTCTTCTTTTGCCTGAATGCTTTCTCAACCACTTTTTATGGGACGCCTTCTTATTTGGTAAAGAATTTTAAACCATTCTTTCAATATTTGTTTAATTAATATTTCTTTCAGTTGTGGGACTAAGCTTGACCATTATAGCCACATCTTTCTTTTACCACGATGATTTCACAAGCCATAGATGGAGCGGGTCTGATACAAAGATGCACTCACAAACACTTAGAGCTGGAAACGTTTCATCCGAGAGACGGAGCATAACAAAGGTTTGTTTTAACCCATTACCAAACGACAACATTTCGGAGCGGTCCAAATTGAAAGACCATGCAGACGACAATTTAAAGTGAATGGAATTTTATTTTTTAGTTCTTTTTGGATGGAAAAAGTTGGAATTTTATTTTTTAGGTCTTTTTGGATGGAAAAAGTTGTGGGAAATGAAGAAATTGCTTGACACAAGCAATTTCTTCATTTTCCACGACGTTTTCCGTTGCCATTATTTTTTGGGGAGTTAAGAAGAGTCATTCTGTGGTAATGGGTTATAACACAGGATAAATGACCTGGCAGAGCATTTTTAATTGACTGATAGAGATACCCTGCCTGTCCATCGCACAAAGGAGAGCAAAGATGCAATTAAACCTTGATAACATCTTGATTGCAGCAAATTCACATAACGTCCCTTTTCATCAAAAACCTCGTAACTGCAGCTTAAAACAAGCTGCAGTTACGCTGTTGTTGTTGAAAAGCGATGATAAACACTTGGTTTCTCAATCTCAAATGCAGTGATCTCAAAATTTCAGGATTTGATGTCTGCCATCACATATATTTTTGTTTATATTTTTGATGGTGTTTTTTTTTTCTCTAATATTTATTAAAAAAAGCACGGTTTTGCTGTCTCATGACCGTAAGGTGTCAGTTGTGACCTAAACAGACATTTCTGAGAAAATTTCGAAACTTTCTTTTTTGATTAATTTTATCTATATAAACCTCAACGAATGTAAAAAAATACGTCATGGTTATTAATATTGATGTCCTTCTAAATTCTATTGCAAATTTACAACATCACGTGGTACAACCCATCAGTCGACATGTACTTCTGGCCTAAAGCTATTTACGGTGGATTTAACCCTTTCCCACACGGCGCAATTTTAGAGTGATCCACTTCAGAAACTGCCACAAATGATAAAATTGATGTTATTAAATATAGGATTTGTGTGATATATGCCACAGAAAATATTGAGACAAAAGGAGAAACTGCTGGTTATCAGCAGTTTCTTCTTTTGTTTCGATGTTTTCCCAAACCTTTTCTACTAGGGACGTAAAAACCAGGCCCCGGTTTCTCGAAAAAACTTAAGTACATTCTCATGAGAATATGCTCAACTTCAAAGGAATACTCTCCAACGTTGAAGGGTATTCGATTGAAGTTCACGTTTATTTCGTGCGATTTGAGCACGGTGCTCAGATTTGAGCATGAGAACGTACTTAAGTTGTTTTTTTCGAGAAACCGGGGCCAGGTCTTGTTTGGGAAAATATTGAAAAAAGGTGAAAAAAAAAAAATCACTTTTCTCCGATTAATGTTATATTAATATATAGATCTACCACATATAAGTATTTCATATTTTTTGGTTTTAATACTTGTGTAAATTATGTTGCAGGTTTATAACATCACGTGGTACAACCCACCAATCGACATGTACTTCTGGCCTAAAGCTATTTACGGTGGATTTAACCCTTTCCCACACGGCGAAATTCTAGAGTGATCCGCTTCAAAAACTGCCACAAATGATAAAATGGATGTTATTAAATGTAAGATCTGTATGAAATATGCCACAGAAAATATTGAGACAAAAGGAGAAACTGCTGGTTATCAGCAGTTTCTTCTTTTGTTTCAATGTTTTCCCAAACCTTTTCTACTAGGGACGTCAAAACCATGTCTTGTTTGGGAAAAATATTGAAAAAGTTAAAAAAATACCTTTTTTCCGGTTAATATTGTATTTATATATAGATCTACCACATATAAGTACATGTACTTCATATTTTTTTTTTGTTTTTATACTTGTATAAATTCTCTTGCAGGCTTATAACATCACGTGGTTCAACCCACCAGTAGACATGTACTTCTGGCCTAAAGCTATTTACGGTGGATTTAATTCCTGTGAATATTCAAACTGCCGTATGAATTTCAACAAGGATCTAGCAAACCAATCCGACGCTGTTATTTTTAATGGACGGGCAATACAACCAGAAGATTTCTTCCAGAAAAAGCGTGGACAAATCTGGATATTTTTCTCCATTGAATCCCCTCTTATGTATGGATTGTACGGAAGCCATTGGGAGGAAGCGGAGTGGGTTTCGAGCTTTAATTGGACCATGACTTACGACAAATCTAACACCGACATATACCTTCCCTATGGAGAAATAAGACGAAAAGTGGTAGATTTTAAAACCAACGATTTCAGAAATTTATTTCGTATGAAGAATAAAACCGCACTAATCGTTCATTCAAATTGTCATTCATTTAGCAAGCGAGAAGAATTCGTAGAGCAGTTGGGGAAATTTATTGACATTGAAGCTTTGGGAAAGTGTGGAAAACCTTGGAATTGTGGACAAATATATAAACATGACGATTGCTTCAAGATTATAAACAATTACAAATTTTACTTGGCACTTGAAAATGCGTTTTGTGATCAATATTTTACGGAGAAAATTTTCCGTAATTTTAATTACGATAGCTTAATGGTAATTCGAGGCGGGAGGAATGACGATACAAAACGCATGTTTCCACCAGGGACGTATATCTCAACGGAAGATTTCAATTCTATAGAAGTTTTAGCAAAACATTTAAATGAGATAGCGAATTCGGAAGAAATGTACGTTAAACTTTTGGAGAAGAAAAGTCGTTCTTATTCAGTGCCTTATGAGGAAGTTTATCAGAGAGCAATGTGTGAATTATGTGAACGACTGAATAAACAAAATATTTACAAGCAACAAATTCAAAATCTAACAGAATGGGCGTATGGCCGTAAACCATGTGATGGGATGCTTCATTAACCCTTTCCCAAACAAGACCTGGTTTGAATTACGTTCCGAATAGGAAAGGCTTGGGAAAACATTGAAACAAAAGAAGAAACTGCTGATAACCAGCAGTTTCTCCTTTTATCTCAATATTTTCTGTGCCATATTTTACACAATTTCTATCTTTAATAACATCCATTTTGTCATTTGTGGCATTTTTTTTTTAATTTGATCACCCTAAAATTTTGTCGTTTGGGAAAGGGTTAACCTTTTCCCAAACGACAAATGTTAGGATGATCAAATTTGATAGCTGCTGCAGACGACAAAATGGATGTTACTTAAGGTACCGTTTGTAAAAATTATGGCATCAAAAACATCGAGACAAAAGAAGAAAATGCTGGTTATCAGCATTTTCTTCTTTAGTCTAAATGTTTTCCCTATACAATTCTATTCGACACGTCAAAAACTGATTTTCTTTGGGAAAGTGTTAAACCGTTTCCAAATTGTTCGCAGTTTTCACTTCGCTATTGTTGAAAATGCTTCTGAAATAACTAAGAGCCAGTCCACACAGAGACATATCTTGTTGATTGTCTAAGTTACATGTATTTCAATATGTTAGGGGAAAATAAAGCAAACAACGTTCAATGAAAGTTACTCGTTTCAACTTCTTTACTGTGTAATTAATACAGATAGCTTTGGAATGCATTCAGAGAAATAATGGAAATGCTGATAGCTAGTATTTTCGAACTTTCTCTCAATACATTCCACGTTTCAATAGACGCATATCCCGATGCTTTTCAACCACAACAACCCCAAACTATAAAACTCGCAACCGCAGCTTGTTGTAAGCGCCAGTTACGAGTTTTTTTGTGTGTTAAAAACCGACAATTTACTGATATTCAATTTGAGCCAGGATCTGGAAAATCGTCCCTTAGGGCTTTTGAGCCCAACATAGATCCAGATCAGCCTGTGCATACGCACAGTCTGATCAGGATCCACGTTATTCTCAAATATACTGAACAAAAGTGAAAACGCTACACTGCAAGATTTCGTATTTCTGGAAAACTATCGAACTAATAGCATGAAATATATTTTGATGTTATTTCCCAGACTTTCAGCAAACGTTTTGTCGAAATTTCGCTTTATAATTCTTTCGGAAAGGGTCATATCTGGGTTGCCGAAAAAACACCTAATATCTCACTTATCTGTTGCAGCAAGCTCTAAAATCAAGGTCTAATTTGGCAATTTTGCGAATTACCTCCCTTTGACATAAACAAATAGGGAATTTGAAATGTTTGGTATTCACAAATTTTTCACGGTTTTCGATTAGGTTTTTTAGCAATATCATGTAGGCCTTACAGGGGATTTTTGAACCCTTTCTTCAACTAGGATTGTTCCCAGATATCCATGCAATAGTGATTTCAATTTCCTATGGAGATTACATAGTAAAATTTTCAAGCTTTGGAACATAATGAAAAATTCTGCTTTTTAAACATCATTTTCTAAACTCTGAAACAATGTTATGCAAGCTTCTTTACATTTTCTGACTTGTTACTCGTCAGACTACCATTCAGTACAGTTCGGCATGGTTTGCATTCTTCTGCTTTGATTTCTGAAGGTTTAAATTGTGTAAAATTTCCGTTCAAATTGTACACCTGAAAAAACGGACCCCTGTCACATTAAAATGCTCCGTTTTTCATCCACGTAATAAAGATCCACTAAACGTTTAGTGCTTGGCATAACCAAGTTAATGAACAATGCGAAACACTTTTATTTGATTTTTTTACTTGTTGTATTTAGAAGAAATATGGCAAGCAAAGTAGGTGTAGCGTTTTCACTTTTGTTCAGTATATATAGCTTATCGTGACCTGTAGTAATTTAAAGAGAGCAGCATGGATGCATCTTGAATAGCCTTTGACAACAGGCTGATCTTCAAACTCAATTTTTAAAAATGCTATAAGGGACGTTTTTCCAGATCCTGGTTCATTTGTTTTCTTTGTCTAAATGTTTCGCTGTGGACGAGGGTGTGTCAATCTGTCCGTCAAATATAGCCCTGTCATGATCTTATGACACCTGTTTACAAAATTAAACTATGTAAGCAACACAATTATTAAATTCAGTCGGACCGACTGTAATTTTGTTTGTAATGGTTAGAAACTTGCAGGGACATACACCTGCAAGATTCAAACCAATTTATGTTCATGTACATGTATTTACTCTTCATAAATTTGAACCTTTAAAGGTATTGTCTGTCTGCCTGTCTGCAAAATTATAGTGACATTTTGAACCATTTTGCGATAGTTTAAATAAATAAAATTGGTAAACGTTTACCATTATATCGTGACCGGACTATTGGCCATACATGTATTTCATTTCGCATGTCCACGATTTTACTGGAACATCCCTCAAGCTACCATCCTGCTTTAAACCTTTCCCAAACGGCAAAACTTAATGATGGCCCAATTTGAAAGCTGCTGCAGACAACAAATGCATGCTTTTGAAGACAGAATTTGTGAAGAACAAAGAGCAGAAAATATTGAGGCAAAAGGAGAAACTGCTGGTTATCAGCAGTTTCTTCTTTTGCCTCAATGTTTTCCCAGGTTTTTTCTTTTACAGCAAACGGCAAAATTTTAGAATGGTCCAATTATAAAGTTGGTGGAGACGACAAAACGTGTGTTGATAAAATTGAGATTTGTTCATAATGTAACTGAAAAAAATATTGAGGCAAAGGAAGAAAATGCTTGTCATCAGCATTTTTTTTTTATTTGCGTCAATGCTTTATACAGCCTTATCTTTCAATGATGTCAAAACCAGGCCTTGTTTAGGAAAGGGTTAAACAGTTGCTATTTCCAGTTAATCCATTCTCCCTCACAAGGGACACAATAGGGAACGGTTTTATCCAGTAAACAGTGACGTAATTTCGGACAAACAATGATATTTCGTATGTGTTGTTATAAAATCTCGTTGATTCAAGCCGTAGATACGAGATTTCGTAACACGCACGGTTTATCAAAACATAACGGTCAACCAAGTCTATTTTTAGAACACAATTCATTGCCATTTCTTCTCCTCTCGGTGTCTTTTTGTGAAATTCAAACTCCATCAGCATGAATCTTACATTGATCAATGTTGTTAAGAAACGAAAGTCCTCCCTTCAGAGCCATTAGCTCGGCACCCCTTGACGTCAATTCTAATGGCGACATATTTATTCCTAAACCACGGTGGATAATACGTGATTCAGATTTTCAGATAATCTTCCATTATTTTTGTCAATACTTGACAAATTTGAAGTCGGATTGAAGCAGAGAATGTACAAAAATGCTAAGAGTTATCTGGACGTGGTGGATTTTTATCATGCGATAAAAAGTTATTGACGATCAATTAAAAACCTGGTTGATCTTCAATAACTTTTTTATCACAGGATTTTTCCAGAATCAACCAAGACCATCTAATGCCTGACCCCTGCCCACCTTCTCT
Source organism: Fragum sueziense (assembly GCA_963680895.1). Lineage (NCBI taxonomy): Eukaryota > Metazoa > Mollusca > Bivalvia > Cardiida > Cardiidae > Fragum > Fragum sueziense. Next base: position 14,823,311 of record OY804605.1, on the reverse strand, counting down.
GCTTCAAACCGAATTCAAATCGGCCCCCTATTAACAAAGTTATTGAAGATTTCCTAAAATTGTTGTACCACGCGAATCCATTCTCCCTCATAATGGACACTTTTTCTTCTCCTCTCGGTGTCTTTTTGTGAAATCAAAACGGTAACATCCCAATTGGTATTCTCCCAATTCGTCCACTGTTATTTCAGTGCCTTGAGTCCCAATTCGTCTACTGTTCCAACTTGTCTACTTTCATGTCAAATCATCAATAAACAACATTATTTTTATGTTTTTAGAAAAGAAAATAAGTCATTATATTCACAAATTAAATAAAAATGCAAATATTTTCATAAAAATATATGATATCATATTGATATACAAAGTATAGGAAAGTAGACGAAATGGGAATTATGTCCAAAATAGTAGACGATTTGGGAGTAGACGAATTGGGAGTAGACCAAATGGGATTAAACCATTCAAACTCCACCTGCATGAGTCTTTCATTGATAAATGTTGTTAAGAAAAGAAAGTCTTCACATTAGCTCGCACTCCTCTACGTCAATTTTAACATATGCCCATACAATGACGCCTTCTGGCGCCCACAATATTTAGGCGTTGGAAAACCTTGTGGATAATGAAGAAATTGCTTGTGACAAGCAATTTCTTTATCTTCCACAATATTTTCACACATAGAAAGACCATAAATGTAACATTTCCATCCTCGGATACCCCTGGGTGTGAGCTACGCTACATTTTTACGTAGCTTATACCACGGGGAATCCGTGGATGAAACATTTCATTCACTCGAAACTGCAGTCTCAGTCTGCAACATCTTCGAATTTGAACCAGTATAAAATTTTACCGTTTGGTAATGTGTTAATGGCGACTACTTTATTCATATACATGTTCTCTAAATCATCAAGTTTTATTGTTTCAACAAGGGCTACATTTTCCGACTTCGTTGTACAGTCGACACTCGCTGTGTCGAAGTCGGAGGGGCCGTCATATACCTCGACATATTCGGAGTTCGACTCATGTGATTTTGTTCAGTTATAAGTTAAATGACACTTTGATAATTTTTGTTGCCCATTAAGTGCGTTCATAATTGAAATATCGTAGGAAAAGGAAAGAAATCGCTCGACACGGGCCATTTCTTTTCTTTCCGCACTGTAGCTCAATGGTTACTTTTATTTCAAATTAATTTTCTTTAATATCTATGATATCCATTGATGAGGACAGGACCAAGTTTTCGCTCGTACTTAAGCGGAAATTCGACTCATCCACGGTCGAAATAACGAGCGTCGATTGTATTTTTGTCAACTAATTGGACGTGACTTTCCCCAACGTTCGTAACGCTTTTGACAACGTTAACGGTAACGTTCATGTTAACATCAGATATGACGTTCCAAATGAGAGTAACTTGGTCTTATATAGCCCTTTTCCAAACCAGTTCTGGTTTGACGTAAAAAGAGAAAAGACGTGGGCAAACATTGAGACAAAAGAAGAAAATGCTGGTAACAAGCATTTTCTCTTTTTGTCTCAATATTCTCTGAGCTTTATTGTACATAGATATTATCTAGGATAGGATATCTCCTGTTGTCTGCAGCAGTTTTCGAATTGGAACGGCCAAATTTTTTCTGAAAGGGAAAGGGCTAGAATCAGGGATTTGGCCAACAAACGATGAATCGATCCTATACATTTGCATCCAGTCCTACACCTATTCTCCCCATTAGACGCGTAAAAAGCGATACAAATAACTGTAACGCGCGATTGTGCATAAGCACGCAATGACTTTTCAAACGTCCAACGAACTTTCTTTAATGTTCATTTACAAATTTATTAATAATTACAATTATTGTTTGGTCAAAATCGATGTATTAATTTACGAGATACTAAGATTTACAAAACGCTACCACCTAAAAGACGGTGCGTCACAAAATGACGCCATGACGCACGTATCCATTACTTTTTTAAAAAAAAAACACCGTTGTAGAGCACATATACCAAGGTATCTGGCCCCAAAATTTTATGAGATTCAGAGAAAGTCGCAATTTTGACGTCAGGGATATCGAACTACCTTAATTGACACTCGTAATCCTCAACATTATCTGCGAACATATCCACGTTAAGGTAGAACTGGATACTTTAAAACTTTAAGCTACTGTCATATATTTGGTATCTTTGGAAACTAAACTGACGCGATTTAAAATCGCAAAAAAGTACTTAACATTACAAATGGTATCCACTACATCTTACAAAACCGATACGATGTACAGCCATGTAAAATTGTAAATACTACAAACGTTAACATAACAGGACAGAAAATGACCTTTAAGACCATGAATAATGCCTGAATGGAAGTCAGATTATACCAAAATGCACGTTGAGTCAAGGGGCCTGGCATCGAACAGGACGACAGCGAACCCCATGTTTTCACAGACGATTTATAACCGTGTCACGATGTACATGTATAGGCCGCCCGCGATTACCAACCATACAATTTGCTGTAGATTGAGCCGTCACAAATATGTTGCGTTAGTGACCTTGACGTATACAATTGCGTTGACGTACAGTTGTTACACGCGGCTGACCGGGACGTGGGTGGTCTGTAAATGTTCCGGTGTCGTTTACACATCTCATAAACCTTGGAACCGTCGATTCGGCTACATTTAAGCGTCTAGCTACCTTCATTTGCGAAACACCGCCAACCAAAAGCCACACAACTCGGTTCCTTTTACCCAAAGTAAGCCTCAGCATTTTGTACACACTTTTCTTTCGTAGTTCTCGTTTGTTTTCAATAAGTAAATCAAAGTGGCAATTTGTACAGAGAAAAAAATGTGATTTAACACGTGGTCTGAATGCACGAGACACATGAGAGCAACAATTTTGTAAGCATTAGAACTTATTTGCACTTTCCAAATTTCGCTTCTGGCTCTTTGGTGCTTTTGATCCAACCCATCAAAAGCACCAAAGAGCCAGATAGACTAGGAGAAGTTTTCTGTACGAGGCCTAAAATGGTTCCAGGGAGGACAACTTGTTACAAGCAAGAGACAATGCTTAAACGATGTAGCAATGTCCCCTTAATCACTTAAGCCCTGTCTCTCTGTCCGCATCAATGGTGAAGTAGGTATAAATAGGTCAAAGGTCAACTAGGTGCAAAAAATAAACAGTATATGGCGTATAGTTAAACAATCAGCTATAACTCATTTAGTTTTGGGTTTAGAATAGCATATTTGGTATCAAAATGAAGCTTAGACATTGATCTTTATTTTGAAGTACAAGTATATAAATATGCAAATTAGCTGATTTGCATATGCATCATTCTGAAGATTTAATTGGAAATTTTGATCATTTTTGGTCATTTTTTCAGAGTGAAGTTCGAACGAAAGCTAGAGCCCACTAAGTTGGTGGTGTATATTCACAAATTTGGTACGAAAGTAAAGCCTAGACATCTATCCTCAAGTTAATTTATGCAAAAAAGCTTAATTGCATATGTACATTTTTTTTATTATCTTTAAATAATTAACGAAAATATCACCCAATAGTGAAAATTTGATACATACAGAGCTTTGCAGCTTCCTGGAAGGATATAATCACATTGCATATGTAAAACGTCCTGTCCAAAACAGAAGTTAGCATTTTTAGGTCTTTTTTACAGAATCAGATTGAATTACAGTAAAGTAGATTCTTTGGTTTCCATGGAAACAAATATTGTAAAAGTAGTTTTGGGGTAAAACGGGAGAAACGGCTATCAGTCACTAAGTCCTTGGTGTAGACAAACAATCTATGTTTTTGAATGAAGACAAGATATCCATTTTTTGTTTTTCAGAATAAGTATGCAGTTAAGCCTGTGGAGGCTTATTTGCAAATTCATAACTTTGAAGAATATATTGGAACAATTGATGGAATTATAGTCAATTTTTGTATGTACATCAGAAAAAATCAGACATATCTCGTATAGTTCTTGGTATAGATTACCAATTTTTGTTTCAAATTGAAGCTTTTTAGCGTTCGTCTTTATTTTTCGGACAGTTATGCAAATGAAATAATTTGCATATGCATACTTTTGTAGATTTAATTGGAAATTCCTGTGAAATTTTCACAGTTTTTGTTAAGAATTTTACAGGAAAAGGGATATTCCTTAATTAGTTGATGGTGTTCTCTTACAATATTGGTGTCAAAATAAAACCTAGGACTCCTTTCTTAATTCCAGTTTTGCAAAATAGCTTATTTACATTCCAACATTTTTTTTCTATTTTATATCATGATGAAAATATCACAAACTTGTGAATATTTGGTACTTGCTTTTTAACATACATAGAAGAAACTAAAACATATTGTATAATTATGCACTACTGCCTGTCCCAAACAGAATTAAGCATTTTGACATCATTTTATGAAGGAAAATTCAAATACAGTATGCTAGAGGGTGTTGTTTCTAGAGAAACATATCTTTTAAAACGTGGTAGAGGTTTTATGAGAACAGATAAAACTCACAGTTTACAAGATCAACTGTCTAACTACTACTGTATCAAAATGAAGCAAAGACTCGTATCTTAATTATTTGGAAATATTTTTTTTTTCAAATTATCTAAATCATAGATTTTAACTAGGAAACTGGGGCCGTTTATTGACCCCTTCCCCCCAGAGAATTTTTCCCGTGCAGTTGTTTTTCCCCTAAAATCATTTTCCCCAATTAAACAATGTTACGGTCCTTGTAAAACGGTCTTTATTTTGCTTGAAATTTGTATTCTTACCGTTAAAAGAATTTTTTCAGATCTGTATATGTTTATGAATCCCTATATTGAAGTTTAGAACTTTTTTTTTATCAAAATATCCAATTATAAATTTCCCATAGAGCTGTATTTTTCCCAAACCAAGGGTCCCAGGCCCTTTCTCCTTACCTTAAAAATAAGACGTGCAAATTGCATTAGCTAACCTGTGTTTGGGAAAGAATGATTAACATATATGTTTGCAACGAAAAATGTTGACGAAATGGTCATTGTTGTGAACCAGGGTGTCATACGATTTCTAGTCTAATTCTGCTTAATAGGTTGAAGAGCAATTGCATGCAGTTTATGTGTGTCCTCTCCTTCTTACCAAATTTTGGATGAAGGAATTCCAAAATTGCAGATAGGGTTAAGAAGACGAAAGACATAAAAGGAACGCTACTGCGGAGAGCTGGTTAGGGTTACCAAGGCGTTGACTTCTATAGATCGGGTATAAATAATTGGTAAACTAGATGGAAATGTAACATTGTGGCGTTGGAAGAACTAAACAAACAGTAATTGCGTAATCTACTGATTTCCACCAAAGAATAAAAAGGAAATCATAGCGATCATAATCATGATTGTTGAGTAATTGTGACGAGATGATTTGCACAAGCAAATAACATGTCTGTATAAGTTTAGATTTTGTTTATAAACATCAGTTTATCTTGCGACCATTGTATGTGTTATACATTTAACTGAGACCTTGTGCAATTCATAGTAGGCTATTCATTAAACAGAATTGGTTTGCTGGTAGCAGAATAAAAAGATCTGCAAATATATTTCAAACAATAAGGTCATATCATCTTAACCTCCCCCCACCTACTACCATTTGCAATACACAAAATATATTTGGGTCAATATATTTTGACCTTACACTTTTCCTACATACTCCTTATATTCCCTTAAGTATTATACAGGCCATGGTTTGGATATCTTACAGCTAGCCCCTACTGAAACCTATAAAACCTTTGAAAAACTTCAATTTCAGAGCAAAACTTTAAAACCTTTACTTTTTTTTCCAGAAAACCTTTTCAACCGCAAAATAGTCTGTAATTTTCACCCAAAACCAAAATGTTCAAAATTACATCCGTTGTATATGAATATAGAGTAAAATAAATGTTAATTATTTTCTTCTTGAAGCATAATCTTGAAATCTACCACGGTGAATCAATTTATGTGAAGTGTATTTACAAGTGTGTCTAATTTAATGCATTTCGTATGGCTAGAATGTGGCGATTTTTTCAGGGCCTGTAAACCCTAAGCGAGAAATCAGAAAAAATTACATGATCGAAGAAATGAATTTCGGACTTGAACCAGAAATATTTTCTAGTTTTTTAAGCAGGAAAGTCGGGAACACTCCATGGATCACGGGGTATAACCTGATGTTCGTAACTGCAGTTACGCACATCCAATAGGGCGGAGGGACAAACAGGTGAGTTTTACAAGCATCCAATTCAAGCACTATCTCAATGCGTTTGATATGTTTTTGACGAACTTGGTTAATAATAACCCTGTAAACATTGTCACACTCTCTTTATTCTGATATATTTATTTAGTAGGCCAATACCGGGGCTCGAAAAAGTTACTTGGTGTGCGTAACTGTAATACTGTAACTGACCTATTTTAAAGTAACAGTTACGCACATCATCGTGATTTTTGAAAGCTTTATTACAGCTTTTATACTAACCTAAAAAAAGTAAATTTCGATTCAAATTCCTTTTATTATAAACAAACATCGTATTGGTGAAGAAAACTGAACAAATAACACGTCCAGTTATACAAATAAAGCTTGAGAATTATTCCCCTAATTTTGAAGTCGTCATATTGGATGTGCGTAACTGCAGTTACGAACATCAGGTTATACCCCGTGATGGATTTGTTTGATGTTAGGATTCTTTTAAAAGTCAGATTAGAACACAATAAAAACCACGATATAATCGCCATTATCGCAATAAGAAAAAAAAGAAGAAAAAAAGAAATACCGTAACCATTATCACCGTCAGAACCCAATAACAACGACGACGTCCGAAGTTGCATGACGTGTTTTGTAGTTGATAATGGATTGAATAGCATAACATGTTAGTAAATCTTTTATTCTTCCTATCTCTCTATGTCTCCCACTTTTTCCCCCTTTCTCTATTTCTTTCCCTCTTTTATCTTTCTCATTCTATACATAATGTACTTTACTCCAAATGTTTCCCTTGTTAATTCATTTGTCTGTTTACCAATAACATGTATACTATTTGTTGAAATTGCGCTCCAAAGGAGATATAGCTCTACAAAAATGACTTGTCAGAGCATCTCTAGCGATTAGCTAGAGATGCCCTGCCATGTCATTTCTCAGTGCCTATAAAAGAATAGAAACACCGAAACAAGTCACAGTTTTAGAAAATGTTCAACGTGGTATGATAGCACACGCTTTGCGCCCATATGCCCAATCTACAATGTTGTGAATCTGTTTATTGTAGACATTTTGCTTATTCATCCGTTCACATAGCTCACACATTGCTCTCTGGTAAACTTCTTTATATGGCAAAGAATAATAACGACTTTTCTCCTTTAAAAGTTTAAGGTACATTTCTTCCGAATTCGCGATCTCATTTAAATGTCTTGCTAAATCTTCTGTAGACTTGAAATCTTCCGCTGAGATATAAGTCCCTGGTGGAAACATGTGTATTGTATCGTTATTCCGTCCGCCTCGAATAACCATTATGCTGTCGTAATTAAAATTACGGAAAAGTTTCTCCGTAAAATATTGATCACAAAACGCATTTTCAAATGCCAAGTAAAATTTGTAATTGTTGATAATCTTGAAACAGTCGTCATGTCTGTATCGGAGCCCACAATTCCAAGGTTTTCCACAATTTCCTAATGCATCCATGTCAATATATTTTCCCAACTGCTTTACAAATTTTTCTCTCCCACTATTTGACTGGCAATTTGAATGAATGATCAGCGCGGTCTTATTTTTCATACGAAACATTTGCTCAAAGTTTTCGGTTTCAATATAACCATCTTTTGGTATTATTTTTCCAAAAGGTATGTGTATATCTGTGTTAGATTTATCGTATGTCATTGTCCAATTAAAGCTCGAAACCCACTTGCCCCTGGTCCAATGGCTACCATCCATGTAATAAACAGCGGGAGTTTCCATAGAGAAAAATATCCAGACTTGCCCATGCTTTTTCTTGAAGTAATCATGTGGTTGTACGGCCCGTCCATCAAATATAACTGCATCCGATCGTTTCGCTTGGTCCTTGTCGTGGTTCATTCGGCAGTTTGAATATTTGCAGGAATTGAAGTCGCCACGGTAAAGAACTTCGGGCATTAATTGCAAATCCCTTGGTGGATTATACCATGTTATGTTGTATATCTGTAATAAAGAGAGACGGGTTTCATTAAAAAAAAAAAAAAAAAAAAAAAAAAAAAAAAAAAAAAAAAAAAAAAAAAAAGATGTTTGACTTTTTCCAAAAGAGGTTGGGCGGTTCTTTTTGAAAGTTACTTCAAATGACAAAACGGATGTTCCCAAAGAAAATACTTGTAAACAACATAGGACAGAAAATATTTAGACAAAAAAAATGCTGATTATCATGCTTATTTCTTCAAGACGTAACAACCGGATCTTGTTTGGGAACTTCGTAATAGAGTGGATGCAGCTTCGACATGAACGCCTACCGAATTGCTTCCACATTTCCCTGTCACTTTTAATTCTATAAAGCATCTTCGGTCCCGATTTTGGGGCCTTAGACTCGAACAAAGAATCCTTTATACGGCGTCTATCTTTGCATACACATGTAATAAATGGGAAAAGATAAAATATTTATGTTTTATTTATCTGAATCGAAGAGAAATGGGGCTTCCAGCAATTATAGTAAAAAAGTCAACTGTTTCTAATGACAGCATAATGTATTGATTCAGAAAGCTTTCAATTTGTGCTGCATATGGTTGCATTTCAACAATACCCTCGTAATTGTAGTTTAAAATATGCTGATATTACGACTTTTTTTAAGTGAAGTGACGATATACGCTATCTTCGCTTTTCAACGAAAACCTCGAAACTGTAGTGTAAAACATTCTTCTGTTACGAGGTTTTTTAAGTAAAGCGACGATGTACAATAAATACTTCCCCATATTTAAAGACATACTGAAATACACTCTCCATAATGAGATCCATCGGTGTTGTTATAACATATCGTAACTACGGCTTCGATAAAGCCGTAGTTACGAGATTTTATAACAACACAGACGGTTTGTCAATACAGATCGGTAAACCCGGTCTATTTTTAGAACAAATTCATTGTTATTAAAAAAACTATCCAATCAGATCTTTGAACTCACATTTAAACGCAAAATATCTGTACCTTGTTGTAGCGAAAAACGTCCCTCGCTTTTACCGAGTTCACCACCAGTGCATCTTCGGAAGCCAAGGGTGACATCTACGACGTAACGTCGTTTCTGTATTCACCCTTGGCGTATTTAGTCCGATTTTCTTGGTCTTCTGGAAAGCGTTTTCATTGGTTCAAGCGAGGTCTCGCTGGAACCAATCAGATTGTCGACTGATACATTTGTTATGAGTAACCAAATCATGACAACGGGCGGGAAAAAGCATTGCGTTTGCAACTCAAAAACGCGAAGATGGGCGATTTTTCCTAAGAATTTCACTGCAATAGACAGTAATTCCCTAACTTTAATCGACGAATTATTATACTTTCGACAATTCGACCAAAAAAGCAGCTTACTTTTACATAATCCGCATGACGCATGACGCGAAAGACAACGCGCGTTGATGAAGTCATTAATAATGGACGTAAACAACCAGCAGAACAACCTCTAGGCGGCGCTTCGAGATTTCAAGAAAATATATCTAAATCCGCCAAGGGTAAATACAAACGTAGGTGGGTTCAACCTTGGCTAGCGAAGATGATAGTTCCTATGAGCAGCTTGGGATTCAAATAGTAGGCCCTACTGGTGAGAGAAACGACGTGCTCTGGCGACACACCAATCAATCACACGAACTTAAATCACGTGACTCAGTAAATCGTCAATATTTCTAAAAATAATTGACCAATTTGAATCAAAATGCCAGGAAAAAGCTGAACGTGTTGGACTTTGAAAAATGGACTGATAAAGAAGTTATTGAAGATCAACAAAAAGTTGAGTTGATCTTCAATAACTTTTTTTATCAGCCGATTTTTAACAACATCCATCCAATCCGTGACGTATGTCGACCTTCCTTGCTTCAAACCGAATTCAAATCGGTCCCGTATTAACAAGTTTATTGAAGATTTTCTGAAATTGTATCACGTGATAATCCACCGTGATTCAATTAGATTCAAATGAGTTATGCTTTGTTGTTGTTGTTGTTTTTATTAGTTGTAGTTGGCTAAGTGTTGTTTTGCGTCTTTTTCAGTACTGCAGTCATTTTGTGGCTGTTCGAGGATCTCAATATGGATTCCTGTCATTTCTCATACCACTGATACCAGCACTGCCTTATCTAGCCACCAGCTGCTCGACTTAGGTTAACCCTCTCCCAAACGGCCCTACTTGAAAGCTGCTGAAAACGACAAAATAGATGTTGTTAAAGATAAGAGTTGTGTATAATATAGCACAGAAAATATTGAGACAAAAGGAGAAACTGCTGATTATCAGCAGTTTCTTCTTTTGCCTCATTTTTCCCAAGCCATTTTTATTAAGGACGTCAAAATGTCTTGGTTGAGAAAGGGTTAACGAGTATCAAACCATTGGTGGGAGATAATTTTGTCTGAAAGTATATTTGCCTCGACCGGAGATCGAACTCCAGACCTCATTTGCAAGAGTCCAATGCGCCACACAAAGGTTGCGGCTTCTGATTTTTCTAACCTTTGCAACATTCTGTCGCTCCAAAGAAGGATTTCGAGCTATACGCCCTATAATTCTCTGCGCCCATCTCCTTGCCTCCAATTTTCTCCAGCAAAAAACGTAGAAGCATGACGTGGCAAAACAAGCTGCGACAACTGAAAAACATATTTTCGCTTTTCAACAAAAAACTCGTAACTGCAGTATATATCAAGCTGCAAGCTACGAGGTTTTTTGTTGAAAAACATGATACACATACACATAAACTGGACCTTTTTGAAGTCCATACGGCAAAACGGAAAATAATTTTGTGCTAAAAATAGACTGGGTTTATGGTTATGTTTTGATAAACCGTCGGTTTTGTTATAAAATCTTGTAACTACATCTTGAATCAAGCCGTAGTTACAAGGTTTTATAACAACACCTACGTAATACTATTGTTTCTCCGAAATTACGTCACAGTTTATTAGATAAAACCCGTGCCTATTTCGAGAAAAGTATCAGATGTACCAGGCGTCAACCTGCCCTGCGTTCAGTATAGACATTTAACGACAGCTAACGTTAGCAACAGTCGCAACTTCTTTGACACAAATTTCACAGAATTGACCGAGTATTCCGAATGAAACGGCTAACTGCTAGCTTACGTTTTGTCTTACTGAACGCAGCCCAGGTGTCGCATTTTGGAAATGAATATTTGTAATGAGATAGGAAAATCAATCTGGTTAACCCATTACCAGACGTAAACATTTCGGACTATTTTAAATTCAAATATGATGCAGACGACCAATTAAAGTTAATATAATTATAAATTTTTGGTGTTTTTGGGTAGAAAATATTGCGGGAAATGAAAAAAATGCTTTTCACAAGCAATTTCTTCCTTTTCCACAATGTTTTCCTAGGGCTTTATCTTTTGGCGCGTCCAAAAGCATCTATGTGTGATAAGGGGTTAAAGAGACATAACATTCCTATTTTCATTCTTTTAAAATTATGTCTTGATGCAAAGATTGGTTATTCTAATCCGTATAAATGATATCAGTTTTTAAGTTATTTATAAGCAAAAAATACGCCTGTAAAGTTGAGACAGAAATGACCGATTCTATAGCCTATAAATCTGAACTGTTGTGGACAACAATTTGATCAATTTTAGCACAAACATATACATAATAAAAAAAGTTTTGCAACAAAATGTAAATATCTGTAGTAACCAAAATAGTTTTGTTTTAACATAAAATTAAACGTTTACACAATAGATTATAGCTAGAGAACACAAACAGATGACTTTTATACCGCAATGCCGTGCGTCTCGCACTCCAGGTGTGCATTTCCGGTTTTCATGTCTGCCATGGTATTCATGTATATGGAGTATAATTCTAGAAAACATTTAGGTGTGAACATAATTGTCTTTGCCCAGCATAAAAAAGGCCACTAAAAAGAATTTTCTGCAACGCTGTGGGACTACGCCATGGACTTACGTTAAAAGGACGTTATATCGCTAATGTGTTTCTACGTGGCAGAACCGGCGAATAAGATGCCTTTTTGAATTTTGCGCATCTCAAAGCATAAATAACAATTTGAGGATGATATGTGAGCCAATTTGTGTGGTTTGAGATAGTCCCGGTGAAGGACGTCGTAGAAAAAGGCCACGAGAAGATGACCGTCATAATTTCGTTACGTCACGGCAAAGATGTTCCTTATCAACACCAAAACTTACGAGTGGCTTCCACAAGAATTTCAATATAGAGTATCCACACTTACCATCCGTGATCGTCTCCACAGATGAACGGTTACTAGACGTTGACCATACGTTGTAATTTCCCTGACGCTACACCATGAACGCACCAGACTTGACTGGTATCGAGTCCTAAATGCTTTAAGCCAAATTAAGCGTATACAACACTGATGGACTCCCATTATCATCCATTTCTTTCTGATTTGTCACCCATAGAGCACATACGGTGCATTTAAGGAAGTCGTGTGCGTGATCGTACTGACGCTAATGACGTTCAATCTCTTGATAAAGTAGTGAATGTTGATACTGTATACAAACAATTCAAGTGGATTAGAAAACTTTTCACGGTTGTTCTTGCTTGAAAATAGCCGCACAGTCGATACCGAATTCTATTGTAACTTTTTATTTTGACCCCTCACCTACGTCAAGACAATGTTTCTTACACAATATTTAACGTTACCACAAAGCGACCTTTGAATGTTCTGCGTAAATGAATATGCTAAAATATATATAACGGTTGTGAAATAAATATCATAGAAAATACATTTTTTCAATTAACAAAATCAGTGTTGCTAAACTTTTTTTACATGGTATATAAACGGCGCAATACTTTCGCTTGAAATTTTCAGATTTTTCATATGAAAAAATGCTCTTTCAGATAAAAATAAAAGTAAAATTTATGAAAAAATATCTGTGAAATGCCACTTTAAAGAAATGTATATAAGAATAGAATGCGCAGACTGGATAACACGTAAAAGTATGTCGTATCCAAACAAACACGACAAATGAAAAACATGTAATTAAAGAGATGATAAAAATGGGACAATAAATTGTATTTCCTTTTTTCTTTAATTAACCTTCGTCCTCCTTATAGATTTTACATACACATCCTACCAACTGTGTTCCATTTGAACTCCTGTTATGATTTTATATTCTATGACAAAAATATCAACCACAAAACGCATTTCTTTGTTTAAATGTTGTATCGGTTATATACAATTAAAAATAATACAAAAACCCAACGACTGGAACAAAGTGTTGTGTTTCTAAAGTTGTTTAAGGGGGAATGCTCCAGTTTCCTAAAAAAAAATTCCCAATAATAGAATTTATTTATGTTTTGTATGTTAAAATAACATAATATTACCAATTGAAAAAAATAAAATAAAAATGAATGGTCAGCGATCATGTTTGAATTTTACAGGCATTCGTATCACATACCCCTACATCGAAAAATGCACAATTTCTTGCACCTGTCCAAGGTCACTAAAATGCTAATAAAATGATGTATATTCATCATTTAGTGCCATAAACGGATTTAGAGTAACGTCTTACATTTGATAAGAACAGAAAACCCAAAAATATGTGCTATTATAAACGCGTAAATGTATAAAACAGCATCCTCACGTGTTCAGTTAGATCAACGAAGCTGGAGTGTTTTATGTCAAAATTTGCATAATTTTGGAAATATTTCAAGTTCTGCATAATAGAATTTGATAAAACTCCCTCATTGTATTGAGCAACATGTCCTGGTAATAATCCAAAAAGAAAATGTTTAGGTCAGTGCACTTATTTGTGAATTACAGCAATTTTTATCAGCTACACATGAATAAAATTAGGCAAAACAGTGGTAACTGCATACACACTTACGACTGTCTTGCTCTAAATAATCGATTTCCATCCTGTGGAAATCAGTTTCCCATGATAAATACACTTTTACCGTCGAAAATGGTAAATTGTAATGATGTGTTATATTATTGAAAATATAGTAGCGAAACATATTGGTACGAAACATTTAGTTTACTACAGTAATGACCGAGTGTTCCGAAAAACTGGAGCATTCCCCCTTAACTATGGACTACCATTCGTGGCGGATAGAGTGAAAAAACGATCCGTTGCATGATTTTTACAAATTGTAATTACAGAAAATAAAATGGGGTCCAAACGGACCCCGACCGAAAATTAAATTTTACAGTCCCATACTCTCACGGTGGAGATTAAGCATCATGGGATGGATAACGAATACGGTCAAAATAATCTCGATTCTGGTAAGATATTTCGCAATAACTTCCTTATTTGTGCGTCAATTTTTAAAAGGTTTGTTGCATGTACCCCGCCTTATATCGAGCTCTTTCATCGGATGTATGACATATTTGATAAATCATGGTACTTTTTCCGAAATATTGTCCCAACCGACCAGAATGCGAAATGGTAACGACTACGGCCAAATTAACAACGCTTCAGGTAAGAATTTGTGCAATAACTTTCTTATTTCTGCGTCAATTTTCATGCGGTGTGTTGCATGTACTCCGTCTTACTGAGCCCTTTTCTAGATGTATTGCTCATCTGGAAGCTCCTTGTACTTGTCTCAAAAACCGATCCCAACCGACTAAAAAAGGGGCCTGAATTTTTTGTCCGTTTTTTATGGTCGGTTGGGATCAATTTTTGGACAAAGTACCAAGATTCTACAAACAAGTAATATATCTGAGGAAAGAGCTCAGTAATTCGGGGTACATGCAACAAACCGCTTGACGCAGAAATAAGAAAAGCATTGCAACATTTCTTACCTGAAGCGAGGCATGTCTGTTCGTATTCGTTATCCATCCGATCACGCACAATCTCCACCGTGACTCTGCTAGCATGCAAACGTTTTGTGTGGCCCGAAGAAAGGTAAAGTAGATTACGGTACGCTGCTTTTCAACGAAAAACGCTGCTTGCTTTAAGCTGTAGTTACGAGGTTTTCGTTGAAAAGCGACAATATTTACCTAATACAGTTGATATCCATATCCTCTTCATTGTTCCCTTTTAACGTTTTGCGTCTACGTCACACGACAAACTGGTGAAATTGACGGTGAAAACAACAACCGCATAACACTCTAGATATCCTGTATAATATTTTACCAAATAGGGAACGATTTTTCCAGTAGGCTGTGGCGCAAGTTCGGATGATCAATAATACTTCGTAGGTTTTGTTTTAAAATCTCGTAACTACGGCTTGATTCAAGCCGTAGTTACGAGATTTTATAACAACCCCTACGGTTCATCAAAACATAACGTTAAACCAAGTCTATTTGTAGTACAAAATATATTGCCATTATGGTATCGATTGTAATTTAATCTGTAAAACATACACGTACCTGTGGTGTAATGATATGAAATTAGCAATAAAATATTATATAATTGTTTAGAATTGTTGAAATAAAAACATGTTATTTTAACAAATTATCTCAAGATTACCGGATTAAAATAGTCCCCTAGGACCTGTTGGCACCCAATTCTCCCAACAGAGTGATCGTTCGTTGCTCTTCACACGGCACTATCTTGGCTAGAGTCCACGAATCGTGGTCTACTGTAGGTTAACGTCTTTTATTACTGTGTAACAGTTTACTGTTTCATTATTAGAGAAAGTAGATATTATTCTATTTGCATCAGAAGTGATCTCAAATTTAAGTACTGATATGATTAAAGTGGGACTAATTTTTCAAACCTTCTAATATTCATATCGTTATTTTCCATATTCTTCCGCAGCCCTGTACACATGCGAATTGAAAGAGCATCTGTGAGGAGAATGGCTTGCACTAGGGAAAACGATCCGTCAAAATGGTCGCCTTTCGAATTTTGGTATTCTTTAGAGCAAATTAATGGAGAAAAAATTATATTTTGCGAGGTTTATGTTATATTATTTTTGTGTTAAAATTAAACAAATTGTTGTGGACAACAGTTCAGATTTATATGGTATTGTCATTTCTGTCTCAACTTTAAAGTCGTAGTTTTCGCTTATAAATAATCAACTTCAAAAAACTGAAAACTGAATAACCAATGTTTGCATCAACACATACTTTAAACAAGAGGGCCATGATGGTCCTTAATCGCTCACCTGAACCAAAATGGCATCAGCCATAGTCTTGTTTGAATTCATTAATATCTTTTACTCTAAGACTGAAAGCAAACTTATGGTCACCAAACTTGTGTCCAAGTTTTGTCTTAATTGGTCAATATTTGTGGTTGTTTGAGTAATAACAAAGTCAAAAATGACATTGTTTTCGAATTCAAGAGCAGATAACTCCAAATATGCTGAAATTCAAAATCATCGAATATCTAAGTAACAGTTAAACAGTTAAACAGTTAAACAGTTTATTAGTGATATGGCCACCGGCCCAAACACAGATACATATTACAAAATATAAACATACATGTGATTAAGATAGCTTTAAACATCTTGAGAAATAGTTCTCTTTTTCATGGCATGAAATAAATATTCTGCTAGCTTATTTATTTCGACCATATTGTTTGACTGCAATAAAGATACGAACTTTTCCTGGCTCGGATGATTTAAATAATATGCTTTCAAATATTTACCGCGTAACTCTGAATATGCATGGCATTCCAAAAGGAAATGGTATTCTGTTTCAATTGATGAGGAACACATTGGACACAGTCTCTCATTTCTTGGTAGCCCCATTTGACGTCCTTTTTCTATCATTAGACAATGCGAAGAAGTTCTGAAGGTTGCAAGTGCTCTTCGGAACTTCTTAACGTTTATATTGTCAAGATAATGTTCAAATATGTAATTATTCTTAAATTGGCTATAGTTACACAATTTTGGACTTTCGTTGCATCTTGCAAGCCAAGATTGAGTAAATATATCCTTTAGCCTTTGCACATACGCGGACATAAAAGATACCTCATTCGTTACATTTTGGGATTCCCATACATATCCAAAACCATTTTTACATAAATTTTCACGAACCGCTGTCACCCAATTCCGATAACCCATAGTGTCATACATTTTAAGCATATCATAACACTTCTTGACCAGTCTATTATTTGGTAGTTTTACGACTCTCAGCCAATATTTAATTACCCTCTTGGAGGAAAATATCACCATCGGGAATCTGCCACATTCTCCGAGCACAGCATCGTTTGAAGTCCTTAATGGCACCGACATAAATCTTTTCAGGCAGTAGTACTGTAGCTTCTCAACACAAGCATACTCATTAAGGCCCCATAGTTCGGCACCATAAAAAGATATTGATGATATTTTAGCGTATTATATCTTGAAAAATGTCTTGTGGTCCATCGGTAACATTGCAAATAGGCTGTTGTATAGTCTAATAAACACCTGTTTTGCTTTTGAACATGTTTTCTCAGCCATTTGGTAAAATGAAAGTGAACATGAAAAATAAACACCTACGTAAGTGAAACCATTGACACATGCTATGAGTTCATTTTTATAATACCATTTCTCATGGGCTTTTAATTGACCTCCTTTTCTAAATACTACTACTTTTGTCTTATCAACATTAAGACTCAAGTTGTAATTCTGACAGTAAGCAACATTATGTCTAACTTTCGTCTTGATTAGTCAATAGTTGTGGTTGTTGGGGTAAAAAGAAAGTTGAAAACGGCAATTTTGTCAAATTCAAGGGCACATAACTCTAAACTTTTTTTTATCTGAACAAACCTAAATTCTAAATCATTTGAGATCTTATGTTCACAAACATTGTGTCAAAGCTTCTTTTTGATTGGTGAATATTTGTGGTTATTAGAGTAATAACAAAGTTGAAAACGGCAATTTTGTAATGTTCAAGGGCAGATAACCCATAACTTATTGATCTGATCAGTCCAAAAATCAAACTCGTCCAAGATCTTATGGTCACCAACATTGTGCTAAAACATTATTTTGATTAGTCAATAATTGTAGTTACAAGAGTGTAAACAAAGTTGAAAACATTCGAAAATGGTAATTTTGTCAGATTCAAGGGCACATAACTCATGACTTTTACATCTGATCAAAATGAAAATCATACTCATCCTAGATCTTATGCTCCTAAACATTGCATATGAGTTTTGTCTTGATTGGCATTTAATTGTAAAAGCTAGAGGGGAACAAAGCTGAAAACTGGCAATTTGTCAAATTCAAGGGCAAATAATTCAGGGCTTTCTGGTCAAATCAGACTGAAAATCGAACTCATCCGAGATCTTATAGTTAGCAACATTGTGGTCAACAATAGTTAGCAACATTGTGATTTATTTTGATTAGTCAATATTTGTAGATGCTACAGTGTTAACAAAGTCAAAAGTGGCTATTTTTGACATTCAAGGGCAGATAACTCCGGACTTCCTAGTCCGATCTGACCCAAAATCGAACTCTTCCGAGAACTTGCAGTCATACATGTTTCGACCTAGTGTGGTTAATATTTGTGGACGCTAGAGTGTTAACAAGAAAATGTGAACAGACGGACAGACGTACAGACAGACGGACGGACGACGGACAAAAAGCGATCACAATAGCTCACCTTGAGCACTTCGTGCTCAGGTGAGCTAATAAATGAAATTGGAATCTTATGTTCCTTTAACAATGAGCAAAGTAGGCCTATATTTTACACACGTGTGCTTATTAGATGAAGCGACACTTCTCATTTTTTGTCTGAGAGGGACCAAACCAACAACAACACTTGATAGAAATATTTCTATAGTATATTTTTCACAGCGAGCATGACATTATATTTATCAACTTGTCGTCTTCTTTCGGAGTGAATCGAAGTCTAGAAGGTTGGCTTTGTACAAAGAGTACATGTTTTCTGAAACGAAAACAAGTAAATAATATATCGTTATTGGGGAGTCAAAAACTCGTAACTACAGCTTGACAAAGCTGGAGTTACGAGGCTTTGACTCCCCACAAGCGATATCTAATACGCTTATGGTAGTCTACCCCTATTGAAATTCGTTAATTTTGGTGCCATGTAGTTTACAACTGTTATAATATATCTGAAGCTGTTAACATTCGCCGGAACTATCCACCACCGGATGGTTTCCGAGTAAGATTCAGAGGTCAAGTAAATCTCAATAAGGATGAAATTTTGATTGTTTCATCTTTCTGGGTAGAAATCATTGTTTAACATGAAGAATTTGCTTGAAGCCACAATGTTTTTTCAAAGCTATTCCATTGAAGGGTGTCAAAAGGAGTCGTTGTTGTGGGAATTGGTAAAGGTTACATGTATCCACCGCTAATGAGATCCATGCTACGTCGGATTTTATTGTACGACATCGCTTACATTCGTACATTCCAACCGTCGAAAATTTACGACGTTGTCCGAATAATTCCGACGTCGCGAGAACATTATTAGAGATAGACTACCTTAACCCTCTCCCAAACGACAAGATTTTAGGGCGGTCCCATTTAAAAGCTGATTTGGTTGACAAAATTGATGTTAAAATGGAAAGAATCTGTATAAAATATAGTCCAGAAAATATTGAGACAAAAGGAGAAACTGCTGGTTATCAGCAGTTTCTTCTTTTGTCTCAATGCTTTCTCATGGCATTTCTACCAGGGACGTCAAAACAAGGTCTTGTTTGGGATAGGGTTAAAGAAAACTTACCCCGAACTTTGTAGCAGTCCTGGTGGTTACAGTCTGAATCCCCGCAACAAGCATGGCATAGCGCTATTTGTCTTTTGCCCTGGGAACCAGTCATCGTTTCTTGTGCAATCATAGATTCGAAAGTACCATTCACTAAATACTGGCATTGCTACAATTTGGCAAAAAGTAAGTGATTAATTAGAGGCGTTTTCTTTTGCAAAGCGAGAGTTTTTCCGATTTCCTAAGATTTTTTAGATAAAGCGTAGAACAATTTATCGATATTTATTTGATTCTGACCGAATCCTCCAAATTAAAAAAGTGACGTCATTCGAACGTCCTATCTTGAAAGTACGGAGCATTCAGAATACCATGATTCAATAATTATGCAGCGTTAGGAATAATTTCACCAATTCGTGCACATATTGTTTCTACAGAGACGGAAGACGGGATCGGTAAGAAGTATTGAATTCACGCGCGACTATTGACCGGCTTACAAAATACTTAATTTTTGTCCGGAGCATTAAATTAAAAAGTACGAAGGGTAGAATCGTGACACTTTATAGGTGGATAAGTTTCATTATGGTTGAATGTGCAGTGTACAAGAATCGTAACTCTGTTGATCATATTTATTGAGTTGTTGCCCATTGTTGATTTTCAAACTTAAATTTTGTTAATTATTGTTGAGACGATTCCAATGAGTACCCACAATACAGGGTTCGATCAATAATTGATGAAATACTACTATCACTTCCATTTTAGCTTTCTATCGCTGCTTTTCATCGAAAACCTCGGATTTGCAGCTTAAAACAAGCTGCAGATACGAGGTTTTCGATGAAAAGCGACAATATAAAGCACTGATTGACGTATCATTACCAATTTTCTCATACATCCAAAATAATGATACGGTTTTACACCAATCACCGATACCTCTGCTACACAAACCTGAAACGGAATGGAAATATTGGTCATATGATTATGCCAATTATTTGCTCTTTTTCACACGATGTTTGAGGTAAAAAAAAACATTTGAAATATAAAATAATGTATATAAGGGTTTTATTAGCTAAGATTTAAAAGATCTCTCGCATGCAGGAGATCTCTGACGTTTTTCCGCCTTCTCTGCTTCAATGAGTTTTCAAATCGGTCATGTATTAATACAATATAATATATACTGACGTCCAAAAGAAACGCCCCAGTCCTAATAAATGTCCGATTATTCAGTAAACCTGATTTGAAATTACAAAAACTTATTTCCATCTGTAAATTTGATTATCTGTTGTTGAAAAATGATTATAAAGAAATAATCAAATTGTTACAGTTTAGAAAAACGGCACATTTAAACAGAGCGGTATCAGAATTTTTATTTGAAAATCTGTAGCACGTGGTTCAAACTTTACTTGCGCCGACAAAAGATACCGTAAAACGGCTTATTTGGTGACCACAATTATTGAATACTTAACGCGACGTTGATTTCATTTTTTCAAACCTGAAACGCAAATGACGTTAACGTAAGACGGCTTCTTGTATAACAAGCGTTACGCGAGGTCTACCTGACTTTGGACGATTGGCAAATGTTTCTCTAACTCTAACTCGTCGACCAAGATGCCAGATCGTGCAATGAAAGACGTTAAAACGTCAGGCGGTTTGTTTTTCACTTCCCCGTATTCGAAAATGGCTTATCTACGAGCTCTATTTTCGAAGCAGTGGGTCTATTTCAAACGTAAATGACAACAACAAGAGTTACCCAAAAATGCTTATTTGACCACCACAGTAACAGACTACTCGACAGAACATCGATCCCAACGTCAAAAACCTGAAACGTGCAGAATAAGAATAAGAATAAGAATAAGAATAAGAATAAGAATAAATTTATTTTGCACATTTCTACCCATTTCGGGTTAAAGGCAACAACATCTACAATTTGAACATAAACACGAATAACACACTTATACATGTATCACAGACATGCATGACGTTAACGTGGAGTATTATCATGCTTTATAGGCGTTAAATGAGGTCTACTTGAGCGTGACCGATCGATAGATGTTCGCGGAACTCTAACGCGTCGATCAAGACACCGAATCGAGAAACACAATATGTTAAACCATCTTGCGACTTGTTTGTGCATTCGTCGCATTAAAAAAATGCCATATTACGCGCTTCCTTTTCAGAATTTAGTCTTGGTATCCTTTAATTTGGATGTTTCATTAGAAAATTTTTAAACTCGTGGTTGCCTATCCACTAACACATGCCACTGTGTAAAATGTGACCCATTTCATCACGTGATAAACATACTCGAAGTGCACATAGAAAACGTGACCAGTCACCGGAAATGGACATATTGGCGAATAAAAACGCACATTTTTTTTCATTTGCCGGAATTGTCGGTCAAAATGATGATATACAGTATACATTTTACTAACATTGTAGCAGGCATAAGGAAAATAAAGACAAATTTCATTGGGGCGTTTCTTTTGGACGTCAGTTTAATATTGAAGAAGTTTTGTCCTGCGATTTCCCATCATGAAAAAAGCAGCATGTCAAACACAGTTAGGATTCGGACTCTTGGTAAGGGCCACATTTAACGGCTTTTTGTCTGCAGCTATACATCTGCTGGTTATGCCATGATTTAAAATATACCACGTAAAAAAGTTTAGCAACACTGACTTTGTTAATTGAAAACATGTACTTTCTGTGATATTTATTTCACAACCGTTCTATACATTTTAGCATATGCATTTACGCACAACATGCAAAGGTCGCTTTGTTGTAACGTTAAATATTGTGTAAAAAACATTGTCTTGACGTAGGTGAGGGGTCAAAATAAAGAGTTACAATAGAATTCGGTATCGACTGTGCGGCCATTTTCGAGCAAGAACAGCAGTGAAACGTTTTCTAATCCACTTAAATTGTTTGTACACAGTATCAACATTCACTACTTTTTCAAGAGATTGAACGTCATTCGCGTCAGTACGATCACGCCCACGTCTTCCGTAAATGCACCGTATGTGCTCTATGGGTGACAAGTCAGAAAGAAAGGGGTGATAATGGGAGTACTCAATGTTGTATACGCTTAATTTGGCTGAAATCATTCAGGACTCTATACCAGTCAAGTCTGGTTCGTTCATGGTGTAGCGTCAGGGAAATTACAACGTATTGTCAACGTCTAGTAACTGTTCATCTCTGGAGACGATCACCGATGGTAAGTGTAGATACTCTATGTTGAAATTCTTGTAGAAGCCACTCGGAAGTTTTGGTGTTGATATGGAACATCTTTGCCGTGACGTTACGAAATTATGACGGTCATCTTCTCATGGCCATTTTCTACGACGTCCTTGACCGGGACTATCTCAAACCACACAAATTGGCTCACACAGCATCCTCAAATTGTTGCGTATGCTTTGGGATGTGCAAAATTCAAAAATACATCTTTATCGCCGGTGTAACAGTTTATCTTGGCCCCCCTGGGCAGCTTGGCCCCCGGGGGCTAAGCTACCCGCGGGTAGCTTGGCCCCCACCCTGGGTAGCTTGGCCCCCACCTGAAATCTTTTTCCAGAGTCCCCCAAAATACAAAACAATGTCTGTAAATGTTACGCCTACTGTTAAATGAAAAGAAAAACCAAAGTTTAATGTATTTTGGTCAAATTAATTTTTCGCCTTTTTTGGTGTAGAATAGGGGCGGGGGCCAAGCTACCCAGGCCTGGGTAGCTTGGCCCCCACCTGAAATCTTTTTCCAGAGTCCCCCAAAATACAAAACAATGTCTGTAAATATTACGCCTACTGTTAAATGAAAAGAAAAACCAAAGTTTAATGTATTTTGGTCAAATTAATTTTTCGCCTTTTTTGGTGTAGAATAGGGGCGGGGGCCAAGCTACCCAGGCCTGGGTAGCTTGGCCCCCACCTGAAATCTTTTTCCAGAGTCCCCCAAAATACAAAACAATGTCTGTAAATGTTACGCCTACTGTTAAATGAAAAGAAAAACCAAAGTTTAATGTATTTTGGTCAAATTAATTTTTCGCCTTTTTTGGTGTAGAATAGGGGCGGGGGCCAAGCTACCCAGGCCTGGGTAGCTTGGCCCCCACCTGAAATCTTTTTCCAGAGTCCCCCAAAATACAAAACAATGTCTGTAAATATTACGCCTACTGTTAAATGAAAAGAAAAACCAAAGTTTAATGTATTTTGGTCAAATTAATTTTTCGCCTTTTTTGGTGTAGAATAGGGGCGGGGGCCAAGCTACCCAGGCCTGGGTAGCTTGGCCCCCACCTGAAATCTTTTTCCAGAGTCCCCCAAAATACAAAACAATGTCTGTAAATGTTACGCCTACTGTTAAATGAAAAGAAAAACCAAAGTTAAATGTATTTTGGTCAAATTAATTTTTCGCCTTTTTTGGTGTAGAATAGGGGCAGGGGCCAAGCTACCCAGGCCTGGGTAGCTTGGCCCCCACCTGAAATCTTTTTCCAGAGTCCCCCAAAATACAAAACAATGTCTGTAAATGTTACGCCTACTGTTAAATGAAAAGAAAAACCAAAGTTTCATGTATTTTGGTCAAATTAATTTTTTGCCTTTTTTGGTGTAGAATAGGGGCGGGGGCCAAGCTACCCAGGCCTGGGTAGCTTGGCCCCCACCTGAAATCTTTTTCCAGAGTCCCCCAAAATACAAAACAATGTCTGTAAATATTACGCCTACTGTTAAATGAAAAGAAAAACAAAAGTTTAATGTATTTTGGTCAAATTAATTTTTCGCCTTTTTTGGTGTAGAATAGGGGCGGGGGCCAAGCTACCCAGGCCTGGGTAGCTTGGCCCCCACCTGAAATCCTTTTCCAGAGTCCCCCAAAATACAAAACAATGTCTGTAAATGTTACGCCTACTGTTAAATGAAAAGAAAAACCAAAGTTTAATGTATTTTGGTCAAATTAATTTTTCGCCTTTTTTGGTGTAGAATAGGGGCGGGGGCCAAGCTACCCAGGCCTGGGTAGCTTGGCCCCCACCTGAAATCTTTTTCCAGAGTCCCCCAAAATACAAAACAATGTCTGTAAATATTACGCCTACTGTTAAATGAAAAGAAAAACCAAAGTTTAATGTATTTTGGTCAAATTAATTTTTCGCCTTTTTTGGTGTAGAATAGGGGCGGGGGCCAAGCTACCCAGGCCTGGGTAGCTTGGCCCCCACCTGAAATCTTTTTCCAGAGTCCCCCAAAATACAAAACAATGTCTGTAAATGTTACGCCTACTGTTAAATGAAAAGAAAAACCAAAGTTAAATGTATTTTGGTCAAATTAATTTTTCGCCTTTTTTGGTGTAGAATAGGGGCAGGGGCCAAGCTACCCAGGCCTGGGTAGCTTGGCCCCCACCTGAAATCTTTTTCCAGAGTCCCCCAAAATACAAAACAATGTCTGTAAATGTTACGCCTACTGTTAAATGAAAAGAAAAACCAAAGTTTCATGTATTTTGGTCAAATTAATTTTTTGCCTTTTTTGGTGTAGAATAGGGGCGGGGGCCAAGCTACCCAGGCCTGGGTAGCTTGGCCCCCACCTGAAATCTTTTTCCAGAGTCCCCCAAAATACAAAACAATGTCTGTAAATGTTACGCCTACTGTTAAATGAAAAGAAAAACCAAAGTTTAATGTATTTTGGTCAAATTAATTTTTCGCCTTTTTTGGTGTAGAATAGGGGCGGGGGCCAAGCTACCCAGGCCTGGGTAGCTTGGCCCCCACCTGAAATCTTTTTCCAGAGTCCCCCAAAATACAAAACAATGTCTGTAAATATTACGCCTACTGTTAAATGAAAAGAAAAACCAAAGTTTAATGTATTTTGGTCAAATTAATTTTTCGCCTTTTTTGGTGTAGAATAGGGGCGGGGGCCAAGCTACCCAGGCCTGGGTAGCTTGGCCCCCACCTGAAATCTTTTTCCAGAGTCCCCCAAAATACAAAACAATGTCTGTAAATGTTACGCCTACTGTTAAATGAAAAGAAAAACCAAAGTTAAATGTATTTTGGTCAAATTAATTTTTCGCCTTTTTTGGTGTAGAATAGGGGCAGGGGCCAAGCTACCCAGGCCTGGGTAGCTTGGCCCCCACCTGAAATCTTTTTCCAGAGTCCCCCAAAATACAAAACAATGTCTGTAAATGTTACGCCTACTGTTAAATGAAAAGAAAAACCAAAGTTTCATGTATTTTGGTCAAATTAATTTTTTGCCTTTTTTGGTGTAGAATAGGGGCGGGGGCCAAGCTACCCAGGCCTGGGTAGCTTGGCCCCCACCTGAAATCTTTTTCCAGAGTCCCCCAAAATACAAAACAATGTCTGTAAATGTTACGCCTACTGTTAAATGAAAAGAAAAACCAAAGTTTAATGTATTTTGGTCAAATTAATTTTTCGCCTTTTTTGGTGTAGAATAGGGGCAGAGGCCAAGCTACCCAGGCCTGGGTAGCTTGGCCCCCACCTGAAATCTTTTTCCAGAGTCCCCCAAAATACAAAACAATGTCTGTAAATGTTACGCCTACTGTTAAATGAAAAGAAAAACCAAAGTTAAATGTATTTTGGTCAAATTAATTTTTCGCCTTTTTTGGTGTAGAATAGGGGCGGGGGCCAAGCTACCCAGGCCTGGGTAGCTTGGCCCCCACCTGAAATCTTTTTCCAGAGTCCCCCAAAATACAAAACAATGTATGTAAATGTTACGCCCACTGTTAAATGAAAAGAAAAACCAAAGTTTAATGTATTTTGGTCAAATTAATTTTACGCCTTTTTTGGTGTAGAATAGGGGCGGGGGCCAAGCTACCCAGGCCTGGGTAGCTTGGCCCCCACCTGAAATCTTTTTCCAGAGTCCCCCAAAATACAAAACAATGTCTGTAAATGTTACGCCTACTGTTAAATGAAAAGAAAAACCAAAGTTTAATGTATTTTGGTCAAATTAATTTTTCGCCTTTTTTGGTGTAGAATAGGGGTGGGGGCCAAGCTACCCAGGCCTGGGTAGCTTGGCCCCCACCTGAAATCTTTTTCCAGAGTCCCCCAAAATACAAAACAATGTCTGTAAATGTTACGCCTACTGTTAAATGAAAAGAAAAACCAAAGTTTAATGTATTTTGGTCAAATTAATTTTTCGCCTTTTTTGGTGTAGAATAGGGGTGGGGGCCAAGCTACCCAGGCCTGGGTAGCTTGGCCCCCACCTGAAATCTTTTTCCAGAGTCCCCCAAAATACAAAACAATGTCTGTAAATGTTACGCCTACTGTTAAATGAAAAGAAAAACCAAAGTTTAATGTATTTTGGTCAAATTAATTTTTCGCCTTTTTTGGTGTAGAATAGGGGCGGGGGCCAAGCTACCCAGGCCTGGGTAGCTTGGCCCCCACCTGAAATCTTTTTCCAGAGTCCCCCAAAATACAAAACAATGTCTGTAAATGTTACGCCTACTGTTAAATGAAAAGAAAAACCAAAGTTTAATGTATTTTGGTCAAATTAATTTTTCGCCTTTTTTGGTGTAGAATAGGGGTGGGGGCCAAGCTACCCAGGCCTGGGTAGCTTGGCCCCCACCTGAAATCTTTTTCCAGAGTCCCCCAAAATACAAAACAATGTCTGTAAATGTTACGCCTACTGTTAAATGAAAAGAAAAACCAAAGTTTAATGTATTTTGGTCAAATTAATTTTTCGCCTTTTTTGGTGTAGAATAGGGGCGGGGGCCAAGCTACCCAGGCCTGGGTAGCTTGGCCCCCACCTGAAATCTTTTTCCAGAGTCCCCCAAAATACAAAACAATGTCTGTAAATGTTACGCCTACTGTTAAATGAAAAGAAAAACCAAAGTTTCATGTATTTTGGTCAAATTAATTTTTTGCCTTTTTTGGTGTAGAATAGGGGCGGGGGCCAAGCTACCCAGGCCTGGGTAGCTTGGCCCCCACCTGAAATCTTTTTCCAGAGTCCCCCAAAATACAAAACAATGTCTGTAAATGTTACGCCTACTGTTAAATGAAAAGAAAAACCAAAGTTTAATGTATTTTGGTCAAATTAATTTTTCGCCTTTTTTGGTGTAGAATAGGGGCGGGGGCCAAGCTACCCAGGCCTGGGTAGCTTGGCCCCCACCTGAAATCTTTTTCCAGAGTCCCCCAAAATACAAAACAATGTCTGTAAATATTACGCCTACTGTTAAATGAAAAGAAAAACCAAAGTTTAATGTATTTTGGTCAAATTAATTTTTCGCCTTTTTTGGTGTAGAATAGGGGCGGGGGCCAAGCTACCCAGGCCTGGGTAGCTTGGCCCCCACCTGAAATCTTTTTCCAGAGTCCCCCAAAATACAAAACAATGTCTGTAAATGTTACGCCTACTGTTAAATGAAAAGAAAAACCAAAGTTAAATGTATTTTGGTCAAATTAATTTTTCGCCTTTTTTGGTGTAGAATAGGGGTGGGGGCCAAGCTACCCAGGCCTGGGTAGCTTGGCCCCCACCTGAAATCTTTTTCCAGAGTCCCCCAAAATACAAAACAATGTCTGTAAATGTTACGCCTACTGTTAAATGAAAAGAAAAACCAAAGTTTCATGTATTTTGGTCAAATTAATTTTTTGCCTTTTTTGGTGTAGAATAGGGGCGGGGGCCAAGCTACCCAGGCCTGGGTAGCTTGGCCCCCACCTGAAATCTTTTTCCAGAGTCCCCCAAAATACAAAACAATGTCTGTAAATGTTACGCCTACTGTTAAATGAAAAGAAAAACCAAAGTTTAATGTATTTTGGTCAAATTAATTTTTCGCCTTTTTTGGTGTAGAATAGGGGCAGAGGCCAAGCTACCCAGGCCTGGGTAGCTTGGCCCCCACCTGAAATCTTTTTCCAGAGTCCCCCAAAATACAAAACAATGTCTGTAAATGTTACGCCTACTGTTAAATGAAAAGAAAAACCAAAGTTAAATGTATTTTGGTCAAATTAATTTTTCGCCTTTTTTGGTGTAGAATAGGGGCGGGGGCCAAGCTACCCAGGCCTGGGTAGCTTGGCCCCCACCTGAAATCTTTTTCCAGAGTCCCCCAAAATACAAAACAATGTATGTAAATGTTACGCCCACTGTTAAATGAAAAGAAAAACCAAAGTTTAATGTATTTTGGTCAAATTAATTTTACGCCTTTTTTGGTGTAGAATAGGGGCGGGGGCCAAGCTACCCAGGCCTGGGTAGCTTGGCCCCCACCTGAAATCTTTTTCCAGAGTCCCCCAAAATACAAAACAATGTCTGTAAATGTTACGCCTACTGTTAAGTGAAAAGAAAAACCAAAGTTTAATGTATTTTGGTCAAATTAATTTTTCGCCTTTTTTGGTGTAGAATAGGGGTGGGGGCCAAGCTACCCAGGCCTGGGTAGCTTGGCCCCCACCTGAAATCTTTTTCCAGAGTCCCCCAAAATACAAAACAATGTCTGTAAATGTTACGCCTACTGTTAAATGAAAAGAAAAACCAAAGTTTAATGTATTTTGGTCAAATTAATTTTTCGCCTTTTTTGGTGTAGAATAGGGGTGGGGGCCAAGCTACCCAGGCCTGGGTAGCTTGGCCCCCACCTGAAATCTTTTTCCAGAGTCCCCCAAAATACAAAACAATGTCTGTAAATGTTACGCCTACTGTTAAATGAAAAGAAAAACCAAAGTTTAATGTATTTTGGTCAAATTAATTTTTCGCCTTTTTTGGTGTAGAATAGGGGCGGGGGCCAAGCTACCCAGGCCTGGGTAGCTTGGCCCCCACCTGAAATCTTTTTCCAGAGTCCCCCAAAATACAAAACAATGTCTGTAAATGTTACGCCTACTGTTAAATGAAAAGAAAAACCAAAGTTTAATGTATTTTGGTCAAATTAATTTTTCGCCTTTTTTGGTGTAGAAAAGGGGCGAGATCAAGAAGACTTGACATCCATCTTCCTGATAAACACTTTCGCAAACAGCAAAATTTCGGTAACAAAATGGATATCTATAAAGATTTGATTTTAGTACAAT